>CARXXK010000003.1:954201-1503400 GCA_949089665.1 Macrosiphum euphorbiae | reverse complement strand
CGAGAGACTTATTGGACAACAAATCAACTACCTTTCGAAGCGCCGGATCCATCTGCTGTTCCCGGAGTATATGTTGAAAAGATTCTATACGAGATTGGTACTCGGTGAGTAACCTACGAGGAGTAACTATGAAAATACCGAGTGAATCGGATTGTTGGTTGATTAGATCTCGATCTACCGGGTTGCGAGATAAAGCGTCGATTACGTTGCTAGGTCCAGTGATGTATTTTATTCGTAGATCGAACTCCTGAAGAACAAGGGTCCAACGGGTTAGACGTGCATTTCTCAGCCTACATCGAAACAAGAACGTAAGTGCCTTGTGGTCAGTTAATACATTGACAGGGTAACCAAGAATGAACACCCGAAATTTTTCACAGGCAAATACAATAGACAGTAATTCTAACTCGGTGGCACTGTAATTTTTCTCAGCGGAGTTTAAAGTTCGACTAGCAAATCCGATCGTTTGTCGTTCGTTGGATGTATCGACCTGAAACAGTTCGGCTCCAAGGCCAAGATGACTGGCATCGGTTTGCAAATAGAACTCTGATGTGAAATCAGGATGGGCGAGGAAACGCTCGGTAAATGCAGATTTAACGGAATTGAAATGGGCCACGTCTACCTCGTTGAATCGCCACGGAACACCCTTTTTCAGTAATGCAATCAATGGACCGATCAAAGAAGCGTGATGGTCGGTAAATTTCCTATAGAAGTTACAAAAACCTATAAACGACTGAAGATCTTTTTTGTGTCGGGGAACTGGAAAATCATGAATAGCCGACAACTTTGAAGGATCCATAGACATGCCTGAAGGCGTAATAATATGACCTAGAAACTTAATTTTATCACGGAGGAATTTACATTTGCTCAACTTTAAGGACATCCCTGAGACGGCGATTTTCGTAAAGAGAAGTCGAAGGCGACGTATGTGGTCTTCAAAAGTTGTTGATGATACCAACACGTCGTCAACGTAGATATGGAGATCCCCTAATCCGTCTTCATTGTAGTGATCAACTGGATTGGAGAGAACTGATTCGAGTGCCTGTTGGAATGCTGTGTTTGAGATATTGAGCCCAAATGGTACGACACGAAATTGATATGTTCGACCGTCGTACACGAACGCGGTATACTTTCTGACGTCACGATGTAGAGCAACTTGCCAATATCCGGCCGTAAAATCTATACTTGAGAAAATTGCTTTTCCCCCAAAACGGGCAAGTAGTTCGTCGAGTGGTGGCGATGAGTCACGCATCGGCAGAATTATTTTGTTTACTCGTCTGGCGTCTAAACATATTCTGACAGAACCATCGGCCTTACCGACACATATAATTGGATTGCTATAGGGTGAAGTACATCGTTCGATCACCCCCCACTCTAGCATGCGAGCCAATTCCTTTTCAACTGCAGGACGTCGAGCAAACGGTACTGGATATGGACGGATCTTGAAAGGAATATCTTCACTGACATTGAAGCGACACGTAAACAACAAGTTTAAACCAGGACGAGTGCGAAAAATGTGGTGGTACTCATGAAATAGGCCAACGACTTGTTCCAATTGGTTTGACGAGAGATTCTGAACCGTTGACAGGTGTTCGGTGATGTGATCGAAAGGTTCTAAATCGTTTTCCGGGATTACTTGTAAGCTGTTGATCATATTGTTGTCGGTTGACGATTGTAACTGCTGAGAAATCATTTCGACACTCGCTATACAATGCTCAGTTATCGACCTCGCACAGTCTTGAGGTGAGATAGACAAAGTAAATAGAGCACTCATATGATTAATTGCATCATCCGGTGTTTTTGAAAATGGTATATTAAGGTTCCAACGGGTGAGACGTACAATCCGTTCAGAGTAGTCCAAACACACTTTGTTCTGAGTCAACCAATCATCTCCTAGGATAATGGAGGTTGCCAGATGTGGAACAACAAGACAAATGCAGTCAGTAGTGTGTCCAAAAATAGAGAACGGTATGAGGACTTGAGTAGTGACTTTCCGGCTACGACCTTTTACAGCGGTTGATACGGTGACTCCAGTAACGGGTAAGATTGATAATTGCTGCCCCTCCGGAATGTTTCGCTTGATAGATGCAAATATCTCTTCTGAAATGGCCGAGACAGAAGCGCCTGAATCAAGTAATGCGTTGAATGGTTTATTATAAATTAAAATTGACAACTCTGGGCGTTTACATTTTGGTGAGACACCATCTGCGACAATCTGTTTGGATGTTGTATGTTCATTTAAATTAGAGACTTCGTGACATGACATACTCACGTACGAGCCTCGTCGTCGTTTCCCGACATATCAAGTTGTGCTACGGGACGTGGACCCGCGTTATCCGGTGTTGGGACTCGTGGTTGGAACCGGTAATTATCTCGACGGGGAGTATTATAACGAGGTTGTTGATTTCCATTGTTTTGGTGTTGGAACGGTGGTCGAACCTGATTTCCATTGTTTTGGTGTTGGAATGTAGGTCGAACCTGATTGTCTTCACGACGTCGTTCACAAAATGATGCTGATTCTTCAAATTCCATCAAAACGGATAACAGCTCGTTGGTATCACGGGGTCCTCGACCTCGAATTGCCATTCCAAGTGATGTGGGATAATGTTGAATAATAGTGGACACGAGGTCGGATTGTTCGATCGGTGGGTTGAGATACTTAGCCCCAGCAATCCATTTCATGGCATGTGTAGCCAAACCATCGGATCTGGTGTATTGATAATGCCGAAAAATCTCATTTCGGGCTTTACGTTGAGTCGCCGGAGACCAAAAATGCTGAAGGAATAACTGACGAAATTCAGCGTATGAACGAGGTGATGGGATTAATGATTCGTACCAAACTTGAGCATCTCCTACTAAACGTCGATGTGTGGATATAAGTTGTTGGGCAGGTGACACATGTACGCTGTCAAAATAGGCGTCAACTTGTCCAATAAATTTTTGCGGATGGATTACTTGAATTTGCCCGGAAAACTCAGATACGGAATCTTGGAAACGTTCTTGAGCTCCCAAAAACGATGATCTTTGTGAATCGAACGTATTCACGAGGTTAGTGGTTGGAACTGTCGGGGGCATGGGAGATCCATTACTGAGGCTGGACAGATTATTTGGAACAGCAGTTGAAGACAGAACGCTGGGTTTTAGAATCTGCGATAAGTCATGGTTCGTAGATACTCTATGATTGCCTGATATCTGAGCTATCTCCTTCCTCATCTGTACCACGTCACTCTCCAGTGTGCTGAGGCGATTTTCGGTGACCTGGTTGCTCGTGGTTTGTTGATCCAACTGAGTTTTTATGACCAAATTTTCGTCTTCTACTCTTGTTAGACGAGTGTCCGTCAGTTGGTATCGCTGGGCGCATTGATTAATCCCCTCTTCCGTCTTTCGATGTAGGGCTTCAAATTGTTCCTCAGTTCGATTATGATTGGCATTTATTTTGGCCATCATTTGGTGGAGTATTGATTGTACACTCGGTTCCACTTTTTGTTGATCGGTGGTTGATGGTTTTGACTGAACAACAGAAGTCGTTGCCACAGACACCGAAGAAGCCATGGTTGTGCTCGTTGTCGGGATATTGGGTGCCGGAGATGACGTAGTAGTGTTCGTAATTGGACCCATCTTGGTTTTCTCTTGCTGGAATAGACTATCGATCAGACGGTCGGGGGGACGAGTCTCTCGCTTGCCAGCTGAGTACATCAACGACGAACAACGAAAAATAAGTATCCAAAACGGAAAACGAGTGCTTATTTGTAGTGAAAGAAATTACGAAACAAAGATGAACAGAAACACAACTTCAGACAAATAGATATTACGGGTTGTCAAACGTGAGACGACCTCGGACAAACGTAACTCGTAGACAAATAACGAGGAAACAAAAGAAAAACAATAAAACAACGGGTTTCGATAATAATAGAAAATAATAAAATATGATGAATGAATATCACCGGAACGTCGGGACGACACTCAGAACACACAGCGAATTGGTAACATATTCGAAAATCACCTTGGCCGGTAGGTATCATATCTTAATTTAAATAGACAGAAACTATCTCAGCAAGAAATAATTATGGAGCAACAAACAAAAAGTCATTGATCGACTTGCATTGAAATATTATAATAAGTAAAAAAAAAACAAAACACAATGTATAAAATAATTCTCTACACAAATATAGATGGAGCCGAATGCTCAAAAATTTGACGAAAAATTCATTAGACGAAGAGAAAAAGAAAAATATATAAATTGTTCACCCCGCCAAATATCCACACTCTATCACTATGGTACACCACACTCGTATCGCGACGAGGACCTATTAACACATAAGCGAAAGGTACTCACGGACTTGCTCAGACGTGCGACAACCTATATAACGCGAGCGATATACATGCGCTCCGGTCACCGCGGGACATACAGCTTATGGGCAACTTAAAACTAATCGTCAATGTGTGCACGGACCTAACGTGGGTAAAACAATTTTAAGTCTCGGTCTACCAATTGTGATCAAATAATATCAGAGATTATCATTGTTAAAAAACTGGAAACAGAAATAAATACGGCGGACGGAAGATCGTCGTCACAGCACATAATATATTACGCGAGTAAAATCGACATACCAGCTGATCAGTGATTACACAAAATCAACAATAAGAACAACAACAATTTGGAACGATAACAACGAGGTACAAAACGTTGTAATAATTTAAACTAGACATCGGGGAACGATCGTACAGCCGTACTGGAACGATACGCACCCAATTACGAATAATTACTCTCGCACAACGGCGGTAGACCGATAAAGTTAATTACTAGTGGTTACGTAATCGAACCAATTAAATAGGATGAGACATATATACAGGTGCACACAAAGACGTGTACAAATAACATACTTAAGATTAAACCATATAGCTAGCCGCCGTTTCTGCCCACACCGCGATGAGGACATACACCTCCCCTTAATGTCGATGTAACCTCCGAGACACGGTTCTGTGGTACCGGGGACAACAGCAACGAGTAGTGGTGGAAAACGTCCAAGTCAAACCAATCCTCTGGACGGCTGCGGTACACACACCTGCACTATCACCCTCCGATCCCAGCATGGTGGAGATCCATTTTGCACGACACCGTCATATCATAAGTAGGTACACTTGATCACCGGATCATTTCTGAAAATACACGCAGGCAGTACTGGTTCTACGTAACCTTATATATATAACCTATGGCCGGTACTTTACACTAACGTGATGCTGGTTGCACGTACCCTTTTTGTTGTACAATAAACACACGACGTATATATATATATATATATATATATATTAGACCGACAGGTCACTAGCGTATGTCATGTACACTTAATACAAAATTTATCCTGGCAAGGTCGCCAACTGTAACGTCTCACACGATGGCTTACCCAGATTCGGCGTGGAGCGTACGTTGACGAAAAACTTTAGTGGGAAGGTCGCCAACCCACAGCCGAGATTCGGAAATCGGAGCGTGTGGGATTTGTAACAAAATAATGTAAATAGGAAAAAAACAATAAGAACATACAATTGATGGGTGAGTTAAAAAGGTATATTAATTTTAATGATCTTATGGAAAATGAATAATTAATTTATGGCCAAGAAAAGCCCACACTGGCATAAAAACTTGACCGCAACAAAAAAGGGTCACCTTAGAAAAAAAAAACAACAAATACATAATAATAATAATAAAATAATATTAGTACACTATAGTGTGTATGATACACAGAAAAGAAACTAAACGAAATGAAATACCGACCAAGGTATAGTATATGATAATAATAATAATAAGAATGGTATTACCAAATCGTGATATTGTGACTGGGCGTCGTCCACAGGACGTCCGCGGTAAAATAGTACCTACTCACACGTCATGTTGTCCGGCAGAGAGGCACAATGAAAGTAACGGGCGTCGGACGCGTTACATATCACACGCAGAAAAACATATAATATTCTACGATAATTGGGTAAAAACTGATTATTGGCCGGTATTTGATTATAACGTAGTGTCGGCCGGTTAACTCGACCACGGGTACTAGGCAGCGGTGATAGTGTGTGTGTCCGTCGATTATCGTAATATGCATATCGCCTTTGTTTTGGATGTGGGCAGAGATGCCCGCGGGACGGAGCGCGCTATCGTATAGTATTTATCATTATTATCGTTGTTCATTTTCGACCGTTACAATGTACATAATATTATTATAATTTACATGATAATATCTGTATTATAATAATTAGATATAATTTAAGGTATACTTTATAATAAAATGATACATTGTCATAGATTAAACATTATACTTTTATATATGTGCATTTATAGTAATTAGTAGGTATATATATCTAATACTAAATTAATAGTTAGGTGTATAATGAATAGGGAGTAGTGATTAAAATGATAGATTATAAATAAAGATTCAATTAATGAGGGAATTATAGAGCTGATAGTGGAGATAATTATAGGAGTGGAAATATTACACATGGATGGGCTAGGGAGAATGGTATCTTTAGCGATAAATTAATTTATTACAAGAAAGTTAGAACAGAAGAGAGAAGGGAAATTAGTGGACTGATGATTGAATTTAAGTTAGAAATTAATTGTGATAATTATGGTAGAGACGATTTCTGACGGTAAATTTTCGTTTGACACGACTTTAGCTTAAATTCTCATTCCGGGCTGGGTATGAGCTGATATAACCTAGATTTTCGGGACCCCAGGAAACTTTTTTACACTGTTTGAAATAAAATAACCTTTTATAAGACGAGTCTTACTAGAGCGAACTTGACCGGTAGCTCAAGCGACTTAATACAGTGTTCTGTGAAGTGGTCTATCCTATATTTTACTCAGAGTGGTGGGTGACAACAATACCTTGGAACGTGCCCGCACGACTGGTATCGCTTACATTATTGGCTGTTGGAGAACTTTTCTGACAATTTTTATATTATTATATTATTAAATAATAATATACTTAGGTTAGACTCATTTTTAGCAAGGTTCACAGAAAATAGTGACATTGAAATTTTTTTGGTCCTTTTGTGGATAATTTCAACGTTTAGAATGGAGAAATTCAATTCTGTTAGGGCCGATTCAATGTACTGTCAAAAATATTGAAAAAGTATATTCCAGTATTTTATTCACAGCGCTTGAAGTTAAAATTTCAATGAAATTTGGTATCCAACAATTCGATTGAATTATATTTGTTATTTTATTGTAATTAAAATAATACTAACCATAGAAATTTTAAACTTTTTACATGAAGTAAATCATTATTTTCAGATTAATTTTGAACGAGAGGGGGGGGGGAATTAAAAAATAGAAAATTGCCTGATTTAAAATTGAGAAATACGATAATTAGAATTATATATATGTAAATACACAATACACATAATATATTTGTCAAGTGTATATGGGGTGGGTTTGAACCCCCTATCCCCCCTTCAGCATGCCACTGATTATTTGATATGAGAAATTAAAATATGTTCAATATATTTAGACTACTTTCAAGTTATTTATAGTACGGACCTGTTGTCTTGTTCCCACCATTCTATACGGTTTGTCGGTATTGACTTATACGTAATATAAGTTAATAAAATTACTATAATATATTATGCAATGATTTTTTCAACAATTAGTTCAAAATTAACATACCGTATTACTTATAAGCAGGGCTCGCAAGTTATAGCAAATGCATATTTTTCTTGGTTCATTCTACTATTCTAGAACATCCAAAGTAAGATACAAATATATGTATCACACTGCTCTGATGTCATACACGAAATTTTATTTTTTGCATACTTACGGTTTTTATTGCTATTTTGCTAATTTAGGGTTTTTAGCTCTATTTTTGGGTATATTTTCATAATATACATATTATATGAGTCATCTCAGTGGGGCCCAGTATTCATATAGGTATATATTATATTAAAATTTAAAATATTAAATTAAATAAAAAAAAAAATACATAATATAGGAAATTATCACATTATGTTGAAAATAATGGTTAACTTGGTTAGGAAATAAATAGACCTTATAAGTACACTTTAACAAACATATTCAAGTACCTAATTTAATATTTTTGCTAACAGTTTATAATTCAACTAGTCCAGACAGTCCCTGACGTCTAAGAGTCCAAGAATTTTATAAAATTGTAAAATTATATTTAATTTTTTTCTAATTTTTCCCTAATAAATTTTAATTTTTTCCATTTAAAAACTTATTTTCTGATTTTTCGTGCTATTTATAGTGCATATTTCGGGGTTTTCAAGTTCATATTTAAGAGCTAAAAAGTAATAATTTTAGTGCTACAACTCCCGAGCCCTGCTTATGAGTTATAGAAAAATATATAAACTATAGTGGGTAGGTAATATAACACACTACTAGGATACTATTACAGTACCTATTCAATGGCAAACTGCAAGGTAAACTATACTATAAAGCACAACAAGTTCCCTAGGTTCTTTTTATATAACAATTGTAATACATTTACTAATGGTATAGACTTCATGATGACGAGTTTTCAATAGCCAATTGGCCACTAATAAGTCATATAAAATAATACAATAATATGTGTCGTATATTCGTGTATTCAGAATATAGCTGCATCCTATTGTCTCTGTCTATTTACAAAGTTAGTACGGAAAGACGTTTAACATCGTTTCATTACTTCAACGAAAGTAACAAAAAATATCGTTTTGTTTTGCAAAACCTGTAATCCTGTAATCCTACCTAATTGAATTTTAACTTATTATAGGGAAAATAACATAAATTTTTAATTATTATCTATAATAATAATTATATTATTGTTATTTTAATCGATGCAATATTCTAATAATTAACCAATTATGTATTTGTGTCATTGGAATATTATGTATTGTTCTATTATATTAATTACCTACATGTTCTAATTCAATAAGGAAATTGTGTCATTTTTCTACTAAACTTTAATTGAATCGACACCATGCAAATATCTAAATTATATGTTCTATAGACCATCACAGTATAATTATCATGATAATACCTATGTAGAATTACTATTCAAATTCATAACAGGTATAATTATTATAATATCATTTATTATTGGGTTTTCTGTCTGTTATTGGGAAATTTGTTTATTCTTTCCAACTGTCGTGTCACTACTCACTGTAGACGTTATTAAGTTAACTTATTCAGTCACCTGCTCCTTAATTATGAATAAGAGTAAATTTATGCATAATATTTTATATTTACATAAAAAAAATGAGATATATTACATTTATCAAACATTTACATAAGTACATAAAATGAATTGTAATTATTATTGTTCAATATTTAATACAAGATGACATTACTGGCATATACATTTATATCAAATTGTCATAAATTAGTTCAAACACTGTGTGTGATAATTGCATACATTATTCATGTAAATAACGTAGTTTTCTATCGTTAAACCGGAAATATAAAACGTAGGTAGGCACTTACAAAATACTATATAACTATGAAAAAACAAAATATAGTCATTCAACGTGAAATGTGAAATTGTAAAGTACCTAACATTTAAAATTAGTAATTTTAATTATTTATTTTTAAATGAGCTTTCTAAATGGTTTCCCATTAATATTGCAAATCTTTAATAACTTAATTTTGATGGGGACGTTTGATATAACAGTATACAAGCGTAACCGTATCTATAGTATAATATAAAATATTAGAGTATCAGAGTATAGTAGAGTATAATATTATACATACTAAAATTGGCTTCATTCAAAAACCAATTAATTTGTTACTTATCCATGTAAAGAGTAATTCCAGATTTAATAATAATAAAATATTTTCTTGTTACTATATATTAATATATTATGGTACACGGTAGGGACATCTAATATAGTAATACACAAATTCTATTAAATATTTTAACAAGCTACATTTTTTGTATAAACAGTCATTAATTTGCAATGCTATGCTTTACCAGCCCCTTTCCTATAGATTTTTCATTAAAAACATAAAATAAAATTTGGTTGTTATGATAATGATCCATCTTTATTTAAAGTAGCATACAAATAATAACGAAATCCTATGAATTAAAAACAATCATTTTTTTTTTTTGTTTGGTTGAATTAAAATTGCATTTCAATTAATACTATAAAATTCATAAATGTCATAATATAATATAATAACGGCGTTCTCTTTTTATTGCAAGTCGACAATTAATATTTTGCAGCTTTTGCAGATATACTTCGTACAGTTAATTGAATAAATCCAATGGAGCTTTCTACATTATTCTAAAATGAAATGAATACATTAATAATTATGAACAACTTAATAATTTTCAATTGTAATATTTAAAATTTAGATTCAACTTTCAATATGAACGAAATTACATTTTAAATCTCCAAAGTATTAAAAAAAAATAATAATCTCATTCGCACGCAGTAATAAAAACAAAATGTAATCTTCTGAGTTATAAAAGTTGAAATCAAAATGTTTAATATTCGTTTTCCAAATATAATATAATAATATAATGGGAAATGTAAATTTATGATACTATACCTACTATTTTTAGTCCAAATGGAAAAGAACAATAATATTCATAGAAACAGGAAATTTGATTTGAAAAAAAATTTACATTTTATAATGAAATTGACCAGGCAATCGTTTATTATTACTTTTGTAATATATTTTCTTATACGGTTTATTCGATAAAAATAAAAATATATCTCCACTATAGTGAGATATACTTGAAATGTGTCCATATTAATTGCAATTCTCAACTACTTTATCCTAAGTGACATTAGAGTTTACAAAATGTACTATGACAACCACCATGGATGAATATCCAGTAATAGGATTCGGCGCCATTTCTGTATATACTGTACGAGTGTATGGTATTGAACCTCTCAACGGAAATGTAATAATATCTAACACGAGTTAGCAACGCTAATAGTATAAAGTAAAACCGTCTGTCGAGGAAACTTTTTAAAGTAAATAATCAATCAATGTTTTTCAATAATTTGTTTTTAGTAAAATGCGCGTTTCAGCATTTGGATATTATTTTTCGTGAACAACAGGCCTGCAGTGAATAATGTCTACAGCACCGGGATCGGAATAATGAAATGTTGAAAATATACCTTATGTTTCCATTTTGACTTATACCCTCCCAGAGTTCGACTTGTCAAAACTCTATACAGAAATCCAAATGTCAAATTACTAGAGTTGAAAGCTGAACGATATGCAATATATATAAATAATATACCGAATTCCTAATTAAGTAAATTAATTAATTATAAGAGTTTATTTTAATTGTTGAATGCATATTTCGTCAGTTTTTTAGTGCATATCAATAGTTTTTTAATTGATTAATTTCACATAATTTGTGCATGAGCTTAAATAATAATATAATTTAAAACTGATATGTAATAAGTAGGCAGTGGTAAATTAATTGGAAATATTCATAACACGAGTTACCTACCTACCTAAATAAATAATGTATGAACTCATTTGATTATATCATAGATACATTAATACAAGTTATGGCTGGTTTATATTAACTATACTTTGGTTCGAAACTCGATTGATGTGTCTAAACTTACTTACAAAGGGCCGTTAGAATATATAATATACAAATCGAAACAAATATCACAAAATCATTAGTGTTTACATTGTGTGTAAATAATTAGTATTAGCTGAATCTAAAAAAAAAATAAAACAGAAAAATAGGTACACGGGTTTCACTGGGTGGGACCTTATAACTACAATAGACTACTACTTCGCATAATAATAACTCAGAGGCAGACGCAATTAGGTATTAATATTATGGAGCAGAATGATGATATAACAAAATTTATGGCACGATGCCGTTTGAAGATACAGCAGTAGATCTACTGCCATAATATTTTAATTTTTTAATTTTTTTCATTGTTGATTTAGCCGGGCAACTGAGGCGATTAGCTGTAGGATGGCACTGTAGGGTTTTTGGTACGTTGGGGAACGGTTTGAGGTGCACGGTTTTGGGTTTGGCAGAATTTTTTAGTGGGCACCCGTAGGTATCTGCCATGCCCGGATGGAGGATGGTGGCCTCTCTCTCGGGACACCTTGACTACCCGAAGAAAAATGCCACCAGTGGCCGGGATCGAACCGGCGTCGGTGCGCGTTAACTATTTTATTAGAATGTTTAATATTTGTACAGCACTACTACTCCGTTCCCCTACCAAAATATTATACATTTAAATTATAGTCAGACAAAACAACAGCCATATATTATATGGTATATTGGACAGGGAATTATGGTAGAAAAATGTTTGTTTACCATCTTTAGACTTTTGCAAATTAAAAAACGCCCAGATAATGAAGCTACGAGTTAGAATAATATTATATTTAGGTATAATAAATAACGATGACGATATAGAATAATAATAATACAAATAGTAATAATCACGGTCTAGAGTCTATACCATGGTAATAATTATAACAACCTACGTTTATCACGTGAGATAATAGGAGGTGAACATGGCGCGAACAAGGTGCAACAAAAAAGTCCTATTTTAAACTGGCATTTTATATACTCTTGAAAATTATTACCATATATCTATGTTAATACGTGTAAGTATATTTTGATACAATTTATCTGTAAAATAACGAATAAAAAGATACATATTTTATTTGAGTATATACATAAAAAATATAAAATCTCATAACACTTTTAATTTTTTTTTATAATACAAACACAGCTTTTATTAAAAATAAAAAGTTTCTATTATATAATATTTGTTTTTTCTTAAATTGTTACATTTGGAGTTTTATGTTTTTATTTTACTGCAAATAAAAATGTTTTTATGTGGAATTATAAAATGTAAAATAACTTTTTTAGGGTACTAAAAAAGAATACTATATATTACACAAACATTGACTTTTGAATATTAAATTGATATATAATATAAGCTTCATTAATCGTGTATATAATTTGAAAGTTGATTGGACCAAAAGCATATTAATTACGAATGTTTTGGATTGGTAGTTTAATTGTTTACACAATTATAAATTATATTTGCACACCATACATTTGGCTATTATATTACTATAATATGAGTCAACAGAAGCATAAACTGATTAACTAAACTAACAAGAAAACGTATGTTTTCGTAAACGTTTCGTATTTTACTTAAGTATTTGAGTAAATAACTTTATAAATTTACTATTGTATTTCATATACAACAAAAAGAAAAAAAAACATTATGTAGTAAATTTGAATTATGGAAAAATATTTACAATATTATAGTTCTTATACGTGCATTATTAATAATAAATGAGCATTCGTGAATAGCGTTGATCATTTACATTGTTTGATGGAAAATGTTTTGTACACAAACGTAATGCATTTACCTCTGGGATTTTATTAGTGCTTTTTACATGGCTATTAAATAATAAAAACCTTAATTTATGGTATATTACTTTTATTATTGCGTTTTTTGCTTTTAGAGATATTTGAACAAACATGTAAAAATATGATACGATTCTCAGAAAAGTTCAGAAGATTAAACCCGTATTACAACCAGTATTTTGAAATTAATGTGCATTATAAATTGTTTGAATTGCTTGTGAATAGCAACCCTAATTTTTATTAAATTTCCAAAATCAATAAAGAATAATGGACATTTCAGTTTGAATTTTTTTTCTAAAGCACAGGTATAATAAACTACAGTTTAATATTATATCAAATTGATAATATTTGTATAGAAAAATGGTTATTAGTATAGAAAGAGATTACGTTTTTTTTATTGATCTAAACTATCTTTAAGTACATCTTTGGCTTAAATGGTTATTAGAAATTATTTTAATGTAATGGTTGATTATTATTATGCTTATAGTATTAAAAATTTTATAAGTAAATATATTAATAGTTTGCGTAAAAATAAATGGTCTGTTTATTTAAGAATCGTGATTGTTCGTTCTGAATTTGGTCCGATAATGTGTTGAGCTGATGGAGCTATTGATGAAATAGCAATTCATTTATCGCTACATGACACAGCGGTAAATATTTTAGCTTCTGAGAGAAACGAAGAAAGTGTTACAATTAAATGTGTTTTTTTTTTGTCTGAAGGCACTATTTATAGTAGAAAAATACTTTGATCTTCTACTTCTGTGTTAATTTCCAGGCAGAGGGGGTGATCAAAGGAAGTACATTCCCAGTACACTTTATGGAATTCGGGAAATACGTGGATTTTTATACAAAACCAAATTGAATTGTTTCGTTGTTGTAATTTAAAAATTAACAATCTTAGGGACTTGAGATTTTCATCAAATATTCATTTTGGCATATACCGTGTGTTCAATTTTAAAGGTAACAGGAAATATTTCGATCGTGTGACATTGAATTTGAATCGGGGTTTTTATACTGCATTTAGGACTTATAAATGCATATTTTTTTAATGAATTCAAATTTTTAATTTTTTTTATCAGCGCATGCACAGTAAAATAAAAATTTCTTAAATAGCAACCACTATTTTGGAGACCGGATTTCGATTTCTTTATTTTTTCTGAACAACTTTGATCTTTACAGTTTGTTGATATCTTCAAAATTGCCATGTTTATGACGGTCGGAAGTTTTAAAATAGTTAATTCGTAAATAATTGTGTGGTGGATGATATCTCTCGGGATATCGTTCAGCATAAAGTGCCGCTGCGTTACGCGAATTTTGATGACATTCTCCAAAAATTAATACCATATCGGTTTTTTCGGAATAGTTTGCCATTGTACAGAAAATAATGTGTCACGCGCGACTTACGAAAAACGTTTGACTATTCACAATCAATTTTAGAATGCTATCAAAATATCTTATTCACACAGGTTAATAGTATAACTTTCATTATAATACTATTAAAAACAAATTAAGATAATAGTAGTAGATAATTTAGTAGTTTTAATAAAAATAAATTGTTATAATAATACCTATAAATACCTATAAATTAAGATAGACCGTTGAAAAATGCAATATTTACAAATTAACTATTTTAAAACTTCCGACCGTCATAAACATGGCAATTTTGAAGATATCAACAAACTGTAAAGATCAAAGTTGTTCAGAAAAAATAAAAAAATCGAAATCCGGTCTCCAAAATAGTGGTTGCTATTTAAGAAATTTTTATTTTACTGCGCATGCGCTGATAAAAAAAATTAAAAATTTGAATTCATTAAAAAAATATGTATTTATAAGTCCTAAATGCAGTATAAAAACCCCGATTCAAATTCAATGTCACACGATCGAAATATTTCCTGTTACCTTTAAAATTGAACACACGGTATATGATATATTTGTTGTAATACCTAATATCTACCTAATATCAGCAATATTTAGCATAATACCTACAATATAATATAATATTATTACAATAATTAATAAGCAACCAAAAACAGGGAAATCACAACTAGCACCACACATAAGTAGTGTGTCGGCATTATGAAGACAAATAGATAAGTATAATAATTGTAAAATCGATACACTACAAAAACACATAGAAAACCTATATCTTGGATATCAGTGTGCGATTATTAAATGGATACCAGGAGAAGGTGGTCTTGTGTGGCGTGGTGTTTCTGCTGCAGCTTAATAATATGTATCTTTATTTATTTATTACTATTAGCTATTAAATACCTAAAGTTTAATTGTTATTTTAAATTATAACACAATTTTAAAAATGGCATAAAATGTTCCCCAGAAGTTTTACCTATTGTAATTAAAACATATAAAAAATATTTGATTGTATTTATTATAGGCGTTTAAAGTTCACTTTTTTGCAAAATAATGAAAAACTATAAACTATTTTAAAGTTAAAAACTATTTTTAAAGCTTCTAAGGCTTGACAATTAATACGAGATTCCTCATAAGTGTTTTAATTGGAAATTCAAAACAAAGTTTATCGTAAAACTAAATACATTTTTATGATCGATTGGAGTTCAAAGTTAGATGATTATGTTGGCTGTTCAAGCAAAAGTTATTTTGTTGTAATTCAGAAAATATTAAATATTTTATCCTAGAAACTTCAAACATTTCAAATTTTCACAATTACATTAATTATTTAATTATCATTTTCTAAATTCAATGTAATTTTCAAATAATTTTGAGCTATTTATAGGCATTTGAATGTTTTGAATTTATTTAGTTTTTTTTCTATAAATAAATATAAAAATAAATGTTGATGAATATTGTTAATTGTTATGCTCGCAGCCAAAAAGCTTGAAAATTTAACCCAAGATACCACACACAAATTTGTCTAACAGCTGTTTAAAAATATCGAAAATATTAATGCACATTTTTTTTTTAAGCACTCGAATTTCAAATGACCGAAATATTTTCAAAACCATTAACATTTTCAAACTACATATTTTGGAGTTTAAAATGTTTAACATTTTTAATTAGTTTAGGTTTAGAATTTGTTACAAGGTTCCTCATAAGTCATAACTAGGGTTCGGATTTTAAGGCAAATGCCTTTCTTTTATTAATCATAATAGAAAAATAATTTTTATACAAAAATGTGTTTCATTTAATTTCTTAGAGAATGGATCTTTTTTTTTTTGCCTTTTTTTGCCTTTTTACTTATAAATGCCTTTTTGCCTTTTTTTTACCTTTTGTTTATTTTGTATTAAATTAACTGGTATAACTCAAGTAAGTTAATACTTAAAATTGTTTTTAACTAATTCTTAGGACAAACCTGGTTAAAGAAAAAGGCACCTAATCTATTTATACAAAATAGCATAAACTTAATGTAGTTTAGTATTCATGCTAATTTTTAATTTGTATTTTTCTCAAAATGTGTGAATTTAAAAGTGTTTAAATAATGTTCACTATTTTATTTTGTAGTATATTTATGAATTGCCTTTTTATATACAAATTAAATGCCTTTTTTTTTGCCTTTTTTTACATTTTAAATGCTTTTTTTTATTGAATATATTGCCTTCAAATCCGAACCCTAGTCATAACTCATAAGTTTTTCTTACAATGAACAAAACATTTTTATTGAAAACATTTCAATTTAAAATGTTGACGAAATTAGACATTTAAATGATTTCAGTTATTTTGTTTTTCAAAAAATATTATTCACAGGGAATTTTCAAAAGAAATGTTCAAATCATTGAGATTCATTTTTATCTATTTATACGACGATTCACGAACTTATCTATACACAATTCTACGGTATTGACTTGTATGTAAAAAAAACAGCTACCTAGTAATATTATATGGAAATATAAATAATTATTATTATATAATATATGCGATTTGGTTATCATCTAAAATATTTTTTATATAAATATAAATTACTAATAACAATATAAATATATAATAAAACTGACTAACCTGTTCAATTCGTTATTTAATATTCGGTGTATGGTGTTCAAAATTGATCTTAAGCTTAACTTTTCCGTTGCCCGAAATAAAAATTCTGATTCGCAGCAGTATATTATTAGGTAGGCAGTCTACCTGTGGTACCCCGCGTGCTGTTTGTACGTAAGTGTATGATTTAACTCTAAAGTATCAAAGTTAAACCAAATTTGTCGTTATTACTTAATTCCACCTACGGTGGATGAATATAATCAATTAATACAAAATCCTAAACTAACCTTACTGAAATCCGATGATTAAAAAAAAACAATTTTAACCCTTTTTAAATTAGCCCATCTCTTTTCAGAGGTCTAATCTACAGACAAATATTCATTTATATATTATGTAGTTGAATAAACCGGGAAAAAAATTGTGATTAATTAACTCCTTTTGGGTGTAATTCGCTCTGCATAGGTATGGAAGCAAAATCATATTACATTTTAATTTTTAGAAATCCCATGTGAGTTTCTCATATGGTAATGCGAACAGTATATTATCAGGCAGGCAATCTACCACAGGTAGATTATGGACACATTGAGGAGGGACATAAAATTTAGGTAGCCTATATTAGTACAGCTTTGTAGTTGAAAAAAAATTTGTATACAGTGTACCTGAAATAGTATTGAAGTCATAGTTGATCATCCCGGATTTTAAGGGTATTTAATATTTATATATTAATATATATTTTGGGGGATAATTTTATTTATTTTTATGGACAAACCGGCTAATTGTACCTAGCTTTGTGAAAGGTTTATATTGTTATCGGTGTGCATTTTATCGTTTAAAATATAATTGGAATATTGGTGTACGCGAGATGCATGAGATTATTTTTATCGATAAACTTCTCAAAACAATTCTTATCGTTGACCTTTGGACGAAAAGGATAGGTTTCAGGTAGCTCTAAACCCGCTGGCCGCCGTATATCCGTAATTGCAACGTAACAGACCATTACTTATAATAATTGATAACTCCTTTGTTTATTAAGTTAGAAAATCAATCAAATGCCATAAACCTTCTCCGCAATGAGTTCTTCAATTAAAAAAAAAAAAATCATAACGATGGGTTCAGTAGTTTCCGAAAACATATGCCTCAAAGGTTTTCATTTTCACATTTATATATATAGATAGATAGATAGATATCCTTAGATGTATAAACTGTATGAGTGGTATCCGCTCAAGATCGTTTTCGAATGCAATTATTTTTCAATGAGTTCAAATTTAACACGTCCATTTCAGTGACTTGCTCATAGACGAGGTACACTCGACACCTACTATACAGCAGAGCTAGTTTTTAAACAATGAAAAAACCGTTTCAATATTATAATATTGTATTTAAATCTAAAACTCGTACAGCACATGATATTTTGTATTTTCGCACTGAAATAGTGTGCCGCACAACTGTACACTAATATACTAAAATATGATATTATGCTATGGTCTAAGACGGGTTGTTTTATAATGATTAAATATTGTTCAACAAACAAACCCTTCTTAGAAAATTGTATTCAAATGCTACATGTGCCTGTACACCAGCTGATCACAAACAATATCGCGACTCGAAAATATTGTCGGGATGATGATGGCGTGTGTTTTTAAAATTATATACGTTGGTAAGGGACATGTTTAATGGTTCGCCGGCGGAACCCTTCTTCCTGCCCGCTAAACTGTTTTTACCGAACATCTGTGCTGGAATTCGTTGTTCATTTATAGTCTTCAATGGCATAAATTATGAGAGGACCTTGCCGTCCGTCGCTAAACGACTGGAAAACGGTCGATGTAATTTTGTATGGCATGATACATAATATTCCGGAAATCAGTAAGACTAATTGCACGTTAATTGTTGCTCTTGTCCCATTTTCGGGCTCTGCACGCGCAAATTATTATCATCATGGCTTCGGAATTAATCCATAGCAATATTTCCGTCGAGCTTTTATATTTGCACCCACCCTGCCTGCGTCGATGCAACATAATATTAATATAATATACCTTTAACGCACTCACACACTCACACATCATATTATATAATACACATATATGAATTTAGAATATATAGTTTATAGCCCAACCATTCATTAATTGCATTACCATATTTTATATCACACTCTTTAGTGCTCGAGTTAATAGGGTTTCGGATTCAAATTGAATTAAATATGCGCATCAAAATTCGAGTAAAAAAGTTAATTTACACCAGTATAATAATATATCCATTGAATTTAATTGTGAGCCTGAGAGCTCACTACTATAAGCACTTGTTCTGTGTACATTTGTCACGTATAAACATGCAGTCTATTTTTATGCCGTTTGTTTGTGGAACACTTGGCTGTACAAACCGTTGATTGAACTAATAGGTACCACCCGCCATTTATTTTCTTTGGAAAAATACGCCTCGTATGAAGTGTATATCTCTAAATGCAGAATTTTATTTAAAGTATAATAGTTAAAAAATAATAAACCAAACTACATGTCATACGAATAAAAAAAAAAAAAAAGATTATAATATAAAATAAATATAAGTTATTTGAAAGCGTAAATAAAAAATTCTTGATACATGGCATTTCATTAAAATAAAAAGGTCAAACAAAATACATTAATTCGGCTTAAGTAAATAATAACACGATAAAAATAAATTAATACTTTTTTTTTATCGCATTTGCATTTGATAATATAAAATGCGATTCATTGAAACTCATTCAAATAAAATATACATGTTCGTATACACTATATACAATTATTTTAATATTATTTTAAACATTGGCAGTTAATTGAAAATTATTATTAGAAATAGGTACAGCGTTATATTTATTAATGATAAAATGCTCGAGTTAAATAATGGAGTTCTTATGTATTCTCAGTATTGCGGATAATCATTATTAAAATCAGAGAGTAACATATACTGTTACAAAATAGCTTCAAATAAATGTTGAAATATTGTTACCTTTATACAAATATATATTTTAACATTATTTATTTTGAAGGAATGAACAGGAGATTGAACCACAAAAATAAACAAAATAATACTGGTTATACTTATATACTCACTAAATAATAATATATTTTATACTCCAAATAGCCTTTTAAAATATACATCTACGATGGGAACGACGGTATTTTTTTAGTTTTTTGCAACAATAGCGTTTTTTTTTTATGGCATGGGCAATGCAAATCATGAAACATAATTCAATCACATAAATAATATGAGTAATAACTTTTGATACTAAACTTTCAATGATTCCACAAAACTGTACCTACCTATATGATTAATGAACATTGGTATTTTAAATTTATTGATTATCAACGCCATTCATATGATTTTACAGGTACTGCGTAAAAAACAACTCTTAAAATAATCTCAAACGTAGATTAAATAAAAAGAACAAATTGATTGTTATAAGAAACACCTGGATTAAAATTGACGACCAGACTAATTATATACAATTGATAAGATTCTTATCTGAAATTACTGTAAAGTTTTTGCTGTATCTATAAAGCTTTGTAAGTAATCAAAACAAGTACACAAAAGTAATTAAGTTATAAGTTATAACTTAGTTCTCAAAGTAAGCTTAAAAAAATTACCATCCACAGTTTAATGAAGTACACAATGTTTTAGAAATGTTCATAATTAACAAAAAAACAAAATAAAAATATTCAGCATTCTCAGCTTTTTAAATCATGTTATTATGTATAACAACGTCCAATTTTATAGATTTGTATGTAATAGGTACTGTTATTTGAAAAATATGTATGACTTAAATTATGCTGAAAACAGATATCAATATAATATTTGTTGTAACTTTACACATAAATTAGTCGATGCACGGATTTAATATATTCTGCAATCGAATGTATCCTATCTTTGTTTAACCACCTAATTTTAATTTAATACTCTGTTTGTTATAAGTTTCCACAATTTATTTACTTAAGTTGCTAAAAAAATCGGTTCCCATGTATGCGCTTACGCGTAACGCGTCATAAATATTCTATTTCACAACATCCGTTTTGAAGATAATAATTATATATTAATATTTACGTTCAGAAAATGTACGATTTGAAATGTTACGTTTTTTATTATTTTAAGAGAAAAAACTAATCGTTAAAATGATTTTAGAATCTGTATTGTAGAATTTCATACAACGTCGGTTGTACCAAATTCATATGTTTGTAATAATAATATATCTTATCCTTGTAGCGTTTAATCCATAACTGTAGTTTTGGTGTACTTGAACCTGGCAAACCAGGATATCATTACTTAAAAAAGGTATTGCCCCGTGAAATAAAACTCATACCTATGTTATTACCTATATATCTAAGAAATATATTACAACACGTCGCATTGTTATATCGAATGCGTAGTTGAGATTTTTGTTCGATCTTCACTTGTTGGTAGACGGTACACAAGAGAGACCGTTTTCCCATAATACAATCACAATAATCATAATGGTCCGGAGATTAACCACACACACACACACTCTCGCTCACACTCGTCCCCTACAAGGCGACTAGAAAATATGCAGCTTATGATGGCCGGGCCACATTATTCGGTCGTTTGGAACCCTCGTACCGGTTTTTCGGGGAGACGCAAGTGGTAGTAGTTAAAGAAAGAACAGGAGAAAAAAAAACACGAACCGATGATAATCGTGGATTGAAGCAGGTACCCTGCTGCTAAACGGTACGGCGGGTGGGGGAGTAGGTCTCGGTGGCGGACCTAGCCGAAACTGCTGCGGCGAGAGACCCATTGGCGTGTGGAGGAGTAGGAGATGAGACGGAAGGGGACGCCATAGGTACCTCTCTGCCGTCGGTGATAAGCCTCCGGCACATGTACGCGCGCGTTGTTTGGTCGGCACACAACACATTCGAACGCACTATTATATACATACGGTGTTTTTTTTTTTCTTCGTTTCGGTCGCGTCATTATAATAATCCCGAAAAGTGTCACGAGCCCGACCCGGCACACACACATCCGCCCGCTATATTATAATATAGTCGTAGTCTTCCTCGCGCACCGTCCAAAACACGTCCTCCGAGCAGCTCGTCTTTCTGTTTGAGAAAAATAAAAAAAAAATATCGAATTTTATTCATTTTTTCCGTCGCGAGTGTGTGCGAGTGTGTGACGAGAGTACTACTCTCCTCGTCTATCGTTCCCGTCGATTGATACCCAGATCGTCCTTGCGCAGCAGAGGACAGCGTGACCGTCAGCTGAAAACATTAAACACTCCACACATAGACTCCTCTGCAAATACCGGCGGCGTTTACATAGGAATCCACGATTGCACGATACGTAATATCATAGTCGTGCCGAGTCCACAATGACGACGCGTCATAAGTTTCTACTGTTGGCGGCAACGCTTTTGGCCCTTTACGGTACCGCTGGAGCCCAATCACGGGGCGCCGCCGGGCCGGTCGGCCGGAGCATTTGCGACACTTGCGCGTGCGCTCCCGACAACGTCACTCCCGTGACGGTCAACTGCACGTGTACGAAGACAAAAGTAAGAAAACATTACCGTTTCGATATTATTGTTATTATTATTGTATTATTATTAGTGTACCTATTGTAATGAGTTTACGACTAAGGAACGAAACGAAAACAAAAAAAACGACCCTGTCACGCGTTTAGCGGGGTGGCCACTAAAAAACCTGTTTCAAGACGACATCGGGTATAAAAAATATATAATATATGTATATATATACGATGCCTCGGCGTTTCCACTGCTTTTGACGCCCAGACGTCGCGTTATGGTTGTTTTTTTTTTGTTTTTTTCCTCCCCGACATTCCACGCACGTTTCTCACGGCAAGTTGTTGGAATGTTCTGACTTGGACGATTTGGTGGTCCGTGTCGTATAGGAAAGGTACGACCCTCGTTGATCATCCGATCGTTTACACTTTACGACCACGAGAGTTTGTCGATCGTACACGGCGATTGTTTTATCCAGTTGTTTATCGACTTTCGAGCTGAGGAATTTCGGCGGCCACCTTTTTTTTTTATTATAAATTAACGAAGAAATTATTAAAGTCAACAAATATACTATACTTACGGCTAGTCATTACATTTATTTAATTTGTTAAATTTTTATTTTATAAACTTTCTTTTTTTTTTCCATGTTCGGGTATATATTTTACCATGCAAACATTCAACTCGAGTCATGGTGGTGTTTTTCTTGGTAAATTAAATAGGACTTATGGGAGTTTTAAAGTTTTCAGTACGATCTCTCTCCTGGGAAACATTATAGTAGATACGTAAAAGTACCGGCCTAACCATTATGATGTATAACACTTTTGTAATTTCATTTCAAAAATCACCTGCCCATTACTTATTTAAAGTTTCCATCCATTAGCATTTAATATTTCCCATAGTGACATATGTTTTAGCTGTGGAAGTACTCACAGTTAAAATTAAATAGTTTATTCATGTATTTATGGGTTTGCATGATATAACAATTTAATAAAATGTGTTATTTATTGAAAAGCTACTGACACGAAAAATATAATTACATAATATTATAATCAATTTTATTAATTATTGTGGACTTTGATTATATTTAAATGGATAGTTTAATATTATTTTTTACAAATTGATTTCTAAACGTTTTTTGATACTTGAGCATCATCATATCAATAGCCACATAGGTACAATATTATACACATACCTTAAGGCTAGTATATTGATTTTATATTACTAATAGGTACCATAACTGCTTTATTTTTTAATTTTAGAAGTTCACATACATACCTACCAATTTATATTATTTGTTCAAAGTAAATACATTTTGTTGATGAGTAATAAATTATAACTGAAATCATTGAGGTTATATTAATTTCATCTAGTACAGATATTTGATTATTTGATCAGAACAGAATAAAACTATTATATTTAGCATTTTATAATCATTTTAAAACTAATAAACTCGTATAACAAATATAACAGTCGGTAAATGATGTGGACTTTGTTTATACTGACTAATAAATTAACTCCAGAATGCAGAAATGTTTGACATTATCGCTTACTGACTACTGTAGTAACTATAGAAATGATTAAGGACTATAGTGCAGACTGAGACAGAGGCAAACACGGCTATAATTGCATGTTTGTTATTTATTTTATAGTTGTCTAAATACGTACGTGATCAATTGAGTATTATTTTATGAAATTAAATGTTTGATTGAAGAGATACGATTGGTCAATATTGAAATTTACCTTTTTTGAATTTTTTAGATTTAACACACAAAAATGACTATTATACATTTATACTCATCCATCATTATTATGAATATTATGATCTATAAAAAGTTATTATAGAAGATCGACAATAAAATATAAATACTTTTAAATGGTTCCCCAATACATTTATTTTCAATAACCAGTATTATTAAAAAATAAAAATATTAGGTACCAATATAAATTAATATTATTTGATTATTATTTATTAAGTATTATCAGTAAAAGTATTGTATTTGCAATAAGATATAGATTTGGTCTACACTTTATTAAAATAATAAAATATAAAAACATTTATAAAGTTACTTGTTAGTTGTTACTACGTAGGTACACTTTAACTCCGTGGTCAAGATATCCATACTTTTTGGACACACTGAAGTATCTACCTAATACCTATGGTAAATCTAAAACTACGGTTGCAGTAAATTAGTTGTTATAATTAAATTTCAAAAATACAATGGAGAAGATTTAATCTTTTTTTTTTTGTTTAGAGCTTTGATACAGTATATTTTTAATAATAAACGAGCCTTTTATATTAACAACTATACTTAGAACTAACTAAATTACTTTACTTCAGCTTTAAACCATAACGAGAAGGGTTCGGGCTTATTCGAATGGTTTTAATTATTTATTTTGACATTTATGTTTTCAGTACATTTAGTACAAATAAAACACGCAGTATCTAAATACATTGTATTAACTTACTGCTTGAAACTAGACATATTTATTTGTGTATTATATTCCATTTAAAACTATATTTACCTAATAGGTTATTGCAATAAATGTATAAATGTATACATTTTTTTTTAAATAAATTATTTTGTCTTAGACGTGACACTATATTTTAATCTTTTAACTAGAGTTAGGTAAGGTCATTAAATACAAAAATTTTTTCATACACGTTTTAATGTTTTTAATATTTATGAATTTATGAACTAAGCATTTTACATGGGGTTATTTTTAAACATTTACCTTTTACTAAAAATCAATTAACAGTTTTAATTAACACTTCTGATTAAAATTATTTGTATCATAGATTCATATTTTCTATGACTTCAATGTTATATAATATATATTATATTTTGTTTATCATTCGACAATACAAATATCAAAAAGTTTAATAAAATACGAGTTTATCTTGAATTTTCTTATCATAAATAAGTATGTATAAATGGAAAATCAGACTCAATAACGAGCATGCCAACATCCTGGTTCCTAATCATAATAAGAGCATAATATTATTTTATAAATTAAATGTTGAATAAAATAGTACCTATATATTGTGATAGATTTAAATAAAACTGAATGTCAATAACATATTATAAGGAGCCAAAACGCAATAAATATTTTAATAATGATTTGTGTAAATCGGCATCTACTGGTGTGACGATAGTCGGGACAGACACGCAGATATTGTTGAGGATATAATTGGTATGTAATGTTATGTATTGTATTCCTATAGTATATGTACTATGCACCTATGCCATATTATAACTGAATATGTATAATATTCTGAAAAATTATGATACAGGAGCTATTTTAAATAATCAACAATCTATAATATACTAACGTACTGATAATATTGTGCATTAATTTGTTCATCATTTAGTTTATTATCGTTATTCTAAAAAGTCCATTGACTTCCGAGTGCATATAATCTGTCTTCCGGTTTGCAGTTATTGACGTTAACAATACTCGTTTCATGAAATCACATATTATATTATTTACTACATAGATCAATTAATAATATGCTTTTGGATTATTGATCGATCTTAGTATATTAGTAACAAAGTGTATATTATCATGCTTGTGTGAAAACTAAAAGATGGTGTTTGATTTGAGGTCCAAAATTTACAAGATCGTATAAAGGTCTCGTTGAATAATTCCGGAACCATACCATGTCGGTCGTTACGTATTGTTGCATTATCAATCTTACGACTGTTTTTTATTTGTTTTGTGTTGTGTCAATAGTCCTTGAATAGTTGTAATATTGTTAGACACTCAGTGTTAATTACTAAAAAAATATGAATTATATAATATAATTTACAAAGAAAACAATAATAATAAATATTTAAAAATTAAATACAATTGGTTCATGGTTGTATAATTAAAAAAAAAATAAATTATATAGAGAATATAATAATAATAAAACAACGAATAAAAATTAAAAATCCATTTATAGTATTACCATCAGAAGTTTAATCTATATTAATAATAAATGCTCTAAAAAATATGCATTCGCGGACCAATAACGTTTAAATATTATGGTGACCGAAAAAATGAATCTTTATTTTTTTTATATATATATAAATGTATTCAATATGCTATATGTTGCATAATATTTAAATAAATCGTGTACCTAGGTACCTACATTCAAATAATATTTTGTTCCTGGCAGTTTTCCGTAATATTGTAGTTTTTTTCAAAATATATTAACGAAAACTATACTATACACATTACACAACTTGAAAACATTGAAATATACTTCAAAATCACCAAATTACGTAAAAAAAAAAAAAAAATAATAATAACAATAATAATCCTAAAATACGCCCTGAGACCTAAAAATCGTATTTAAATTTATAGATCCAACAAATAATATATAGGTAGGTAGTGACTTTTTACTTTACTAAATTTACTTTTTTATCGGCTACCACACATTTAGTCAAAATTAAAATAGTCAAAATAATTAAATGTTTTATTAATTGATAGAACCTATTATTCTAGGGTCCAAACTCTGAGATTATAATGTTAGTTTAAATAAGTAATTAATTGAGATTTTATGCAAATAACTACCATGTATTATTGATAAAATACTTCGGCTTATTATTATTATTTTATATACAATTTATTATAAAACAAATCGAAACGCAAAATGTGTAGTTTAATAGAAATTCGTTGGTTATTGATTTTATGTATACTTACCAAAAGTGTTTAAAAATAATAATAAGTTAAAAGTTTGATGAAATAATAAATTCTCATTCTTCAATCATTCAAATAATTTAACAATTTTCATTCATTTGTATTTTGTAAATTATAATTAATGACTTTACTAATATGTGTACAATTATACACTAATTCACAGAACAAACTATGAATATATTAATATTCATTAGATCAATGTTTTCCTAAAGATTTCAATCTAATCTAAATTAATGTTGTTACGAAATTTGTTTGGGTTCTTTGAATTTGATAACAGCATATATACTCTCGTCTCGTATATCCATGTAATTGTTTTAGGTTCTTCAACAGAAAGCGTCTTATCTTTAAGAGCTAACAACATTAAAGTTTATGACCTTTTATAATGAAAAGTTACTAATTATTTCCATTAAAATAACGTAAGATTTAATTAGAAACGAAGGAATATTTCTAAACAAAGTTTTAGTTTAATTTGAGCTTTACAATATTTTTTCAAATTTAGTTTGACTGTTGTTTAACATGTCAAGTTGTATACATGAACTGCACGTAAACAAGAAGTTTCAAGAAATTGTTGATTTAATATTAAATGGAGTGTAAAATAATGATCATAATAATATTTGAAAATTACTTAACTAACAAATATATTGTAAATAGAAAAATTTGTAAAACTACTAACCTATAATATTAGAATCCTTAATTATAACTAGATTGTACATTACCAGTGTAAAAACTACTGTAGGCTAATGACCTAGTAGTCGAAGCCTTATCTTTAATAAAAAAAAAAAAAAAAAAAAAAAAAAAATAATATTTGACTGCTGATAATATAAGTCGACAAGTCGTGTGTATTTTACCGAAATCCTTCGTCAAATTGTTGTATTGAACTTAAATGATTAATAGATTACTGTAACATAAAATGTCGTTCGAATTTTATGATAGATAATCAACACGGATTGTTAGAAATATTAATGAATACCAAAATAATAATAAAAATAACTCTAGATCTTAAACCGTTAATCATTTTAGTGTCTCATTCCGTTTAGTATTTTATTTGTACGTTTCATTTGATTTATTGTTATTAAAAAACGGTTTAGTCCGTTACCTACCATTGTACACACATACAAATCACTAGACTCTTGTGTGCTTAATGTATTGAATAAAGAACCGGATTGCCAGCAACAGACACATTAAAATATTAAAAGAAACATTTTTCATCTTGCGTCAAGGGTGTAGATAAAAACCGTTTCTTTGTGAACAACTGTCCAGATAAAATGATAAGCATAAAATTAGCCTTGAAATTATGATTGCAGTATTTGAAAGAGACTAGGTTTATATATAATAAAAAAGATTTGTCAAACAGTAAAAGATAAGTTCTAAATACAATAAACACAAATAAATTCATTTGATTTCGGAAAATTAAAAATAACATTTAAGTTCACACATAAATATTAGTATATAGGTAACATTTTCAGTTATACAAATAAACAATACCTTTTTTTTTTTTTTTTTAAAAAGAATATTTACAATCTATACAATAAGGGATATACAATAAATACGAATTTTTCTGAATTCGGTATTATTGTATAGTGTGTGTGTTTTTTAAATTGAATTTGAATTGAAAACAACTATATTGTTGACAATAGTTTACTATTATTTATATGTAGTACATTTTTGTCTACATAGGTAGGTTCTATAAATACTAATAGTTAAGTTTTTAAGCGCTTTATCCTGTTTCTTTTTTTGCTTAAACTATAAATGTATTAAATTAAATTGTATACATTATAGTGAATAATATGCACACTAAAAATAGACATTCTATACATAACATGACTACCAAAGTTAAACTTGTTTTTACAAACCTATAGTAGTATGTATACGTTACAATATGTATAATTACTAAGTACCAGAGCTCAAAAACAGTTATTATGAAAACCGTTTAAATTCTATGTTTTTCATTTTTCAACATCGTATCCACAGCCGAAACCAAAAGCTTTCAAACCCGGATTAAAATATTGAAGTTGAAAGCTAAAAATTAAAAAAATTAAAACAGAAAGTGTCACATGGGACACCACTCGGAATATGTGAAAACTTAATATACATGAGCTTAGAAATATAGATTTATTATGTTGAATTTGAAGTAATTAATATTTTTAATTTAAAACACATACTTTCATATTATTTGTAAGATAGGATTGAAAATGTTTAAGAATTATATTTGTTCAAATTTTATTCTTCAGAACACAAAGAGATAACTTTTATAGGCTAAAATATTTACACCATGGGTAGGTACGCTACGTACATATTTACAGGCGCATATATATATAAAAGTCACAAACAAATTTAACCAAAAAATTAGCATGGCAAGAATTCCAATCTCGACCTAACTCCAAGGTTGACGCCCAATCCGACGTCCAAATTAGACTGTTAGTGGCAAAATAATTTTCGGTGTTTTTCGAAAAACTTGAAAAACCAGCAGAACTTCAGATAGGTATAAAAATCGACTCTCCTTTTAATACTTTAATAGGTGTGGAGTGTTACGCGAAACCGATATCGCCCGAAAATGTTCACTCCCCAACGCCATAAAATACCGTAACCGTAACTGTTAAAATTTGCAACGATTTCGAGCCATCTAACTGTCCTACGTTCTATAAAACAAAACGCCAACAACAGTCACCGAATGAATGATCTGTCTCCCCTTACAAGGGACAACCTACAAATATTATCGGTGACACGATTTACCTTGTCTTACCTTGACACACCGCCATCCGGAGAAGGGCGACTCGTCGGCCGTCGCGTTTTACCGGAAATGTCGAGGATCGCAATCAAACGTGCGTTTAAGCAAAAATATCGGCACATACCATTATTTATTTATTTCGTATGGCACATACCACTGTAATATTATATTGAGACAAACGAAGACGACGAAAAAAGGTTCGAATCGAACGGCACGACGGACGCAGAGACAAATGGCCTGGGGACGGCTGAATTTGCCCGGCACTGTAAATATATCGCGGTCACCCGTTCGTGATTGTACCGCATACTGATGTGGACCGCGGTCACCGAGTTTATACTGCGGTCGAGGCGACAAAATGTTTTGTACCACGGACGCGGTGACCGCCGTCCATCGTTCGGTTATCCGCTGGGTAACCGCGATATTTTCCGTTTGCCTGTCTGAATTGGAAAACGTCTACGGTGGCCGACTGCAGTTTTGTGTTGTCCACGCTGCTGTCCGGTTTTCAACGATTCTCGATCAAATAGTTTTCGCTCTGCCGCTCGCATATATTATTTTCATATTCATAAACAATTGTAGTTATTTCATTGAAACTACATAATAATATATTGTAATACATAGGGTAGCTTATGGTAATTGTAAACCACAAACGTTTAATTCATATTTATAAGATGTATATTAGGTAGGTCATCAGTATAGGTTCTATAACAGTATGTGACCGCCAAGAGCCAAGTATATTGTTTTTTTTCTAAGGGACGTGCGTAAAACAGTGGCGTATTTAGGAATTTCTCATGGAGGGGGTCCAGCTAATTTTACTAACAAATTTAAGTGGAGGCTCAGCTACAGAATATATTAATATATTATATAGGTATTAGATGATTAGGGGGGGGGGGGGTCTGGATCCCATGGACCCCTCCCCTCCCCCGTAAATACGCCACTGGCATAAAAACATTCTTACTACTGCTGAATAAGTAAGTGGTAGACAAATCATCAAAATGAAAAAGAAAATTTACATTTATAATTTAATTATATAAGTAAACAATTTAGAAATAATGTATACCTATTAATTTATTATGTTCAAGTATTTTTAGAAAATTATTAGTACCTACCTTAAAACATCTATTTTTTGTAAATAGGATATGTTTAATTCTACAGATCTGAATAAGTGATGTATACGTTCAAGGCCATACTTGAAGGGGGAAGGTAAGGGGTTCAGCCCCCCTAAATTTTGTTGTTCTGATTACAGGCTAAGATTTAATATGTATTTAATATTTAGTATGCAAAAGTAAAATATTATAAAAAGCTAAATTTTTTTTAAGGAATTTACTTTTTATTTGATGATAGATAATCTTAATTGTTCGTATTGCTTTATAATTACTTTCAAAATCATTTAAATCGTTTTTTTGTGAGTATAACTACGTTACTATAACGTTTTCTATCGATATAGCCGTAACCCAACTTATTATACTCATTTAATTGATGAAACGTAATTATTATGATCAATGTGCCTAACCTCGTTTACCGTTGAACGGGGATTTACGATGTATTAACAATATTAATTTCGAGTGTCCGTTTGATCCACAGCTGCTGATCGTCCGGGAACAGGACACCGCGATCCTGTCGTCCGTCCAGGATTTGACGCTGGCCAGTTGCGGCTTCGTGTCTCTGCCGTCGTCCGGGCTGTCGAGCTCGACGTCGCTGTCCCGCGTCACTGTGCGTGACATGAAACTGTTCCACTACACGGCCGGCTTGTTCCCGGCACTAGAGAGCCTGTCCGTCGAGGACGTCGGCGAGCTGGTTCTGGACGGGTTCGGGCCAGCCAACCGGACGCTCCGTCACCTGACGCTCCGACGCACCACCGTGTTCAGGCTGGTCAAGGGCACGGTGACGGCGGCCGCACCGCTGCGCCGCGTCCTGTTCGACCGGGTGGACGTGGACGAGATCGAATCTGGAGCGCTGGACATGTCGTTCGTCAGCGACGGCGACAACGGCCAACTACAGGCGGCCGCCGACAGGTTCACAGTCGTCGATTCTACGGTAATTATTCTATCCATTTAAGAATAATTTTTAATATAAAAATCATTAAAAATTATCGTTGTCTATACTATAGGTACCTACTATTTTTTTATTATTATGATGTGATGAAATAAACGAAAAGGAATTATAATGTGCGTCACTAGTCACTACGTACACCGCTGGCCCTCTCCAAAATTATGTCTTTAGATCTCACTTGAAAAATAAAATAACTAGTTCACATTAAGAGACTTATAAACACCTAATATAAAAATGAGATGAAGAAAAACAATATTGTCAAGAGCATTTTAGATCGTATTTTCTCATGACTCACTTATTATAGTATAGGTATACAATTACTTGTCTAATGTGGACATGTGGTTATAATAACGCCTGAAAAATATTGTATCAATTATTTCTTTCTATTGCTATTTAAAAAAAAAATTTGATATAGGATTATGAGTTGGCTTAATAAATGATAATAATATGTTACAACAAAAACTCTAGATAAAAGAAATTCTTAAATTTTACTAGTATTAATGCTAGGATTTACTAATCATATATACTTAGTAAGGGCTGACACCATGTCCATTCCGGGGGTAAACACGTTTTACACCAGTGCACAACCTAGAATCTACAATTATGCTAGCTAAAGCTATATAAATATTATTTATATTCATAACTAAAAACTTATACAAATCAAAATATAATAACCGTTATTAGCAATCAGATATCGTGATACTTTAATATAATACTACTGCTGGAAATTTACAACGTATAGGTGCTCTACTTACAATAGAAATTAACTGTCATTATACTATTATTTTGGTGTTTGACTATTTTAAATGTATTATTTTAACGTCGCTATCGATTAACAATTTGATGAGTGTTGAAATGAAAAAAAAAAAAGATGACATAATTATTGTTTTTATTAATAATTCCGTTAAATTATATAAGGTGTCATAATAGTTACGTTTTTTGCACTTATAAAAAATAATTTAATTTTAATAGGCACCTATATTTTTTTTTATCTTTTATTAATTTAAATATGTAACATAGTCTATCGGTAATTAAATGAAAATAATATAATTTTAAGCTTGGTAAAAAAATTTTTTTAAAAAAAATATTTTATGTAACAGCCATAGGTAATTGATAGTTTCTGTGATAAAATTGAAATTGTTGACTAATATGTGCCATACGTTTTGTGATATACATAATCAGTTTTCATTTTTAATATTTATTTTTCATTTAAATAGTTCCATTCTCTAAAAGTCACAATAGTAATTTATATTGATAATATTAGAACTCTTACAAATTTATATATAAATTTAATCTTTATGGTATATATTGGTTTTATGGAGAAAACAGTTTTCCAAACAACATAATTTTATAATTTATTTGTGTTTTAGTAATAAATATTAATTATTGTTTACAACATTCATATAACATTTTAAAATAATTGAAACGAGTTTTATATTTTAGAATAATAAAAAAATATTACGTTAACTCTACTGATATTGAAAAATAACAATAAAAATAAATTGAAAATGTCTATAGGGAGGTAGATGGAATACTACAATACGGTTATTATCGTACATAGTGAATATTAATATTCAGCATTTCTTTACTACCTATTATACCGATCTATGAAACATATTTTATTTACATTTAAAACACGTCGCCTTTCCGACATTTGCTCACTTTTCTTTACTGCACACACGATAAATTAAAACCACAGCCTACAATCCACATAATATACATAAGCATAACGTAGGTATATATATAATGTATATTATATATATTTAGTATATTGTATTATATTGTTGGTGGAAGTAACAAAAAAATCATATATTTGATAAAAACCATGTACTATTATAATTTCATCGACAAACTGGATCTGCGGACTGCAGTGATAAAGTTCATTAATTTTAGTTTCTTAGTGGAGCACTGGATGTATTGACTTTACATGATTTTTTTTCATTTTTGTGTCTGTCATCACCTTTTGGAGGCAGTAAAAATGCTGCTATATTCAACTATGAGGTTGGTTTCTGGTAGCAAATTGGATATAGGTAGTATTGATACTTCTGGGGGTCAAAAGTAAAAAATTCCTATAACTTTTCTAGAAACCGGGAAATACAAACAAAAATGAAAAATGAAGGAAAAACGGTTGAAACTTTCAACGTACTTTATTATATTATTTTATATACACGCTGACATTTTCAAATACAATGTTATCGGCAAAAATTAATTCAATCTAGCGTATTCCTGATTCAAAATTAAATCGCTATGATATCAATATTATAATAACATGGGCCGACTTCGTTCACAATCGTTTTTTGTATGCAATACTTTATCACTGAATTCAAATTCATTAATTTATAATTTGTTTTAAGGTACAATATTTTTAAGTCATAAACTACCATAGTATTTGGTATACACAAACATTTACCAAGATATTTAACACTGTGTAAGTGTAAAAAATTAGATTATTATAATATATAATTCGAAAATATATTACCAAAATCGTAAAAAAGTGGATTGCCTAGTTGATTAAGCATGACTCGAAAACAAAAATCAACCTAACTGCACAACAATGATAATTAACTATAAAAAGTTAAGTTACAACGATAAAAATTTTAACTGAATAAGTTAATAAGTTAAAAACAAAAATAATTAACATTTCAACAAGCCCACCTTTGCCTAATATTATACCGAAGAGCAGTTACCTACTTCCATCCCTTTTTTATTCGAAACCTGAAACGACAATAAACATCAGCTTGACTGAACTGAAAAATTATAATATTTAAAAAACTCATATTCATGTAAAATATGCTTAACGACTAATATAGCAGTTGAACGAGAAAATCTCATCTGAGGTACCTACCTATTGCACTATGCCTGCAGTGTTCTGCAACAATATCAGCATAATTTAATTACTGTTGTTAATATTATTTTACCAACGTATGACAGTGATTACTACTTATCGAGTTTCGTATAATTAAAATGTTGCTAAACCATAAAATATATCCAACATGGAAACAGCTATAATAACACACCAATGATTATTAATTACAAAATCTGTATAGTGTTTGCATTATTTAATTACAATTATAATAAGAGACTTGCTTTATTAAAGTGGAAGAGGAATATTCAAAACACTTTTTTTTTATTTTATTGAAAACACGTTTTATTTGTTTTTGAACATTTCGCTGTAATTCAGTTTTTGTTATTGATTCAATATGGTACTAAATACAAAATGTAAATTTAATTAATAATTCCGGCCAAGAAAAAATAAAAAATAAAACCAGTAGTTATTAATTTAATTTCCTTCTACAGTATGATATTGATAGTTTTTAAATGAATGGATTTTATCGAAAAGTTTAAATATTGAAATATATGAGTTCTTATATTAAATTGAGCACCAAATTTAATTTGGAATGTATTTTGACATAAGTAATCAAACTTCGAAGAAAAATGACGTATGACTCATTGGTTGTATTGATTTGTTTGGCTATCATTTTATTTAATTTGCGAGTTTCCTCTTTAAATATCTTAGGATTTGTTTAAATGAAATTATAGTTTATACCGATATACGTAGACGTGAACAAATCGTATTAATTAATTTTAATCTTACTCGCAATGACGAATGCTTCATTTTCGTAATAATTTTAATCTTTGGAATATATTTAAGTTTTAAAAACAATCTCAAAACTAATATTGTTTAAGAATAATCAATTTTAAATGATATAATATAATAAAGAACTCCCCAGAAAAACGTACCAATAACTAATAATTAATAAGTATAATATATTTTCAAAGTACTTCGTGTTTTTAAAACATTTTTTTTATTTATATAATATAACGATTTATGATATTTATTTATGTAATATAAATTGAATCTCATTAAACATTCATTTAAGAAAGCAGGCATTTATCGCATGTTGGGTAGCTATAGGGAAGTCATTGTGTGGGTTGATTTAGGGTTGAATGGCTATAAAACCTAGTGTGTTTTCAATTTATTGTATTAAACATATGAAAAATTGAATTTTTATATTTGTAATACGATTCTGAGTAAAATTCGTTGACTATATTTAATAAATTGTACACGATTAAAAAAAAATGGTCTGGTGAGTTCGAAATATTATTAACGAATAGTATGATATAAAATAATATTATTTTGATTTATAAATTAATATTTCAACAATTTATGAAATATGAATTCTTGTGTATTTAAATTAAAAAATTAAATTAAATACAAATTAAAATTAAAATTTTGATGTTGGTACTTTATATTTAATTGATTTTCACACGATGTCTTAAGTATAATTTTGCAAGTATTTAATTGTAAAACATACTTACAATCCAATAATTATAAACAAAACTGTATTTATTTTTGTAATATCATTCTTAAAAATATTAGAACTCATCCATTACCATACGTGAGTATAAAGTTTACACATTTGAATATTTTAAAACTATACCCTAAGTCAGACATCTATTGTAAACTAAAAATAATTTTAGAATTATAGAATTATGATAAAAAAAAAAAATCACTGAAGTGCAATATGATACAAAATATATGTACCTATGAAGTACACACATACAGTACACTTTATGAATAATTCATCGATATAGGTAAGGTCGAACTAGACCACACACAGTGACATTGACAATGTAAAGACGACTGTTACAAATGATAACGTGACATTAAAATAATATATAAAAGTGTTTGTCGTTAAGATGTTTTACCCCCTTAGTTTTTTTCAGCTAACAAACGCGTTATAATAAAATATTTCAGTCTAAGTAGGTAATATATTTTAACAAGAAGTTTTCAACAGACAAGTTCACGAGAAAAGTGTGGAAAGTTTGACGAACAAAACAATCTTAATAAAATGCAAAATTTAAGGAGTAAAAAGTTTTTTTCTTTTTACTATAAAATTGAATGTCTAACTTTGAACGTTAAATGCTACTATGCTAACGAATTTTCTCGAAATCCATCAAATAAAATCACAAAAGTAGTTCTTTAATAGAAAAATAATGTGTTTAGATGTTATTTGAAAACTTTACTAACAATATACGACATACGTGTTGTAACTTGTAAGTGTAGTAAAATTTGGAATACATTAGAGCTCTAAAATATCAGTTTAGTATAATGTTATCCACAGTAGAACTGTTTAATAAAACAGTTTTTACAAAATATTTTGACATTATAATATCACTAATATACTATCTTTGTCAAGTAATGAGTAAAGTCGATCTAATGATTTATTTACTAGGTACCTATTGAATTTTTGTATTGTATTTCAAGAATAATAGTATTCAAATAAATTAGAAAGAAAATGTTTTTTTTTTTTTTAAATGCTTTTGAGAACATCATAATATTTTTTGCGGTTGTACCACAAAATGAATATAGGTACATATATAATATATATTTCACACAATATAAAAGTGAAAAAGAATGATTATACATTAGTATATGTTGTGGGTGTACGTGTTTTCGTATTTTACAGAGTTTTTTTTCTCAATACGAGAGTACATTGTAACTGAGTTTTTCACAATGACCTTAAATTGTTTAATAATGACTATTCATTATGATACAAAAATGGGTCACGTTGCTGGACAATCCATTGTTCAAAAGACAGCACATGCACAATACTACATATTTTTCCACCTTATTTTTAACTTTACGTCTATTATATGGCGGAGAGGTCAACGAATTCTAATATAGGACACTACAAAACGATAGGTTTTGCATGTATTGTTTTAATTATCAACGATTTACGCGCGTGACGTTCGATATTACACATATCTACCACTATTGTTTTCGAAATGTCAATGGTCTGTATTATTTTTTTCAAACGGTATAGGTACCACGGTGACCGGTAGGTGCATAATAATGATGAAAATAATACAACGACAATCTTATTCGGCGTACACGTAAATATGAGAATATAAAAACTCAATTGAAATATAGGTAGTGATATGCTCAGTGATAACGATAGTGATATAGTGACTTAAAACGGACCAAGCTATTGGAACGCGATCGTATTATTATGTCAAACAAATCATTGCGACTTTCAGTACTTGGATGACAACCAAAATGAAACCGCGTTCGAGTACGACGTGTTAACTAAATATTAGCAGGGGATAATCAAACAAAAAAAAAATGATTATCGTCCGACATTTGAGGAAAAGAACCTATTACCACATACCTACATATTACTATACAATATCATGTGCATCGTGAAATGATGAGAGTACCACGAGCTTATTTCTGCGTCAGTGGCTCTTTTAGGGCTCGAATGCATTATACATGCATGGAGGTCTGCCATGGAACTTATAAAGATGAAAGAATATTATTTTATTACTACCGAAGTAAACGGAAGATTTTGTTTTATTTTTTTTTCACTTTCTTTTTTGTTGAATTCAATAGCCCTCCAAAGGAAATAAACTCCCTAAACAAACTTTTAATACTTTCCTATAAATTACTACAACGTGCGTATTGTTTAATTTCATTTTTACATCTGTACACGAGATATATTTAGTTGAATAAAAACCTTTTAATATTCTGGATAAGGTCTCGGTTCGTGTAACTTACTTTGTATACTTATTTAAATATGGTTTCAAACACTGCTCCTTCTTTTTTTTATAAAGTATTTTCCTTTAGGACGATGCGCTTTGAATAACCGTTAGGTATCATACCTACTCCTGAGTGCAGGGGTGTACTATTAATATTGTACTACTATGCTTTTTGATAATAACATTATTAATATGATGTATGATGCAAAAATAATTCCTATACATTGTATCAAATTCAAAGACAATTACTTAAAACACTTCAAACACGTTTATTCATTTTGAAACGCACTTTTTAATCTAGAGTAATATTTATTCGGATTCTTACGTTCGGTTAACTTCAGTAAGATACTATAGTATTTCTGTGTAATACCTATTATAAATGTATAATATTTTTTTAAAACCGTTAACCGATTATAAGTCGCCGTATGGTTATCGGTTCAAATTTTAATTTCAGTTTTTGTTGTCTCGGAGTCAATAAATAATGTTACATTTAAATAAAATAATATTCGGTTGGTATTCAGTATGCATGACTATTGTCACGACTCGTGATTAATAATCAACATATTATCTTACATGTCGTTATGCGTTTGAGACATTGTCGTAGCAAGTGTATATTTGATATTATTGTATGGCATGTACAGTGTAGGTACACCCACCCATAACGACACGGAGGATAGACATGGGTAGGTTAGGTATACATACAAAATACCTTCGGAATACATAATTTTCTTGTATAATAATTAAACTATAGTATTGAATGAATTCAAATAACACGTCGTGAATGTGAAATTTCTAACGTTTATGGGCAAAACGTGAGAATATCCGTTTCGTGTATAGATTCATTGATTTCCGTCCAAGATGAAGGAAAAATAAACTTTGGAAAAAAAAGTAATTGCCTAAATTACAGTAAAATAGTAACAATAAGAACAAACATTAACTCGAATAATAGCGTTTAATCTCTGGATGGTCGGAAATTTGAAGTACAATTATTATTCAGTCGGTCGAGGCAAATTAATATTCTTGTAAGCGTATCGATTATAAATCGATTGATCTGTATTTCTTTTATAATATATCTGTAATATATTATTGGATTCCATTGGATTAACATATTTTGTGTGACGCTACATATGCGCAACTTTACTTTACTTCTCAATTAACGTTGTTCTAGTTAAATTTTTTTTTTTTAATTTTGAGAAACATATTTTTATACTTTCTAAGACATAAACAATGACCTATCTTAAAATATTTCAAATATTTGTTTTCTATCTTCGTGAGTTTTATTGTTCTGTTGTTTTATTGTAATAACATAATATTATGCCATAACAATAATGTACTCATTGTGCACTGATTGTAAAATACAATTTTTTTTAGGAGGAAACAATATCTTGTTCTAAAATCAATAAATGTTCACCCATCCTAAGAAGGCCATTTTATATAGATATACCTTCAAAAATGTTTTTATCTATATTATTCCAGACATTTTGTATTCATCAACATTGTGTTGTTGAAAAGTTTCGAAAACTGGCTCTCCTCTATAATAATAAATTTAAAGAATGAAACATTCATTGTGCAGGCCTAATGTAATCACCGGAAAATCATTCATCCTCCTAATGTTTTTTTATGTTAAAGAAAAATACAAGCAATAAGATGCGCAGTTGGAATGTGTAATATAATACAATATAATATAATGAAACTACTATCGTAATAAAATACTATTTTAGTAACATTTAATTTTATAACCTGAGGTTATTGGACATTAATAATATACAATAATTATGAGTGATTTTTATATAACATGATAGGTAATTATTAATTAATTTCAAATAATTTCCTTCATAAAAGTACCTATTGGGTTAGATATTAATATTATAATATTTATAAAATCATAATACATTTTATTTATTTATAAAACACATACTATTTGGGATGTACCTATGCAACTATCAGTTTTTATAATATACATTTTCCTGCCGATTTACATCTAACAATTAAACTATCTACATATTTTTGTTAAGTATATTATCATATAACTTGTAACTATTGTAAGTCGTACTCAAAAAAATTTGACCAAAGTATGATGATTGTAACGATGTTAACATTTTTAAGCGTCATAACTGCTTTCATCTCGTTTTCTAAAATAATTCGAAATCTTTCAGGGTTTTCAATTTGCCTAATGGAATTTCACTTATTTTAAATGATGCGTTTAGACGTAGAAAATGTTTTACATTAAAACGTAAAAGTGATTTTCTTCAAGCCAATAAAGTTAAATTGTTAGTAAGAACAATATGAATAAGACACGATCGTATAACATTTTGCTTCAAGGAGTTTTCGAAATGGCTAAAATCATTTAGTCTTACGGAATGAAATTATCTTATTTGATAATTTTCTTTATAATAAATTCACCCTTACACTCGTTTAGATAAAGTTGAGAAGTATTACGTTTTCAAACTCCATACAAACAATAATGGAAATAAACTTTCTGCGGAAGAGTGAAATGAGTTATCAGTAATAATGTTACGAAATATATCTCATGTTATATCTATGTCACGCGATAACAACATTATACTTTTTAGAACATTTGTATTAATAATAATACAAAGGTATTTTCGTTTAAAACTCATGTTGCCTATCTCTGTTAAGAATCACAAAAGCGAAAAACAAATGTCGTAGTCGTAGTAGCAAATATAAAATGATACGAATTCCCCTATAATAATACGTAGGTAGGTACCTATATAATTATTATTATAGTATAGGAGGAGGTAGTACAAGAAACAAATTAAATCCGTTTCAGATTGGGTACTTAGTAGAGATAATCTGAAATCGGATAATTCCTCATTTTGGTTTTTAATTTTCACAAAACGATATCAATTTCATGTGGATAACTTACTTAGTTATAATCACTTTCAAAGTACCTAACTCAATAGTTTGCTGTCGTGTATAACTTCAAAACTTTGTGTCTACGTTTCATTAAGAAATATCCATCAAATATGTGTTATCACTTACCTAGTTACCTATTAATAACAGTCTATCAATTAGGCTGGTTAAAAAATTATTAATAAAAATGTTCATCAATGCCATTTAGTTGTAAATATATTAGTATAAAAATAATAATAAGTCACGATCTCAAGCTTAAATAAGGTTCAAATGCTATTTGGTAATTCATTAATTAAGTGTAGTTATTTTAATCTTGATCTCTTTATGAAGTTCATTATAAAACGAAATTTAAATTAAGAAGGTTTACGAATATAAACATCCCGTTACCTGAGTTTATAAAGTACCATTAATGAACTTTTTAAATTAAAATTACGTTTGGAATACATCATAAAAAAAATTAAATCAAACTTTCTAGCACATTATTATATGAAGTAATTCAAGAACTATAACAGAGAATAAATTAAATACTATTTAAACAAAAAAAAATTACCAACCATCTACTATGCCTAAATATACAACATACCTACTTGTATATAAAATATATAAAAAGATAAAAATAATTTTTACTATAGGTATTAGTAACAGAAAATTAATGATAATTTTTGTATAAAATATAATAAATGAATTAAAAATTCGTTTTTTTATAAATAACCACATATCTTCAGATAAATTATTCTAATATTAATAGGTATAATATATTAAGTAGTTAATTATATTTTTGTGAAATGAGGGAAATATAACATTATTAGCAAATAACAAAACATTTTTTTTTTTGAAAATTTATACAGAACACTCAATCAAAATCTACCTTTTGAAAATGGTAAGATTATAAATAATAATAATAACAGTACCGGGTACATCAATACCTGAAATGTAAAAGATAACTTACCAATTTATTGTACTTCAAAAACCACTTCGCACAGCGAAATATCTTGTTAAATATTTTCTCCAATAATAATTAGTTATGCAATAATAAATTATCGCATAACATATGATTACACGAATAGTCAAGTAGGTAATAATTTATTTATCGACCTTATAGTTTCGTTTATAGACGTTAAACGTTGTTTAGTCGAAACTTAGTAGTTCTACTGAAAACATGAAAAACGTCAACGACGACCAATGACGACTAACTAAAACCTGTTGCGCATTCAACAAACGTTGTAAAATATTATTAATTTGTTCGCAGATCAAATCGGTGCAGTCGGGTGGCGTGACGGTCCGGTCTGGCGCCGTCAGGATCCTGAACAGCACTCTGGATGACTTGGCGTCCGGCGCTGTGGTGGTGGACAACGCGCGCGGCAGCATCCGGCTGTCCGGAAACCGTCTGGGCGGGATGACCGGCGACAGCCTGTCCGCTGTCCGGTGGGACGGTGACGGGAATGTACAAGTGGACGGAAACCTGTTCCGCACACTTCCGGCCGACATGCAGCTCCTTCGGTCCGAGAGGCCCACCGAGTTCGTCGGCAACGAAGTGGACAGCGTGGATCTGAGCCCGTTCCTTTTCGGGCTGGGGCCCGTTGTCCGGGCGACTGACAACCGGTTCACGTGCGACTGTGACCCGCGACGCATCAGCGTGCTGAAGCTCAACCAGGTGTTCCCGGGCCTGTTGCAGCCGGACACCGACAGCCGGTTTGCCCGTTTGCTGGCCGACAACTACTGCCGGCAGCCGGCCAACACCACGCTTGCCGGTTACAGGGACCTGCTGGTCAGGGAGATTGCATGCAAGGGCGCCAACTTGACCGTGGTCCAGCCGCCTCAATCGTCAACTGCCCAGTCACCACCGTCCTCGGACACCGCGGCCCCTAACCGTGGTAACACGGTCGGTACCATGTACGTTACCGCAGCCGCCGTCGCCACTTTGTTGCTGTTGCGTAACCTCTCAGTCAACTGAACTCCTGAAGTGGTGTCCTAAATCGAATTTTTTTTTTTAAACATCTTTTTCATTTTTTTACTACAAAAAACACTATACCATCGCAATGACGAACTGTTTTGAAACTTTATATCATAATAATATAATGCTAATATAGGTATTATTACTTAAATCGGTTTCAATTTTATTTTTATTTTTATATTCCTACTTTGAAACTGTATAGGTACAACCGATGCGCTGTTCCTCCACATATAAAAATAATATTAGATATTAATTTGTAAATATTATAATATACTAAGATAAACAGTGTATTTTTATATTTTGAGACATTAAAAATATTTTGTATATCTTTTAAATCGCCGTATTAATTGAAAGTAGGCCACAATAATAATATTATTATTGTAGTCTATTATTCTAGCAATGGTTTCATCCTAGTTCACATCCTACATTTGTGTACATTGTGTTGCATAAACGTTTGCAATCTAGGTGAACTTACAGTTATCGTCAATAATAGTTTATTATATTTTTATTTTACTGAAAAACCGATGGTGGTTGTGTTGTTGTGATAAAAAATAAAAATAATCGTAATTTTAATGTCGGGCAGATGTAATATAATGATTAGATTTATTTATTTTATCGAAAAGGGAGTAAAATTAAAATTAAAAAACATTCAAATAATTGGATGGGTATTATTATTATTATTATTATTACTATCCAATTACGTAACGTAATGAAAACTGGAATGACCCCTTAGAGTCCATTGAACATTGGCAAACAAGTCATTAAATATTTAATAGAATAACTAAAAATGTTAATATTATAGTATAAAATTTTAGTTGCGTTGTAATTTAAATCATATACAACTACACTATACCGATGTCGTTTTAATCAATAAACATTCCAAGCGTTAACAAAGTATTGTAAATTAAATTGTATCATTATAACATATCTATAACTTTAGGTAGGTACAGTAAAATTAAATCCTCTAAAATAAAGTATAATAATATAATACACAACATAACAATGGATAAGCATCTCATTTCCAGTTATGTCTGTGCATCATGATTTGTGAATTGTGACGACTAAAACTCTTTGAACGCTCAAATAATATTATAATTATTTTATTTTATTGAAATATTGCACAGGTGTCCTACACATTTTTAAGGGGGTTTAGTTAGGCAATTTTAGTGAACATTTTAGAAAATGAAAAATACAATACATAATAAAATAAATATATTATTTCGAACATATTTACGTTGTAACATACATTTTTCGTCTTTTGTAAGATGTCAAGGATAATATGATAAAAAAAGTTTTTTCAGCGAACCGTCGAATATCATTCTTTAAAATAATATACTTTCATAAAACAACTAAATTTATCTGTGAACCTTATCTACTATGCAACATTTTTTATTTATGTTTTAAATAACTGAAAAAATGTAACTAACTAAGCAAAAACTTTGAAAATTAACAAATTACTTACAGATTAATAATAAATTAAGAAAGAAAGCATCTTTTTAGGCTGCGGACAAAGGTAAAAACAAATAGACAAATGGACAATTATTACAGTTTTTGTATAGGTAATATAGTTAACATTTTGACCATTCGATGATAAAATTGAATCACTTACTCACACGTTGTCCTATTATAGTATTTTTGAAGTCTTTCCAATATTGTGTTAAAAATATTATATAAATATTATTATAACTAATAATTATTTATACCATAATATTGTGACTACCTATCTATAATGTGTTGTCGTTTAGTTATTTTAAACATTATTATGGATTCGATTGGGTAATCAATTCAATTGACTTTATTTTAAATGTTTGAAGGGACGCACACAAATTTACTCCACCTGGCCATCGAATTGCCTCTCATGACTTTTTTTTTTTAAAGTTCAGTTGAATTTCCTGTTTGATTTCAAAAATAATATCATTCTCTCTAATTGCTTCTTATTTTAGATAGTGACCCTCTTGTACTGGTACTTGTACTGGCTCCGATGGATAAAATTAATCGATTTCTAGTTCAAATCACTATAATTATACATTGATTTTTGTTTTGAATTAATAACAATTATGAGCGCATGGATGACAGTTAATCTATAAAGATATAAGTCCACCCTACATTATAGGAATAATTAATAAAATTAAATAATAAACCAATGTCTATTCAAATTAATATACCTATATTTATTAAGTACTAATATTTTAATAAATAAAATAGACCAACAAATATTTTTACAATATTTACAATATTTTTTGTAATTAACATTACATTAGTGGATATAATAATCGATAGTACATGTACCACTATTGATAATATAATATCAAATAATAACCTAGGTATGCTATATTGGAGGAAATTCGAGTGGACCGTTTAGGTGTACTCATTTTGCTTCCAAAAACACCCGGAAGCAATCAGATTTTTAAATTAACTTATTATATAATATTACTATTTGTTAAAATTTAAATAATACGAATGAGGCACAGCAAATACAGACACAGCAAATGCATATAATTGTGTATATTAAAATATTATTGTCTACCTATCCATTATTATGCAATCAATGTAAACAGAAACTACGTACTGCCAGTATTTATTCGTTTAATTTTATGGTTTAAGAGCAACTGAATTCACCGATTACATAATAGAAAATCAAATTTGCCTTGAGCATGATACTCTAGATGCATATTGTATTATAACTTTGGTTAAACACTCGTCTTTCCGTATATGTTTACTTTGTTATGTTCAGTTAATAGGAAGAATGGTATTTGATTATACGTAGGTACTTATATTTATTATTCATTTTGAGGAGATTTATTTCTGAAAAAGACTTTATATTTTGCTGTGCTAAGCTAGTTGGCATTAAAAATACATCAGGTCAAACCAAACCTCTTTTTCGTGATAATAATAAATTAATAAAGAAAATAATAATCACTTTTTTATTTATTCATAAGATAATATTATTGTATTTTTTTTTTTATTCATCTCGTGGAAAAACAAATTTAAATTGAATAAAAGTTATTAAAATGATTACAAATATGTTTTTGTTTTATTTTAATAAGCAATTACTTCATCTTTGAGTTTTTAATTTCTTTTAGTTTTTGTTATTATTATACCCATTTAATAGACATATTATTATATAGACAGGCTGAAGTTTATTTCTTACGATTCAAAACTAAAATATAATGTATTATTTTTCTCAAAAGGTTTTAATAATAATAATATTAAACATTGTAATTTGAAGTATCAACACAAATACCCATAACTCTATATTATAAATGCTAACTGAGGGGAAATAAATTATAAACATCTCTAGGGACTATGGTCATGGGGAAATGTACCTAATTTTATTTTTAGCAAATGAAAATATATCAATGTTATATAAACAAATTATATAACGCATATAATGGATTCAATTGTATACTAGTTAAAGTCAACTTTGAATAAAATTTAAGTCTAAAAATTAAAAAAAAATAAATTCAAATCAAAAATAAAAGTTAACAGTGATTTTATCCAAATCATCATAAGTTTTAATGCATTTGTGGCCAGGTTTCTAAGAAGAAAATTAGTATGGCTAATCGCATAATATAATAATATATATTATATTATTATAAATGCTATTTTAGTTAAAAACAAAATTAAATTTATTATTGGTTCTAATTCAATTTAATAGACCAACAAATTAATTCACAAAAGGAAAACCATTATTGTTATTACTTATGACTATTCAAGAAATAATTATATCATATTGACATTTAAATAATTTTTCTTTTTTTGACAAGATTTTGATACCTAGTTTGACGAAACATTATACCTACTGCATTAAAGTGTATAGGGTGAAATTTATTTAAGACAAATTTTTTGATGGACGAAATTGTACTCGGGACTAAAGTATTTTATGGGATAAACAGCATGTAACTCTTGTAATAAATTTGACATTTGTAAAAGGCATAAACAGCTTTACTAATTTTATCTTTGTGGTCATGCTCAACTTTTCTCATATATAACTCTTCTTCTATTCTAAAATATATACGTGGAATAATAGTTGAAAACACAGATCATGATTTTCACTGACATACTTGTAACCCGTCACATAAATAAAAATATAATAAATTAGGCAATATTCTTAAAATAAATTATCACTAAACACAAAGCCTTGACTTTAGAAAGTTTTTTTTTTTTAACAAATCTCTTTGCGAAAGAGAATGGCAACAAAATATAATATGTAAATACAAAAGTCCAAACATTCCAACCGAAAAATCCTATTGCAGTTTATTGTTTTCTTCAACTCTGATAAAGCAAAATTAAAAAAAAAAAATTATATGTGATCTGATATAATATTCCAACTCCAATCTGATTAGGTTATCTTTTCTGATAATATATTTGCTGTTTGAAGAGTTTCTTAATTCTCTACTTCCAGGTTTTTGTCCAATAAAAGCTCCACACCCAAATTATCCTAAATATGTTATCAATAATAAAACCTCTAAAAAACTAAATTATTTTACAAACGCATCTAAACTCGTCTAATATCCCACCTTAATTATTGTTTAGTGATTAAGAATCTCGCAGTCCTCGCAATTCCCAGAAATCCTTTAAGACTTTCATATATAAGTAAAATCAATCCATGATTATCATTAATGCACGGCCCTCAAAGTCTGTCCACTTTATTTGTATAATATTATGTATTTTTTAAGATTCAAAATGCTCAATTCTTATTTTTAATTTTGCATAGGCGTGTTCGTTTAGAATCGTTAACGTTTTCTTCTTCCCACTTGGAATAACCTAACCTTACCTACCTATATTTGGTGGGAATTTTACTTAAAAAAAAAAATTAATTAATTAAACACGTTTTAAGCATATGAACCGTATTATACAAGTGACTATATAGTATAAGAAATATTTGACTTGTACCGCTTAATTTTAGGCCCGGTATGGTTATTATTATGTTTATCATTATATTATATTTTAATGATATAATAACTGTTTTCGTTCATTATTATATTGTTATTTAAAAGCAGAGGGGATTACGCAAGACTCTCGTGCAACCCTTTCCCCATCCCCCCCCACCCCAGCATGTCTCCTACTCATAAACTTCAGATGACCCAGTATAATATTATAATGTCATATTGCAGCATGTGATATTAATATGAGTAAACGAGTATTAAACAGTACAGTTTAGCCCGGCAAAAGTCTTAATATTAAAATCCCGCTGCCGTTATTAAACGCTTTTCGGACAACCCCACGTTTGAGAGCACTCGTTTACCCCAAGATCATACCCACCGACAGTGTATGAGGGGGGGGGGAGAAAATAAATATTTAATCGACAATAATTATTGGCAAAGTGTTCGGCCTCTTGGTCGCTGCATAATCATAACGGTCTATGCAACTGCACTGAAATATGTTTTGTTAACAGCTGGGATTATTGTACATTCTCTTAATCAGAATACGTCAATTAGCCCGATAAGTAGATACCTACGGCTATTAATATCTTTGAGAACGGGTAGATGAATGATTTTTGGAGCGAATCAACGGCCATGTCAATCACTCCGTCACTTATAATAGGTAGGTAGCTGAATAGCGTAAGAAGATTTTCAATTATTTATTGCTCGCAGTATTAAACATTATTGAACAAACAATATTCGATTGTAAGGATCAAAAGTAAAAATAAAATATAGTCAATCATAGATAATAATACTTGTAGATATTTTAGTAGGTAGAATTTGATCATCGACAATAACATCATTAATACCAGCACTCATATTATGTAATTTACTATTTAGTGACTAAACGTTAAATAGTACCTATACTCACATAGGATAATAGTTAATAATATTATATACAGCCCAGAATATTATAATCTTATAATAATATTACACAAGTATACTTAATAAGGTTAGGAAATGACATCTGTAATACATATTATCAGTCATGATACGTTTTTGATTCCAAATAAATTATAATACGTAGCACACTAGCACTAAATTTGTGCACTCATTTTATATGTATGCATGTTGTACCAGCTGTACCGGTATGGTGGTATGTAGCCTTATAGGTAATAATATAATATGACTACGTTTTTACAATATTTTAAAACATTATGAAACATAGATAAGACGACCAATGAGGATAATTATAAGAATAATTTTGTTTCCGCTATTAGGCAGGGTTTAATTATAAACAATAAATTAGGCAAGTTTCATACGGCGTACAATAATAATTATATAGTTACTGTAAATTCTAATTATAGTCTTACATGAAAAAAACTATTATTGCTGGTAAATACATTTTTAAAAACGTTTTTCGAATAAAGTATAATTAATAAAATTAATGTAAACCGATTGTTTACGGATGCAAAAAAAAATTATAAAACAATAAGTTTGACTGATAAATCAAACATTAAATTCATAATTACATGAAAAAAAAAAAATAACACATAAATAATATCTTCCCATAATGCGGAATATTTTAAAATATGCATTTGCAGGCTATCAGCATAACTAAACGTTTGTATATCTGATTAAAAATTCAAAATTATTGTACGGAAAACAACTGGGTCAGCGTTATATTATTTAGCTCTGTGTAACGTGCCACTGTAATTATTATCATTCGAAACCAAAGATATTCGTTAGCATAAAACCGGCATAATAGCAAATACGGTATTGATTTTATAAACACAAATGGAATGTAAATAAACCAACAATATAGGAAACTGTAGTAGTTTTGCTTATATTATCTTTGTTTATCTCGTCGTAAATGGAAGGTATTTTATTGGCGGGGTAGGTACCTATATGCGATAGAATCGTTGCAATCAGAAAATTACAAAACAAATTAACCATTTCCAAATACACAATTACAATAGTGATAATAAATCAAGCTTGGGTACGGAATAATTACAAAACGTAAAATATTATTACATTTTTCAACTATGAATTTCGTTTGAAACCCGTGGGCTAAAAATATGTTAATTAATATTTTCTTCTCCCCTATCCCGCCGTTCGATTAATTTTTCCATTTTTATTTTGTTTCAAGTGTTGGGGCCTAAATGAGTAGTGGGTACATAAAGCACTCGATGAACATTTGATTGACACCAAAGTGGTTGTTCGTTACGGGTTTAAAAAAGGTATATGTCACTCACCCCAGACATTGTTTACTTTCGTATACAAAAGATCATTCTGGTGGCATTAGCAATGTGTATAAATATAAATGGAATAATGAAAAATAATAATAATGAAAAAATCTAAAACATTACGTAGGTACTACTGTGAGAGATATTTCGGTTAAGTACTCTTGGCGACCACCGAACAAAAAAAAAAAAAAAAATTATCCATGGGGTTTGCCGTTCGAGTGCCCCGTGAAATCTATCAGTTGTCAATCAAGTTTAAGAGAGTCCAACAGCATGTCTTTCAGCAATTATTTATGAAAATAATCGAGTCCCTGCCCTTCAAAAAAAAAAAAACCAAATTTAATAAAAGTGAAAATATATGAAAAGTATTACACAACAAAATGGCCAATATAGTATATTATTTATATACTTCACTTACCACGAGGAAAAAAAAAATAGAACACTTAAAAACCGTCGTGGAAGTATAATGTCATAAAAGTATTATTGTTGTGCCTAAACCGTGGATATTGAATAGCGAACATACGTGTAAATGTTTCACTGAAAATCGAGACATTTATAAATTGAAATGAATTGAACACTGTTTGGTTTTCTTCTGTTTTTCCAACGGCGGTCATTGAAATGCAAGTTTTCGAACATCGTTTATTTTTATTTTTAAGGTTTACGTAGAAACAATTTAATGCAGTAATAACAACGTTTATTGAGGAACAAAAAAGACTATAAAAATAAAATAAATTATAATAATAAACAACACGGAATAAAAGTTAAAAGCCACGGTTTAGAGAGTTTTATTTGTTCCGTAACAGAAATAAATTCTAATGAAACAAACACATTTTGTTAGCGATTCGTAATCACAAACAGTGTTGCTTTTACGATACTCAAGTCCGTGATTATGACGTGTTTATTATAAAGAGTGTGAAATAATCCTGAACAGAATTTTTCCGCTTCGAGAAATATTAAGACAATGGCAGTACATAATGTTATTTATTTTCTCGATGTTTGTATTGGAATAAAATATTACATTATAATAGAATATTTTGTATTGAGGTTTTAATAACAAAATATGATGTCTTAAAAAATACTTCTAGTTTTGTTCTAATATGAATACAACACTGACGTTATTAATGAAAAAACACATTTTAACGAAAACTTTGGTTCTTATCCCATAGGTACAATATAATATGTTTGTATATTTTACTGGAGACAAAAAAAATATATACCTAAACCCATTTAATTTTGTTTTTGTACACATGATTGTAATGATTATGTAAATAGACCAAAAAACCATTTGCCTATGATTTCGATAATTATTATTTACAAACAATTTTGCTTGTGAGGAATAAATAATTAAAATGTTTATCTGTCGTATATATAAATAATAAATTGGCGTGATGGTTGTTTTTGACATTGTTAACCAGTTCTATGATCACTTTGTATTAATTAACTAATAAGCATGCAATTTACGAAATCAAACTCTCTGAGTATTTGTGATTATTCGCATGTCATAATAAACTTCGAACATATTATTTGCTCACGTGAAGTGTACTCGTGAGTCCTGAATAATATTTTTGTATTTCAATGTGCTATGTCGAAATAGAAAAAAAAATCATTTTTTATGCACTTTTAATTAACACAAACAAGTAATCCACTAGGTAGTAGGTAATACAATTTTATTATACTTAATTCATAAAATTTAAATTCACTCGGCGAATATCAATTAATTCAATTCGATAAACCATTAAGTCACCTATAGTCAAGGATACTGGATAAATATAATTTGCAATATAACTTAAAATCTTAAAGATGAAAATAATTATTAAACTCGAAATTACCGATTTTACCAATTATTACAAAATATATTTGTTGAGTTTGAATACAGTAATTAATTTTCATTGCATAAAACGTGTTTACATTCATTAACATACGTATATCTAATATCTAAATGATCTAACATTCTAACATTAGACTAATAAAACTATAAAAAAAATATAGTAGAGGAAAACTGTAATGTTGCAGTATTTGTTTTTGATTCAATAACAACTAAAAACACGGTTATATTAAATTACATTTCCTATATTTCTGAGCTGTGAAAATTCTAAATTTAAAAATAAATAACGAGAAATCATAATGTATTGAGAGAAAACAACTTTCATAATACCAATGAATAATAATAAATTAAAAATTACAGTGCATTATATAATATTATTTGAATTAATATTTATGCATTAACTATTAAACAAATTTACTAAACAAGCCCTAATTTAATAGGTACTTGTTTGTAGTAATTTTTGAAAGTTTTTGTAATTCCTTGAATTCGTTTTGAAATGTTTTTTTTCTTTTTAAGTTTTAATAATAATTTGCGTTAATTAAAGTTATATTTCTACTTGTACAAAGTAAATACAATTAATTAGATGAAATAATTGTTAAAGACGTTTTGTAGAATTGAGTATAAAATATTTCTTGCGAAGGGATAAATTTATACAAAATAAAAATGTAATGGTACTTAAATAAAAAAAAAATTAAAAGAGGAATTATCTACAGGATTATAGCGTAATGGTAATTTAAAAAGTAAAAAATGTATTAACATAAATTCGTTAAAAAAAAATAGCTGTACCTACTATATTCTAAAATAATATAATGGTGGTTAGTATTTTATAATCAAAAGTTATACAGAAATATGGGGAAACATTGTGGCCTTGGCCCACACTATGTATAATATTATGAATTATTCAAAAATGTAAAAAAAATGTAAATAATTTAGAATAATTATTTTTTAAATGTTTTTAGATTAACTAAGTGATTGAATAATACAAGTTAACGTAATGTGTGAGATAAAGATGTCTCCCATAGATAAACAATTTTAATTTCGTTTCAATAATAATATAAGGTCTTTAAATTATTAACAATATTACTAATCCAAAACAGTGGTGATTATTGTAAACTTTTTTCAGTATTATTATTGCACAGATGGTATTCATATTTATTAATGTTTGTACATTTATTTTCAAAGAATAATTACGGGTAATTTCATAAAGTTTTATCCATGTCAAATTAGTTTCTCAAGATTTTAGTACCTACTTCTCAGTTCTCACACCGCCTTTGAAGCAGATGAAAATAATAAAAACAAATTGACAATTTACACTTACGTCACGAATGTTATTTTGAAGCTTAAGTACGTGTGGAAATGAAGTTTTGATAAAGGAGGGACGATGATAAGTTAAAGAAAAGCCAGTTGTCTAGCCTATTATAAAATTAATTTAAAATTCTTTAAAACTAATTATTTTTTAGTCTACTGATAAACCTTAAACAAGCCACAAGCGTCAATGGTTTCTCCTCAAATGGAAATCAAAATCATAATATCATAAACACAATAATTCTGTTTTATTCTGAGATGCACAATAATAATAATGATTAACAATAATAAAACATTTTACGGTTATTTGAGTAATTTTTTATTTTGTTATATAAATATATTATGTCGAGCAGACACAAATTCAACAGACAAATCTCATTGGAATTTAGTGGTCAAGTATGCTTGAGCTTTTTTTTTCCCCCAATGATTAGTATTTTGTAATTTAAAATCATGAATTCAGTGTTTCAGGTATATTTCAAATACTTTTAAAACACTTTTAAAATACATTTGAAACACAAAACACTACGTATTAAAAATATTTAGCCACTTCCTATAATATGATTTATATGAGTAGGTACGCATATTATACTTATTACTATGATCAGATATTATTTCACATTATTACCAGATAATGGCGTCAAACGCTGGAAGTTCGTACGACCGAGAGTAAAATATTGTACTTTTCCAATTTCGCAATCGGTGCCGATCGCAGCCGTTTGCCGTCGAAACGGTTTTCCCTTACCCGCAAAAGCCAAGACGAAGTGAAACCGCGCGCGCCGTTCCCCATTTAGTTCAATTCGAAATTAGTTTTGGAATAATTAATTGTAAACTACTGTTTCATTTTCCCTGAATAGTTGCACTGGAATCCCTAACCAATTAATGTGTTTATTATGGTATTTATTGTTTTGTTGTTCCACCTACCTATAGAGCCCCGGCATTGTGGTGCAGTTGTATTTGACATCGCGCGGGATTTCGCTAATAGCATAATCTGGACGGACGTTTCGAAATTACTATGTATATAATGTATATTTTGCATGAATGTTTAATTGCCACGAACTCGAGCTTAACGGTTCGTAACATCAATAGATTTCGCGTGCACTTACCCTCCCCCCCGAGGGCCAAGACGACGTATACGGTTCTCCTGATTAGCTGTTGACAAGCAGATATTACTGCTACAGCTGCTGTTATTAGGTACAGGGCGGCAGCTGCTGGTTAGGGTCGAAGTCGTGATAACATCGAGGTAGCGGTTCAACGTGTGATCTACACAAAACCGCAATAAAAATATATATTATATTACAATACAATATTTCATAATTCCACTTTGAAAATTTGTCATTATAATGTGCATACCTGTAACGAAAGAGTTATTTTTCGTCTTTTCGTTTGAAGCCTGCCTAGATTAACTAGCCCAAACATTCTTTCTGTCTGGTAAAAGCTATAATCACTTCCATTTACATTAATGGCATTATTGTTTATTTCGTTGTTGTGATTAGGTAAATAACATCATGGTTGTTCAGTTTAATCTATTTAAGACCACGTCTCGCCATAAAAAAAACCAATCGGTAGCGAATACGACAGTGACTAAATTATACTTATATTGTAGGGTCAAGCACACAAAAATAAATAAATAGGTATAACCCTTTACCAGCTTTTAATTTATATTTCCGTTGTCAGACGAATTACCAATTGGACAAAAACATCATGTACGATGTACCTAATATAATAATAACAGACAAATCTATATCCAACCATTTTTCATATTATTTGAATATTAGTTACTCGGGTATAATATGTTAATGAGTTGTGTAGGTATCAGTAAATAAGCAATATAATAATATAGTATATTATAAATAAGTTTATTGTTACTAATATTTCTAAATTACGTCTTACGTCCAACAATAATTAGTAGGTATACTTACGACCTACCTGTACTTTTCAGTTTAATTAACCTGAACAGAACATAAGTCATGTATGTATGCATAAACTATATTATATATAAATATATTATAGTTTTTGTTTTCAACGCGGTGCTTTTAAGAACAAATTACTATAGTAAATAATATTAAAAATGTTGAAAAAAATAATAATGCCCTCAACAGATTACTCTTCCAAACGGGTTAAATTATACCTTACGGGTTTTTATTTTTTTAATAGCAATAAATTATTGTTTTCAGGTATATTTTATGGTGTTATTATTTTTTTGTTCCTACAGGGTTGATTTTTTGTTTATCTTCCAACCAATAGCTTATGAGGTTGACTATTTTATTATTTTAAAATTAAATTATATTTCTAATGTATGATTTAGATTACCTACTTTATGGAAATATGTATTGCCATAGTCAAATAAAAACCATGTAGTCAGTTAATTGTTAAAAAGTAATAAAATACATTATGGTATCGTTATCGTATATAATTAAATAAGCTATTAAAAATCAGCAAAACAATATTGATGTCGCATAATAATTATTATAAAAAAAAAAAAAATCATACTAAATAACTAGATAAATGATTATTTTATTTTTTAGTTAAGTAAATGTAATGTAATGTATATTTAATTTGTTTTACTGTTAATTTATTTTTGAGTTACCATATTACTTATTAGAACCACGATCGGTATTAGGTTTCAATAGTTGAAATGACAGTAAGATAGTACCTAACACATTTTGTAAACTCAGTTTGAAAGATAAAATATCACAAATAAGGCGCACTCTATAACTAATATCAGATTTGAATAATAATGTAGGTGAATCAAAATATAAATCCCTTTCATAATGTATGTAAATAGCCAAGGTTTTCTAATTTGTAAATGTATGCCAGACTGAATTGATAAGTTATGCAAAGGGGATTGATTTGGGAAGTTATTAAAGAATTTTCCAACTCGAGTAATGAAATCAAGGAAATTAAATATTTTGACGGATATTATTATAATTTACATCAAATGAATTCTGGCATGTTTGTATTACTTTTGAAAAGAAATTATATGGTACGAATGACTTTCCATTGTAGAAATCATTACGTTCCTTTATATAAGTTATATCCAAGCATCCTGAACTATGTAGAACGTATTATAATATGCATCATAATGCATTAAAATATAATTGTGTAAATCACATAAGAAATATTAACTTCTGAGGAGAAAAATAGATGCAAAAATGTTTAAAATGTGTACGTTACTTCACCATTGGTAAATCGTGTAATGCATTTCCGTTGAAATTCGTAAGGTGAAAATGGACGACGGATTAATGGATTATGCGTTTATAGTTATTGGTTTTTGTTTGAGATACTTAAGCAAGCTTTCAAGTTTTTTTTAATAATTTGAGGAATAGGTACCTACGATTAGCGCTACAACTGATGTATGGCGAAAATTTCTTGGAAGAGTAAGAATGTAATATTTCAAGCATTTACATTGGTAAGTTATCTTTTGAGAACTTGTGATAAATTCCTGTAAAAGCAAAAAAATGTATTCTTATCACAAAACTTAATCGACATTTGGTGATTATAATAAAATATGTAATTATATGCTTGGCATCATGCGTGTTTACGTGTCCATGCAAGTATAATGTATGAATATTGTTTGTTATTATTAATTTCAATAGGTAATAGGAGTGCCATATCTATGCCATTAAGATTTATTATAATGATACGGTCATTCAAATATATTTAGAAATATTAAAATAAACGTAGTTTATGTTTAGATTGGTCAAATCTACATTAGTTTTGAGTTATTTCATTTTACAGACATATAATGACGTGTTAGTTATTAATAAACCAGCTATATTTAAATTCAAAAATGTCAATATTATAGAAACAAATCATTATTTATTGCAGAACAATTGTTACAAAATATGCTAGGGTATATTTTAGAAAAAAATAATTAATATAAAAACAAGAGTAAATTAAAAAGAACTATATACATTGGAGTTTTTAAATTAATATTATATTCGATTTAATATGATACATGAAATTAAAAATAATGGTCAAATTAATTTTGAATACGGGTATTCGAGTATAATGGGGTTTTTATTTTAAGCTGAAAAAAATTAATTGAATATTCAATGAATTGTGCATAATTGTGGATGTAAATTATTGAAATATAAAAGAAACCGATAATATTGTACTACATAATCAAAATAATTATATTATCATCATAATAGGTAATTAATTACCATAAACTGATGTTGCAAACTTGCTTATACCTACCTATTATAATAGTTATTCTTTATACATTTTTGAAATATCGATATTTTTACATTAGTAATTTATTTTCTTACAGTGAAGAAATATGAAGAACTATTATGTACCGTATATTATTAAGGCACTAAACTGCGGGGTGTTCTATAAAAAAAAAAATGCATAGCCACCATTGCTTTTTATACGATATTATTGTTTTTAAATGCATAAAACGGTTTATAAATGAATTGAAATGTATGGTTGAGGATCGATTATTCTCTCTATAGCATCGTGTTACCCGCCACCCGGTATTTCGGCATTTTTTTTCAGTCAACAGTTGCACGTAGATATTATGTTTAACGTATTACAATTATTATTATATTACTTTGAATTCCGTTATTGATATCCGTTAGGGATGAAAAAAAAAATTAAAATTAACCTAATAATATAGAAACAATCAAACGGCCTGCAATGCATATTAATGCCTCCACAATAGTGCGGCTGGGACTTGGCGTATGAAAACGTTTGTGGATTTCAGCATTATGATGTCTCCCACTCCCGGTGACTGTAATCACGAATAGGTACCCGATAAACTTCACTCGTTAGTGCGGCTTATTGCGGTAATAAACCTCCACAACAGTGGGGTGCTCGGGGGGGTGGGTGGTAAATCGAAAGGTCACGAAACAAGTCGACGACGGTCGCAAAGGCCGGGCGCACAGGATACTCATCATATTAACTGACTGCGTACCGATTAAATTTTTACACGCCGCTCAAATAATTTACCATCGTATGGGTACTTAAAATATTATAATGATATTGGTGTAATCCGACGCTTTCGAAACGTTTATTTCCGCTCCCAGGAAACGTCGTGGAAATATTAAACATTATATCGGATACTGTTATCGATGTCGGAACTTTTTGACTTTCGAGCTTTTTGCGTCCAACCACTGCGTGTAGACGAGGTATAATAGGACCACTATACAGTATATAATTGTATATATTATAGGTATACTATAGAGCTATAATATTATGACGTACGCGAATCATGTCGATACAATTAATAATATATGTGAATTTTGTTTTTTGTCACGCGCAATAATAATATTAATCCGTGCACTATATATTATTACGATTAACATTACAATAACTATACTTAAAAACATAATGTTAATATTATACTGTTTTGAACGTTTAATCGCGCAAGACGAACACATTTCACATTGTTTTTGAAGAAAACAAAAATAATTCCAGAATAATAGATATCGGTAGATCGTGACACAAAAATGATCCTGTACAATAATTAATATTTAATAACTAGTGGCCAACGATGTTTTCCCTGGTAGGTAATCGTTCAAATTGTTCTAATTCGCAAATCGAATTAAATCGAAAAACATTTAAATGACTTACGTCATGGTCAGTTATCAATATTATGTGTTTCCCTGATTCATTCCAAAGTAGATCAAATATAATATTTTTTCCGAAGTCAAATTCTTGCTTTCATCGGATAAAAATGTGGATTCACGAATCCTGGGATCAAACTAGGCCACTTTTGATATAGGTATCAAGTGACAAGTATTGGCCATGATATGGATGTCATTGTCCAACACTAACATAACTATGTTGTGTATAGAAATACAATAACTTAACTCGCGACCGTTTTCACTTGTTCTTTGCATTCGGTGCATTTGGTGCATTCGGTGAACTTGGCGCACACAGACAACCTGCTCACCCTTATCATTTTTTTCACCCTTATCATTTTTTTCACCCTTAGTTGTCCGGTCACGCAGCACCCACGGATACCACAATAATTATTTCCTGTGAACGTATTTTCTTTTCGCGGCGTTTCAACCGTTTCCGTTTCACCCACTAAAAAAAAAAAAAACTACTAACGGATTTTATTCTATAAAATATATTTAAATTTGTTATTAAAAGTTCTTGTTATAATGTTAGCGTTTTTGCTGTAAACCTACATAAACAAATTTGTAGCCTATATACGGCTTCGTGGCTAAAATCAGCATTTTAAAACCGCGGGTGGCCAACTTCACCTAGACTCCTGACTTTGTTATATTGACATCGAACTCGTGGCAATATTTAACCACTAATTGCTTGAGGACGACATTTTTTACTTCAGATCGTGCTGTATTTCGTACTCTAATATGCCTACCCACCGCATTGACACACATAATACTTATGGCCACACCTCTAAATTGATTCCAGTTAATATTAGGTAAAACCTTCAAGTTGACACCAGCACATTATGCTACAACAAGATAGTAAAAATCAAAAGAATTTTTCAATTTCAAGTTACAATTAATAAATGTTGATAAATTGCTAAAGATATTGGTATACAAGTCTAAAGTTAGTATTCGGGAAGACATTTGTGGAGATACGTTAAGTTAGCTTAAAAATTCTGCTTTTGGCGAAGATTGATAGTAATTTTCTTATGTTGGTTGTTAAAAGTTACAATAAAGTTGCAAAATATTGGCATAAGTTTGGAGAATCTTATATAGTATCTTTTGACATTTGTTAATTGTTTTTTTTTTTTTTACTTTATAAAAATAGTTGAATAGATAAATACAAATTAGGATATTTATTTTTTTTGGAATTTAGAAAAAAAAATGTATTATTTATTCAAATAAATTTAAAATTTGTCACTTATTATTTTCATAGTTGATTGACATTTAACAGAATCACAAACACAAAATTAACTGTACAAAAAGTTTGAATAGCTAGGTCTGTACTTTGCAGTGTATACTTCTGATAGATCTTGATTTTAGCACGGTAATACTGTAGATAATCTTGATTTGAAACAAGAATAATGATCATATTATTATCGAACGCAAATAATGGTGTATGTGTAAGCCGTATATAGTTAGGCATTAATGTAGGTACACCTATTATATTGTTAATTCTTTTTATTACCTGTATTTTTGAAAAAGTTTTATTATCACCACTCGTCTCTCAATGTTGTAGTGCTATAAGCCTATAACTTATAAGTAAGTGTAGGTAATACCTATATAACTATAAAACTACCAAAACTATGCCTACCAAATTAAATATAAAGTTGAATATTGAAGTATTTAGTATCTTGTATCTAGGTACTTTCTTCAAGTATTTTGCCCATCCATGATTATCACTATTACGATTATTATTCATTAAATCATAATATTTCATATTCAAGTGTCGAAAGTCATCACGCTAGGCATATGCGTGCGAGAGACCACTTCTGCGTGCCACCTCATAGGTACTTATGTCCGGTCACATATCAAATAAACTGCAACCGCTCACCCCTATTTTGAAAGTGAAAACTCACAATTACTAAAAAGTAATGGAATATTGGACCGTCTTATTAGATGCGTAATGCTACTAATGCATAATGGGCTTTATTATTATGACTAATTTTATGATAGGTATGCTATATTATGCGCAAGTTTAAACAGCGAAAAAAAATTACACTATATAATTTAGGTACATTTTCTTTGGAAACAATTTAATGTCAACATTTTTTTTTTTTTATTCTAGTGGCAATTCAACTGTATATTATATGCATATATGCTAAATTTAAATAATTAACTCACAGAGTTGATATTTTACACTTCTGAAAACATTACATAAAATTAAAAGACAACATAGAATACCTACGTATTTTAAATGGAATTTGTCGTCCACGTGCAGTTGTGTCAAAGAGAATCAAATTTAGTGACGTATACAGACTACTAGCAGTATATTATTATGTCTTATTGGATAGTAACGTACATGGGTACCTGGTACCTACCTACTGTGTTTTATGTTTTTATTGTATAATTAATAAATACATTATATTACGAACTCTCCATATTATTATATTTACTGTAAAATTAAAGCTAAACAAAATCACAAATACAAGCATTTTTAATGTTCTGACGTTCTTTATTTAATTTATGATCACGAGGATATCATGATTTATAGTTTTGCCACTAGACCGTGTGGAGGAATGCTGGACCTTCTATAAACTCATATCTACTGGTAGGTACCTATATAATATGTACAATGTACATTGGTATAAATCATTCGTACCGACTTAATATCGTATTCGTATTTATACCATTGTACCTATTTTATAAAACTAAATATGTAATTATGTAATATCTATAATGTGTTCACGAATGTACATAATAAATCGAAATTATAATATCTCTATATTTCCTTATTGTAATCTGCTGGTACCTACCTATAATATAAAATTATATTATCAAATTCAAGAGTTTGGGAAATAAAATTATAGGTTAGGTAACCCACGGAAGTACTACAGTTGTAACTATTAAGGCAGAATTATATGCACTACATTAGTCATTATTATAGTAAAATGTATACCAATATAATAAAACTTTTGTGTTTAGTGTTATGGCACAATAAAACAAATGTATACTTACCTATGTAAATTGTATGAATTTTCAGGCGAATAAATTAAGTAAATACATCCATTGTTTTTAATTTAATCTTATTAGTATATGTATAGGTATAGGTACTATATGATATCCAAGATTTTATTCTAGATAACATTTATAGTAATAACTAATAACTTTATATTTTTATTGTGTCGTACCGTGGATATAATGTATATTTTATTAGGTATATTATATCTTAAAATAATCGACAATGAACATTTTTTCTCAAAAACGATCTTATATATATTTTTTTTTTTTGATTTTATTTTATTATAGAAGCCGTCATCATACATTCAGAAACTTAGAAATGCAACTTACCTAATTGGTTTTGAATTTTTATTGGGAAATTATGGAATCAGTTCCAGTTATAACCACATCGATATAATAAATAAAAACAACATTTAAGACGAGTTTGATAATGAAATCACTTTATAAAGTTTGTAAAACCTACGGGTCAACGTACATGTAACCTTCATTACATTTATTGAGGGTTATTGAATTGTACATAAAAAAATAAAACGTTTTGTTGTTTTATTACTATGACCATAGTGTTATAGTATTTATTTGCTTTTTTTTTTATCTAATAACTAAAACGGTTCTTTTTTTACACTATAAATTAATACAACTGGCTATTTTTTGTTAATATTATGCCAAATAACATATTATATATTTAAATAAATTTACGGATGGTTGGAATGATAAACAAGAGATTCATTTTATTTTTACAATAGACCTTTTTTTGACATTTAATATTTGACCAAGAGCCAAACATTTTTAAATAAAAGTTCTTTATAGTTAAACATAAAAGTCATGACTCATACATGAAATACATGGCTTTTGAAAAACACCAGCTGAATTTGTGCTATTAGTTTTATTTATATTATCAAGATTAAAAATTAAAAGTTATTATTCTAACACAATGATATTATTATACCTATAATAGGTATGACGATAAAAGAAAAAACCCTAACACGAAAATAGAATTATTTTAACAGAATTCATAAGATATTTGTATATTACCTGAAACATTTTTTTCTATTCATACTTTTGATTTATTTATGCATGCTTCAAGGTTGTTTTATGTCAGGTATGGTTATATAATATAATAGAAACTTAATGATTCTTACGTTGCAATTGAGCTCTAACTACGAAACTATAGTTGTTTAACAACAGTCAACAGACGATAGAATGACGGGACGATGCTTCTTTGTCCGACCCTCTATAACCTCTGTGATTGATGAAGAATGGCTGAACATAATATTAGATTGTCATCGTAGCCAACGTAAATATATAATTTGTGGAGTTTAATATAGGTAGGTACTACTAAATATAGACTATAAATCAGTCCAGAACATTCGTCATTGGCGTAAACCGTAAACCAATATAATTGTGTTAGTGTACCGGAGTCTAAGCATTTGATTTGTTTGGCTACTATTGTGTCTACAATTTAAACCTGATTTTATATTATATGTTTTTTTAAATTAATTTTAAGTAAATACTGGACTGTTTAAAATATACCAATGAGAAGGAATAAATCACTTCGTGGTCTTAAATTAGCCATGGTGCCTAATACAATTTTGTCAATTTTTTCCAATCCTATATATCAGTAGAGTTTAATAAGTTTTAAACAAAATAGAAAATCTTATAATTTTGTATTTATTTTATTGACAAATACGTAGATTTTTAGCCATGTCTCGACATTTACGATGTGACATGCGTGATTGATTTAATTTAAATGGTAGTCAGTGCCCAGTGGTATGACCACCCATCCAACAATGTACAACGAAGAATGCAGGTTAATAAATTTACCATATTATCAAATATTTGTACATTAAATAATAATATAATATAATATAGCAATAGGGATGTGCGTAGAATATATGTGTACAAATAATATTAATATAGTTTATAAGTTCTAAACTTCAATGTTAAACTGAAAACCTTATTTAGGTCAAAACATATTATTTTTAAATTATAATTCTGAAAGAAAAATTTTATTTTCATACTCATTTTATGTCTAATGTAAAATACCTATAGCATTTAAAAATAAACATATTTCATTATTAAAAGGTAAATTACCACAAGTAAAAAATAAAATTGTATGGGCATTTTTTTTCAATATATTATAGGTAAGTACCAAGTATTTTAATTCACTTTAAATACCTAGTAAATACTGTAATGCGTATTTTTTAGTTTAAAATTTCAATAATTTATTAACTACGTATCGATAGTATCTAAGTTCATACAAGATATAACATACCTACTCTATATTATAATATAGTCGTATTAAATTTAAAAATATTATATATTATATAATGCGAAACTTTATATTTTTAAGTTGTATAGTGCAATAATCTTCAATATAATACTAGAATTTTGTACGTGGTTTTTTGCTCCTAAAAATACGATTTACTGCTTTCATGATTTTAAAAGCTTTAAGTACGTAAATAACTTTTAAATTAAAACACACACACACACATACACACACGCACACATTACATGTATGCAACGTATTCAGAAAGTTTTGAAACATTTAAAGGGGGTAAGCCATTTAAATAGAGTTACTAAACTTTTTGAACATGCTGTGTGTATAATGTTATTACAATGAAATATTTTAAGTTGATTTTTCCAAGAATATTAAGCGGACGAAATTGAATAATATGCTGAACACACGGTCGTAATAATATTATACTCAATGGATCAGTTAATAGTGTTATGCAACATATTATTTAATTCTAAGTACAATAAGTTGTATACATATAATCTACAATGATCAAACGTCAAATAAATATTTTAACTTTCTTAATTATAATAATATAATTTCACAAAGCTAGGGACTTTCATAATAATATTATCCATGAAAATAAACCTTTGCATTCATTTGAAACATAAAAGCAAGTGTAATTAATGTAATATTATACACACTGAATAATTTATCAATATTGTAACAAGTTAGTAATAGTATATATTATATGGTGGTATGCATAGTTTGGAACATATTATCATAAATACATCTGGTTTAAATTAAATTTCCTATAAATTTTCAACCCATAAATATATGCACGTTCTTGTTGAGCTGTAATATAACAAAAAAAAAAAAAAATTATAATAATAATAGTATAAGTAAAAATGAAATATCAATACATAAATTGCAGTTTTATAAACTTTAAGTAGAAGTAATGTATACGTACAACCAAAAACAAAATATATAATATATTATACATTTATAAATATCTTTACTCCCTTGTGTTTCGTAATACATGATATTAATATAAAATTGTATGCATAATTCATACTATTATGGCGGCACAACTCGTATTTCTTTAATGTATACAAAATGTTTGCTAGTATAATTTTTGTAAAAAATCAATTCCAATTTATTATTGTCATGGTAATAATTTATATTGCAACAAAAAGGGGTTTCAAGACTTTCAGCTACTATATATGACATGAATTAGTAGGTATTTATAGAAACTATTTTTATTGCTTTTATAATTTTACATTCTGCTAAACACACGCAACTGGCTCTACAATATAACTCACTGTAGTAAGACATAGGTATAGAACATCAAAAGTGACTTGGGACGAAGGTATACACACCACATTATGGGTAGGTATGCGATAAAATTAATTAAAAATTAATTTCTTAATATAGATGTGATTATTAATTATTTGATAATAATAATAATAATAATAAAAGTTGCAAGCCATTAATAAATACTTAGTGTTACTATTTTACCTTGGTTTTAATTTTAAAGTATGATCATTAATATTAATTTTACTGATAATAATTAATTATATATTTCAAGTTATTTTTTATTCCATAAGTTTTGTATTTTAGTGAGTAAAAAACCTTGGACTCTCGCTCTTACACAATATATTATGATCATTTTAAGAAATGGTTTCTGATTTAGTTTTTTATAAAACTTGGCAGTTTTACTTTCAGACTATACAAAATACAAATCAAGTTATGTCATCAGCTATTGTTCTAACTGACTAACTCTATTCTACTAACTCTATCGCTGTTTGGAATATTTATTTTCCATTAGGTTCTTAAGGTTCAACTGCGTCGTGTACTCGTGTAAAACAATAATAAGCCACTCAAAATCGTATTTCATGAGCCATAATATTAAACGTATAACAACGATAAATGATAACACTGACTTAGATGAGATTTAGACCGAGATGAGCCTCAATGCTGACGTGAGTCAATCACCCTATATTTGAATAGCTTCGGTACTTTTATAAAAATTAAAATTCCATTACCTGTCAATACTTAGTGTTAAATAGTATGAGTATAATAAACTACATAATATTCATGCTTACATTGACACCATTTTTAACGATTAATTAGTGTTCCACTTATATAATATATAATATTACCATATTAAGAATAATCGTATCTAATTTTACGAGATACCGAAACAGTGGATTTTAAAAAGTTTTGAGTGTCTGATCAAAAATTGATTAAATATTTAATTCAGCTTTATAATCATTTTGAAACACTGGCCTTGCTTCTTTTGCAACTATTTACATCAATAGACTGTCGATTTACTGAGAAATGGATAATTGTGCCTGGTACATCACCCGATTTCTGAATGTAATATGACTTTTTCAACCTTTTATGAGGAGGTGTAAAGAATAAATAACTATTTTGATATAATATAAAAATTATCAATTATATAGCCCAATTAGTATAATTGCATAAAATGTGTTCCAGATAGATGAATATGAAAAATAAAAAGTTAACCTATTTAAATAGGATATTTAATTTTGAAAAGTTAATAATTTTAAGTTAAATACAAAATTAAATTAATATTATTCGAAAATTATTTTACAATTAAGAATTTTAATTTGCTATTATTTTTTAATACAACAAAGTATAATTAAATATAACTTCAGTTTCTGTAACATCGGTTATAATGATGTATTTTTAATGATCCTTTGAAAGGTCGTTAAAGAAAATATAAACCGTATTTGTTTTTTTTTTCAATTAAAAAAAACAATATGCAAATGATACTATAAGCTTTGTTTTGTTTATGTATATCAATTATAGCTCGGGATGCTTGGATAAGTCGATGTTTTTAGACTTTTGTATAGTAATTTTAAATTGAAACTTCTTTAAGTAAATTGAACAATGGTAGACTGTAGATGTTTCAATCTATTTGCATTTTTACGTGTGTGCAATTTATAAATTTATGATGCTAAATTTTAATTAAAATAAAAAAATATATTTATGACTCACTTTCGTTGATAATACATCCTAGAAATTCGTTCATTTATTCCGGTACACAAAAATAATAACACCGGTATCTTTTAGTTTATACCGGTATACCGAATCGGTGTATACCGGTATAAAAAGACATTTTTAGGTACAAAATAATAAATATTAATAATATCCCCTCAGTATTTAATTTTAGATATCACTTGATTAGTTAAAACTGATAACAGATAACGTTAAGAAATATTAAGAAATGAGGGGATTACACATTTATACCGGTATAACAAATATTTTAAACCGGTATCGCAAACAAATTTCTTTATTTTATACCGGTATTCATTTTAAGGGGAAATGTATACCGGTATGAACCAACTAATTTCTGGATCAATTATTCGAATATACCAATTGTAAGAAATTCAAAGACCCCTATTATTATTTTATTAGTGTTTTATGTACTGGTTAAGACCTTCATGAAAATATGAAAAGAGTACAATAATAGAAAAATCAGTATAAACTATAAACCATTTTAGACATAATTTTTTATTCATAGAAACTATATAGATATTAAGTGCATTACGTACTGCAGCCATTTAGTTAATGTTATAAACAATTTAAATAATATTCATTATATTATATAATACATATCTTACCAGTAATTAAAAAAATGATTAGTTAATACTATAATTGCGACGTCATGTATATTTTTCATCATTAATGATAGTATGATTCAAACAATAAAACGTGGAAATATTAAATTTATATATGATATTATTACTATTTCAATGGTATTAAAACATTTTACCTTTGGGTTTAATTTTAAAATACGCTTCTTTAAAATAACAAATTGCAGAATTAATAATAAATAAAAAAAATAACATTTGGCAGAATTAGGGTTCTCATTTTTATTATTAAAAAATAATTTTTTGAATAATTGGTGGAGAAAAAATATATTTTAGTTTTTAATGCAAGTTTGGCAACATATATTACATGAATAATCACAGACTACATTTGAGCGAGTTCCTAATTGAATTTCAGAATGAAACTCGTAAAATTGTCAACAATCATTCATACTTGTGAAGTTTTAATTGAAATTTTCATTTTAGAAGTTGTGCTAATTGAAACTGGAACAGACATCACAACACTAATTGGATTTTATTTGCCGGTGGAATATTCTTCGATGGGTGTTGGCCATTCCCTTATTACGAAAGTTCAGTTTAGAATCGGTGTTTTTTTTGTAATTTACTATTGATTATTATGAAAGTTTTATTCAATGAAAATGAACATTAAATTTAGTATTCGATAATCATTTTCGTACGTAATCTTATTTCTCAATCTCTATATACACACGAATGTACATAAAAGAGGACATTAAAAAGGGGAATCATTTTGCATTCAAACGAGGCCTTTTAAAAGGAAAAAGACAGAAAGAAAGCCATTTCAGTTGCTTGTTGTAATAATGAGGAAGGGTGAGGTTTGGTAGAATGTGTATGTGTGGAGGGCGAGTGGCAGTGAGAGGGAGTTTTCATCTTAGTGCATTGGGTAGGGCAAAGAATAAGAACTCTAAAGTAATATGATTCGTCGCCATAGCAACCCTCTTGTGTTATATATTATCCAAACACATATAAATGTATATAAATGTACACTAAAACTCACACACACAGAACTGTCAGACATTCGCCATAATATATCCACACACACACACACACACACACACACTTGCTCTTAGATAGGGTGAGGGGAGGTTGTGCTGAGAGAGAGTTTGTGATAGAGTGGGTGTGAGGAGAGAAAGAGAGACTTAGCATTTACTTTACTGGAGGAACCGATCGTTAATGTGTCAGAAAACATTCCACATTCTGAAGTTATACACAACTTTCAACTCCCCCTTGATAATATTAAGGGACCAAAGGACGAAACACTGTTTCTTGAATGTATTTAAGGTATTTCAATTTGTACAGCGCAAATCGTTTTCGGGATTGTGACGAAAGTTTTCAGCCGTTCGACTGAAGCTTTACAAAACAATAATATTACAACGTTTAAATTTGCATAGAACACAATGGTGACTATTTATTTTGAATTTTGGATGTTGTCTTATAGGTACTGACATTTGACACAAAAATCCTATTAAATATTATATAATTTGCTGCAACACAAAAGTTTAATGTTCACATATTTTTAAATATTAATATATTAATATTACATTATTACACATATAATATTCTCTTATTTCTCTATTATTCTGTTAATCTGTTATAATATTAAAATGAACAATGTATTGTATTAAAGCATAGTTATTAGATCTACAAATATGATTCTAGTAAATTATGATAGTTTTGAGTATGAAAAAAGATGTATCAATTTAAAATGTAGGTATTTTAATTTTTAATTTTTGAATTCAAACAACTATTATAAACGTACTGACGCATATATTGAAATGGTAAGATAAAAAACCATAATAGGGTGGTGTGGTAAATTATCTAGTCCATCATTGTAAACCCATGTTGAATGTCACAAGTTGGGTGACCATCTGCGACTCAACCTATCCCTCGACACAAGCTATAGACTTAGGGAGAAAATGAAAAATAAACAAGAAAAGAATAATCATACACGACAACATATATGTAGTTTGCTCTCCTCAAAGTAAGCCCTTAATCAGGATGACTAGCCTGACTAGTCTGAGCCGTACAACCAGAATTGTAATTTAAAATTTGAAAATTATGATGAACCATCAAAACAATTTTAAATTGATTTTTTAATAATGATTGATATGAATAAAAGTAGTTTAGTTTTGAACCCTACACATATTATGTTATGCGTGTACTGTACATAAACCATAATAAGTTGTGTTCGGATATCAAAACACATTTATTGTAGTTGGGTCATTAGAAAATGGTTACCATCTATGAATATTTCATGACGAAATATTAAATTTATGGAAATTGACATATTTATTTGTATACACCAAAAATATTTTAGAAATTTATACCCGTAATATTATGTAAGTACAATACTACATAATGTATACAAAAATAAATACCAAGTATAAATTTGATTTTAAAATAATTTAAAGTGGTTTTACAGTTGTAAGCACCTATAAAAAATTGTCGTATATGAATGTTTTACATGATAATCATTAATCACTATAAATGCTCTAATTACCAATTTAATGGATTGCCAGATAAATCTATTTGTTTAGCTATTGAGATAATAAAAATAATAAAAAATTAAACAAAATATTATATTATTATTATTATACTCACGGGATGAAGAGACACACCAGAAACTCGGCAAAAATATTACCTTAGCTTCACGACTCATTTGGTCTTGAAGAAGATCCAATTAAAATAGTAGTATTATTCTTCAAACATATTTACTTACAAAAATTGGTTTAAGTTTACTTAATTTAAACGTATAATTATATCAAAACATTGTAAAACATGTAATAATAATAAAAATAAAATATTTTTCAGTGGCATTGTGAGTTTTGCATAAATATAGATATATTAAATATTAACTATTCCATTGAATATTAGTAATAATTAGAAAAACAAATATACGAGTAATATAGGTAACTATAAAACAGTACTTGAATTATTATTATTTTTTGAAAATTTTTAATTTTTATAATACCCCTAGTAAAGCCATAGCTTGTATTGAAACATAGAGTTATCTTTTAATAACGTTGATTATGAAATATGAAAAAAAAATAATTAACAGCAATAAAGGATTTACAGTTGACAGTTAGACAAAATACAAGTTACAGTGGATGCAAGTATTTATTTTATTTTATTTTATTTTATTACAAAACGGGCCATTTCCCAAAGTACAGAAAAATAAGTATATAATAAAAAAAAACAGGAAAATACATACAAATTGCATTAACATAAGGACATTATAATATTATATACCTTATGGTTTATAAAATTAGAACTTTTTATTAACCCATTCGGATGGTTGTATTGTAAAAGTATTATACTTATTCTGATTGTTTTACAAACCCTAAATAGGATATAAACTAATATATACCTAATACTTATCAGCTATCTTTGTATAATGTTTTATTATTAATCCGTTTTTCGCCTTTTCATCAAGTGTGATACAATTGTTTATTATAATATTATATATTTGAAAAATTAAATATTCTAACAATTAAAAAATTTGAACTATATTATTAATTATTTTTATTTTATGATGGTAATATAATATTATTGTTTGGATTTCAAAGAAAAAAAGTCGCTCTGCTGCACAGTAGGTTACAAATGGGTCTCTGTAATGGATGGTGTTAAATTTGAATTCCATAACATAATATCATATTGTATAAGAAAAACGATTCTCAGCGAAAACGGTCAGTCAGCCTATGATATTAGGATATTACTAAGTATATTTGATGATATTATTATGATTAAAGTAATTTATATATTTACGTGGACCCTTGTTTTACATTTTCAATCCTTAGCTATGAAAGTTGAACATTTTATAAATTTTTAACTACAAAATAATTATTACTTAAATTTTTATGAATTCTTAACTCAAAATAATTTGCTAATTTTCGTGATTTTTCCGTATTTTGTCAAGATTTGAACTTTAAACGCTTATAAAAAAAAAATGTGACTAGGGATTTTTAATCTTTTTCAACTGCTATTGTAACAATATAGTAGGAACCTTGTATTATATTTTCAAGCTTTTTTACCCAACAAATAAAGTTTTATTGACATTCATAGAAAAAAAGACAAATAAAATTAGAAACTTTAAATGTTCCTAAACAGTTCAAAACAAATCAAAATGTTTTGAAAATTTTATCGTGTATAGAAAATGCAAATATAAACTACCAGTGAAAATGTCATGTATATACTTTCATTTGTTTTAGAGTTACACCGAAAACCAAAATTGATTTTTTCGAAAACAGATTTTGTGTAGAAATTCCCGTTTTCCGTTTTCTTTGGTTTTTTACGGCGCTATTGAAAACTACTGGAAAAATTTTACTTTTGATCCCGAAAAGTAGGTACCAACTAGATTCACTTTCCTATCAGAAAAGATACTGTTGAAGAAAATCGAAGCAGTTTTACTGCCCTAAACCGTGATGACAGACACAAAAATAAAAAAAAAACACACATAATTGTAAAATCAATACATTCATCGTTCCACTCAGAATCAAAAGTGATCAATAATTATTAATCGTGTTTTGTAATAAAAAAATATACCTACCTACTGCATAAACATAATTCATAAAAACATTTTAAACAATTTTTTTTTATATATTATAATGAGTACAAATAAGTATTGCTGACATTTGTTAGTAATTAAAAAAAATGTATTTACATTTAGTCTACTATATGTATAATGTATACAGAGTATACTCATATACTTATAAATTGTAGCCACTGTAACTAATATAAGCATACTATACTAAGCATTGCAACTATTGAAATTGCCTATAAACTATATGGTCCAACTATCACTGGTTAAACAATTATAACTCTAATTACAGTTGTTAAACATCTTTTGACTGATGAAACGTTGACCAAACAAAAAAAACGACGGACACACATTAAAGTAGCTGTAAACTATTAATTTATTTGGTATCTGTAAAATAAAACCATTTTAGCCAAAATTCAGTAAAACGTCAACTCGAAAATAGTTGAGAATTTGTTAAAAACGTTTCCTCACAATTTCCAGTATTACCTACTTTTCTAATTTTTCTCGATTTCGGTTGAAAAAAAACACAATAAACTTAAAGGCGTCTTATTTTAAGTACTTATAATGTATGTTTACGATCGAGCATCAATTATTATTATCCAACCACGGTCAGAAATCAGAATAGAGAGGGACATACTATAATATATGTTTATGGTATATTATATGTATGTGTATTTTACAACATCAAACATTTTTTTTTTTGAAAAAGAATCATTACCTCCGACTATTTAATATAAATGCTAGCTTCAATACTCAATCTAAAGTAAACAGGTTATAAAATGTATTATTGTACTTTATACTTCAAATGTTTTCAATAACCGCAACTACCCCATAGTATACATTTTTTAGATAGGTAGGTAAATAGTGATATCATGGAAATATACAGCAATTTATTCTCAAATCGCAATGCTTGCAACAAAGCAATCTTTTTTTTAGTATCAATTTACTTCATGAAATATATTGATTGAGTAGGTACTTGTCAGTTGTCTTATAGTATAACCACTGCAAAATCCCTTGTTGATTTACGAAAATATTATTTAACGATATTCGTCAGCCTATGTTCTTAAACTCAAAACAAAAAACACAGTATCATCATATAAAATAAGTAGGTACGTAGTTTAAACTTATTTAATAAAAATGATAGCTAATAGTGCGTTGATTGGATATTACAAACTTTTTAGTAGTATCAATTTCATATTTGAATTTTCTTAGATAATATCGCATTAATAATTTATTCGTTATTTTATGTAATTTTGCCTCTTAATTATCAGACTACACAGGCGTATATTGTACAGTGTACAGTGTACACTGTAGGGGTACGTCTGTACACCATGAAGTTGAATTTCCTTAGAATATATTATTATCTTTTTTTAATGTTTTTATTATTGTGATAATAACATAAAGGAACAAATCAAATGGTCTTACTATGGGAATTAGTTCAGAGGCATCTAATAATAGTTTAATAAGTAGTAACTAGTATGTATATAAGATTCATAAATAATCATTTATTTATATATCTCTCATTCTCACAAGCACTTGACAATTAATTATTTAATATCCATTTTATCTTTTACGAAATGCGTGTATAAATATTATTATAATAATAATTTTTATACTGGTAACAGGTATATACCTTATACAGGTATTAGGTATAATACCTATACCTAATATATTGATAAGATTTTTCCGACATTTTCTAAATTTTGATTTTAGTATTAGCTTCTAATTATTATAAGCTACCAATGAAATTTTCAAATTTACCTTTCATACAACGTTAATGATTATTAATATATATAATCGTTTAGTTTTAGTTATAAACAATGAACTATTTTTGTAATCTCCCTTTAGGGAAAATACCATTATAATATTCCAATGTTAAGTAGATACTGCTGAGTGCTTTTTGAAGTGCTTGTTAAGTCTTTATGTATTGTGAAAACGAGACAAGTATAATTTATAGCTTGTCAAACATCAACTCACATTATTCTTTAAAACTTTTTAATTATAATATAATTAAATTAAAAATTTCAATTGAATGGAATTATTAATTAGTTTTGAATAAATACATTTGGCAACGGACAACGTTTCACAACAAACATGTTTATAAACTAATGTGATCAATACAAAACAAAAACGTTTTAAACAGTTAATATTTGACAAAAAAAAAAAATGCTTATTTTTTATGCAAATTACATGTTAGGTACAGTCCCTAAAATTGTGTGTAGTACGAAATTTAAAAGTGTGTTATTCTAATTAAACCTTTATAATAATATTATGTATAATTTTATATCTTCACATTTTTTTTTATATTTTAATGGTTTTTTGCCAAACCATATTTTAATTATTATCTACTACACAGACACGCAGTAAACAATATTTTGTGTTGTTACGTATCTTATACTTTTATTATATAATTATTATTATCCATTGTTATTAAGAGTAGCTATTTTCATTATTATCAGCTTAGTAGTGAACGGTGGTATGTATAGTATACCAGTGTTTACCTAGAAATAATTTAGATTTGACCGATTTGGGACTATGTGTGTACCTAGTACGAAAATTCGGATATTTTAGGGACTACAGTGTATAGTGTAATAAATAATAATTAGTGATACATTTTAGGTATAATAACATTATGATGCAGTTTATTAAAGATGAAAATGTTTAATATTATAATAGGTGTATAACTTTTATAAAAGTAAATATCAATATTCACTTGTGTTGTCACCTATATATTATTATTATAATATTGTATATAATATTCTACGTAAAGGATATAAATAATATATAGTTTATCATAATATTATGACATGCATTACAATTTATAATGTCATGTAATATGCGATTTATCTAATCGATCTTTTGACACGTTCGGGGTTTTTGCGTGACAACTACAGCCCATGAAACCTTCTGGCGGTTAACCAATTACCATCAACCCCGTTACCGAGCTCTCGATTAAACACAGTCTGCGAATTATTATAAACCTCTGTTCATATTATCCACACACATACATAATAAATGTACGTCGACGCAGGAAAACCGTTTAGGAACATCACCTATTAATATATATATTTTTTTGTTAGTGTTATCGTTATTAAAATAAACAAATGGTGCTAAAATCGTGAGTCGTAACTCTTAAAAGATTCGTATATTGAAACCATCGGTGTAGGTACTTACTGATTTTTTTCATACAAAATCAACTGTGGAAATCATTACTCTAATATGATGGAATGTAATTTTTAAAAGTATTATTGAACTGTAGTTGACGCGTTGACGTCATGACATTTGATTGTTATGCGAATTGGACCATAATCAATAATTCATATAGTTTATTCTTTATAATATAAAAACTAGTCGCAAGTTGAACATGTGTATAAAAAAAAATAATAATTAAATAGCTAATAGGTAATGCTGTCGTATTAATCATTTATTTGTATTTTTATAATTAATTTTATTAATTGTTCAATCTCAAGTGTTTGAATAATTTAAATTTTTTCTTCACATATTTTTATATTTAGTAGAGTAATTGTTTTTATATACATATATATATATATATATATATATATATATATATATCTAAAAATTAATAAACATAAATATTTTTTCGTTCAACTGTTGTACTGACGAATCATTATAGTAATTACTATTCAAAAAGTCCCTTCTATAATTTGGATTAGAGAAGCCCCTCGTTAACCCTTTTGTACAACATGTAAGTAATTATTCAATGCCCTGCCGCCATTGAACTGTTTTGCTCGATTGACAAAAGAAATCATTACGCTTATCTGCAAACACTATGTACCGAGGGGTCGTATTTTAGTAACGGGAACAGCTCCATTTTATATCATCATAGTCCATCCCTATTATTGAATTCATTGTTCGTTCATTTTAGCAGATGTATAAATAACAGTTATTACCTCGAAGACTTTGAAAAAAAAATCCACTTATCAAATACGAAATAACGAATGATGTTTGTTGTGTGCTTAATAATCGAAATTCGGCTATTTCGATCACGTGCTGCAGGATTTTAAATTCATAGAGAAGAGATAGAGGGGCGCAGACATCAATTACTTGAATACTGTTCCTTATAACATTGTACAGCTATTTCCAATAAATACGAAATAACTCTGAAACCTAAGCTTAAACTTTGTTTTCATCTCTCGGAATGAATTATAAATTGTGTACCTGCAGTTTAATTGGTAAATCTTGTTTTTAGATTATTTGAAATTCAAAGTATTTCGTCATCAATAAGATATTTTCAAATAACAAACCGTTTTCAACTATTTTGTTTGGTTAGAATTTAAATTGGGACACCGCTTTGTTTACCAACCGAAGATTAAAGTGTTTTCATTTTACCAAAAATATTCTTAATTTAATTTCATGGTCCACACAAATTGTGTTATTATTCATATACCTTCCTATATTTTATAATTTAGTCCATATCGTTAAAACGTTCTTATTTTATTTTGAGAATGCACTTGTTTGAATTTATCAATGTCAAGATTGTCAACTGTAAGAGTAGGTATTTAATAATAACTGCAGGACAAAATCATTGAAGTGTTCACATATTTTGTCGACATGATATATTTTGTCATGCATCGTATAATAATATAATTTGGTATTAATTATCAGTATTACTCAACAATTATATAATTATTTCAAAATTAAGTCCGTGTAAAACTATAGGTAGGTATTAAAATTAACGGCTTCCTATTACTGTTATTAGTAATCATAATTTTATATATAAAAAAAAAATAATATATACATGATTTACAAAATTTTACAAACTTGTTTTTATAATCACATATTAAAATTCTGGGCTATACAGTAAGTTATTAATCAATAATAAATTTGCATTACCTATTTCTACGAAACATTTTTATTTTAATCCTTTTTTAGAGTGTAAGTTAAATTTAATGTTTTAATCGAATATGAAAACGGTTTTCGTACATCCAGATTGGCATTATATAATGCGATAAACCATTGGAGTACGTATAGCCTTACTCTACGAAAAAAAAAAAATGTGAATTATAATAAACTGATAGCATTAATGGATTACAGTTAACAACTAATTTTCACTCGATTTTGCAGCGTGATACTATAGGTTTATCTTTAACGATTTGCGCAAATTTTCGTGACCTTAATGTGGTAGGTATCTGTTTAATAGTTTGCGCAAGCTCATCACATGTTTGGTGTTCGTACCAAAACTAATAATTTTTGGTCAAATTTCGACACAATATGTAATATTACTATGACATGCGTCGCGTTTTTATTTTATGCTTAACTTGTGAAACACATAGAGGAGGGATACTTTGCACTAAACGCTCGCCCATAATTTGTGGTGAACTCAAATTAACTGCTGTGGCTCAATTTCATGTATATTCAACTGTTAAAAGCATATTATATATATACGATAGAAATCTGGAAATGTCGTAAAAGGTCGACCAAAATTGTCATATCCTGTAAACTTGTACGACCGTACTTGCAGTCTTTGGCTAGCCATAGTTGTCTGACAAACATTCCAAAACATTTTGAAATTATATAGGTATTTTGTAGTGATACTATAAAACGTTTTATTGTAGGGATCTTTTTTTTTGCTTAACAACACACAACTATAAGAGTTTAATTATTTTTTTTTAATTATTTTTTTTAATCTTTTTCAAATACCAATTGACCGTAAATATTTAATACATTTTTTTTAGTAATATATTATTTTATAAATAATAATCATTTTAAATTCAATATTTTTAATGGATTACACCATTCTATCTTAAATTATATAGATGTATTTTATTATATACATTATATACAACAAATAAAATACCATGTAAGCCCCCTTATAATAAATTATGTCTCTATTAAATCTTTTTTAATTTGCTCAGACATCCACATTTTGTAAAAAAAGAAAAAGTCTTATTGATAAATTAATTACCATTATATAAATTGAGAAATATTTATAAATATACTTAGCTATAATAATAAATTTGAAGTAGCCTGTAAAGGAGCAGTTTTAATTATTAGGTACGTTGGTTTTTTTTTTATATAATACTATTATAATGATTCTATAGAGATTCTCGTTCTTGGTAAAGTTGGTTAAAGCTTAAATTTGTATTAGTATTATTTAAATATGGGATTGTTGTGTGATGTGGTTTTTGTGTCTGTTTTATATTCTAACTCATAAACTGGTTTAAACGTGACACTCAAAATCTGGCGACCGCGTTCTCAGATATTAAAAAATAATAATACAGACCCCTGTGTTTCATACAAAAATAATTAAACTACATTATAGACAACAGGAATCGTTTATGCGTAGGTACTTAAGACTAGAATCAAATTTAATCCGAAAAACGTTTTCATAAAATAAATAATATGTTTAGTTTTTGTCGTACAAATCATTGGTGACATTTAAATACATTTGAATTGAGTAAATAATTTGAATACAATAAAACATTAATGATTAACCTTCTCTGGTTGGCATTTTTATATAAATTATCTGTATTAAAACGTTATTAGAAAATATTGTATGCGCAAAGGCACTGTATTATTTGTTTTTTATGAGTACTAGTTGTTACTAGCAACGAATATACAAAGGGAATAATAAATGTAATTTGAGGTACAGTATTTTGATTTAACACAATATTGCTAGAAACCTAAATCTTATTTTCACATACAGAGAACTATTTCCAGAGTATTTCAAACAAACATATTTATCGACCCATTCGGCCAACCAAACTCGTTAACCATAAAATTCTTGGAAATAATAACAAGGAATTTTTATTACTTTTTTCTTTTCTATTTTTAAAGAATTTCGATCACATTTGCGGAAAACTTAAAACGAAAAATGGTTATTATATAACTTGACTAGTAGGTGGGTATAGTTGGACGAAGAATGAGTACAATAATAATTTGTTTACAATTATTTGCCCTTGTTTTCATTCAACGTTTCTATGCTGAAAATATTATATCACTATAATATAGAATATAATAAATTAAACGATGTATGAGTTAATATTTTGACAATGAACCTAAACAAAATATTAATCGATTATTTGGAAATATAATTTAAGTTTGGAAATTAATTATTTTAGAGCTTGTGATAAACATTTGTCATTTGTACCATTATATAATGGGAAATGTATTTTAAGTTTTTGAATTATGTTTTATAAGTTATACCATTAACAGTAATATATTAGAGAAAGAGAAGGATTATAAAAATGGCAAATATAATTTATTGTGTGACATAAAAAATAATTATCATTTATTATTTCATGTTGAAAAGATTAAAAAAGTTTTAAATAATTCAGCAACTATTATGATTCTTGCATCCTTTGATCAATGTTAATGTTTTTGTTACAATAATATATCTTGATGGAAAACTTTTTTCAAAATAATAAAAAAAAACAAAACACGATGCCTATAACTATTAATAAATTAAAAACTGTATTTATATTATTTTCTTTAAAAGACAAACATGAGAATAACTTCGTATTTAATTATTTATACTACCTGGTAATTTGTGAAGACTATAATTAATTACTAATTTATCCAACTAGACGTCTTTGTTTGTAATATGAAAATGGTGGTCTGAAATAATATTCTACATTTTATTGATCGTTAAAGAAACAGATGGGTGTGCCGTATTATAATTTGATTAAAAACGTAATTAATATAACGCTTGCAGAGAAGGAAGAATTTCAATTAAATACACAGTAGAATATAATATTCAGAATATTTGTTGCATATCCTCAACACGGTGCATATTATGTAAAACAACATAATATGTACACCTACGTGGATTTACTTTGATCTAGTTTGCCGAAAAAAATAGTTTCCCGATCACGGGACAAATAATGTATTTTTGTATATTTTATAAAATTCAAGTACAAATTTCGTCTCGAAAGAGTTGAAATATTTTGTTCGACACTACCACGGAAGACGACGACACGTAAAAATGTCTTAAGCTATTACATTAGATAACTGTGTTTACGATGTTTATGAAATTATAGTAACGGAATAATACAATTTTAATAATTTATCTCACATTATGTAAACAGTTCCATTTTATGCGTTTTGTCCTGTTCATTAGAGTAGCGATGAATATGTATATTCAAATGGACGAATATATTTCATTTTAATATTGAAAAGAATTTTCAATTTACATTTTTATTTGAATATACACGTTTCATGATTTAATACGAGTAGGTACTATCAATAATATTAGCGAAAGGTCAAAAGGTCATGTTTATATTTTATAGAGGGAAGAAAAGGAATGATTAAAATTTAAATTGTTCTTTTCCTCGTGTATGTTTTATATTAAAAATGCATAAAAATTATTAATCCTATGTATTATTAAAAAAAAAAAAATCCAAGGTTTTCATTGTTAAATACAATGTTATAAAATTGTAAATCGTATTAATAAATATTTAAGGTAAACTGAATTCGCTGTGGATGATGTAGTTGTACGTCATTTGTGCTTCTTTTTAAGTAACACTGTACTTCGCAGAATGATATTTATCACTTGGCATTGGATTCTGTAAAAAGGGTTATAATATATTATGTGAACGCGTATGACCCTTTTATCAAACAAAACCTCTTATATCGATATGTTACACACACTAATCCCACTTGATACAGCCTGCATATGCCCATTCTTGTCAGTATTAATAATATCAAAAGCCCTTGGATTTTTCATTTGCAGATCACTCTCATTGATTGAAAACACGTCGTATCTGCATCTGCTGCCGGACGCAAACAATACTTTATTATATTGTATTATTTCTTACGTTTTCTTTTTTCATTTCTTTATCGAATTTAAAACGTTGCCGTCGTTAAATAAAGAATTTCATATTATGCACAAATTAAATTTGTTTAAAAAGGTCGAACTCTTTTCAACCCGAACAATTATTATTAGTTCCAACCGTTTTAGAGGGAAAGAGCTTTGGCCGACAACTTTGGTTATTATACCAAACTTTTGTTCGAATTATATTATCGCGAAAACTTTAAAATATCATGAATAAAAATTATAAAATTGTATGAATATATGGGCAACAGAAAATACCAAGCCACTCTGCCCCGCTGCGTCCCTTTCACCCCGCATTCTACAATAATACAATCATCTTTCTTTTGCCAGCCCCTTCCCCAACCCCAACCAACATGCCACGTCCTTTTTCTTATTTTTTTTTATTATTAATGCAGACTTGTAATGGAATTTTACTTGTACACACAAGCTCTCTTCAGATGAAGAATTTCAATATTTCCCCTCTTCAAACAGAACCATTCAACAACCGCAGACCATGCGGACAAACTAAAACCATCATTTATTAAAATCACTCCTCCTCCACTTCTTTCTTTCTCCACCATCTTGTTTCCAGATGGGATTAAAACCTTTTCCATCGTCATGTTATTATCTTAATGGACTTTTTTGACCCCCGGTTCCCCACCCCGTGTTATATGCCCATAAGCTACAAATCAAAACTATTTACTGCGTGCAATATTATCTATATATTACAGTTGTTGCCTTTACTAATTATTTTCCCATGTGCTTTATTGGTATAGTCATGAGAGATAAAAGTATTTTCCATAATAATTGTTGATACGGAAAATAACATTTCAGCTACAGGCCCCATAAAGTCTTGAAAAAAAAGAAAAGAAAAATAATATTTTGCATATAACGAAATAATATGCATATTACACATTCATTATTAATGCAGGCAGGACTTAAAGTCCTTTTCAAATATAAGGCATTAAGTGTTTTATGTATGAAAAATTCAAATTTAAATAATGCATTTCTGCCGTTATGAATAATCACCAATAACTCAGCAAAATTATTCAATAATTTATTTTGTGTAATCGAATTAATTAATTTTTTAATTTTTTAAATTGATGAGCTTATTTTTAATAATTTAGTTAACACAGACAATGAACCTATAAAATCGACTTTTGGTAATAATTACTAAGTTAAACAAAAATTAAAATTATGATGATTATTGTAATTTACAACATTACGAATTCAAAAGTGGGTTTCAAACTTTATACCAATTTTTATTTTACATTTTTATTATATTTCATATTAATACATATTTCAATACCTGCAGAACAAAATGTTTTAACTTGGGTATAATTTATGTTATCATATAACTTTTTTAAAACCAAAGTAAATAGAAGTTTCAATATTATATTAAAAAATGTTATTCATGGTTACATTTTTGGTTCGTCCATTATTCATTATTTTGGTTTGACATTCGAGATATTTGATAATTTTTTACCTAATACACACATATACACACATACAAAGGAAATGGGAAAAGTAAATTAGGTGACAACTTATTGAATTATAAGTGGGTATTATTATTATATCATATTTATATGTAAATTACAGATTGTTAATGGTCAATCATTCGAAAATCTGAAAAAAACATTTCATAATAAATCCTTAATACTTACATAATGTCGAAAATAAAAGGTTTATAGTGGTAAAATTATATTATAAATATTTATGTCACCAAACATTTAAAGTGAACATAATTTTATATTGATAATGCAATAAATAAGTACGGTATACTGAAACTTAAATTAAATTCTAATACAATTTTGTACACATGACGACATCATGTCAAGAAAACTGTATGCAGAACCATTTGCACTGTCAATTACATTTTATCAATATTATAAACTTCATGTTAATTCCATCATTTGACATTATTGAATTAGGCGTTTTTTTCTCATGTAGGCACAATGATAATTGTGTTAAAACAGATTGTGTAAAATAAAATTTATGATGCGTAGACATTTTAAATATCATAATTTTGAGGAATTGCTTTACCTAATAATTAATTTCTGTTATCGAAACGGAAATGGTAGCAATCATAGTAATTATCGTGTGATTCGCGTACTGAGCAGGTGTGAAATAATCGCTTTATAAAAAATATTTATCCTTATATTTTAGGTACACCTTTACCTTATAACTTGTAAGTATTATATATGACCTTAGAAATGTGGCTGAATATAATTTCAAGGTTATAAACCAGAAAATCTCCAACGATAGCTCTCCGAAATTGGACTCATTAAAAATAACACCCTATATTATGAACCTTTTGTATCCCTCAGACTCGATCAACAGCGTATTCTCTACACCCTTCTATTCACGTAGGTAGGTACACACTATATCATTAGCGTGAGGATGTTTTTATTACCTTAAATCCTCCTACATTTATATACGAGCAAATGAAGGACGTATATTATAATGTAATATTTTTCGAAAAAAATTATGCTATTTTATGTTAATCGAAAACTCGTAAATGTTAAGTGAAAAGTATCAGATTATTATCTTTAGCTGATAGGTTTAGATCATCAGTTTTCTTCCTTTTTTTCACGAAGAACGAAAATCGATTTATTTTTATTAGGTAGGTTTTTTGTTGAGAAGATTGGTATCAGATAAATATTTAGGTGCATCGCGATGAAAAAAAACACTTATCTCATAATTTAACAATAAAAATACAATATAGTTGTATAAATATATAACCTATACCTATATAACATTATATTACTTGATCGTAGGTATTATATAAATGTATATATATATAGCCATTAGCCATATAGGTAACTATTGTGTTTACGTTAAGAATTTTCAATGTGTCCGCTACTGAGTGGAGTATGTTTTTAATCAAATCATACTTACCTAGGTATACTATTATCACATATCTGTTTTTACACAAACGAAATTGTAATGAATAATAATGAATATTGTTTATGCCTATTATATGAAGTGTATAAGCTACGTGTTACGAATGAAAAAAAAAATGCGTAAATATCATAATAATTGTTATTAATTATTATTATTACAACAAAAAGTATACTCACAGCACTATATAGTATTATTTTAATGTTCTTATTATTTATTTTTAGATAATATCATTCCTTCAATCGCAGTTTGCTAAAATCTAATTGAATAGAATTTAAAAAAAAATGACGGCATTAATACTCATTAGGAAGGCATTGCGTCAGGTATAATCTGACAAGCCCGCCGTCATTCTTATGTATATTATATGCATAGAATTTGTCATAATTAAAAGTAAAAATACACAAAACAATATATTATGAATTTAATTTTTGTATTTGAATAAAATATGTATTAATCAATACACTGCACCCTTCTGATTGGATGGTATTATACTGCTCATGATTTATTAAGTAATGTTTTATCTATGTTAATATTATTTCATTAATAACATTGTAATTTAGAGATGTCAACTTCCATAAAACGTACACTAGTTTAATACATCAATTTGATAAAACTTGTTTTGTTATTTAATGTTTTATAAATGCAAATGACAAATTTATGAACAAACACTGAAGAACTTACTTATTACATTTTTAATAAACTAATAAATAACAAACGTTTTAATGAACAATATCTTTTAATACAATCAACATCAAGTACTATTTCAAATGTTTTAATTGAATTTTTAATTTAAAATTTTATTATTCCTTTTCCTTTAATGAAATATTCATTCTCTTCTCAGAATGTTTAGCGTATGAATTAAAATAAAACAATATTAGTTGTTTGACTCAGTTAACCTAAAAGTAACATATGTATACTGTATACATTTATAATTTATCAGATTAATTAGTCGCTTTGTTTTATACGAACTAGGTTATATACCTCATGGCTCCTACTCACACTATAGAAATCAATTTATGAATATATTTAAAACAGTTCATGTGAATTATTCGTAAAATCGTTGTGTTAAATTTTACATTTCAATAGTGTATTTATGTTTTTGTTTTTGTTTTAGGGTTTTACTCTATTCTTTTATTCGTTTGCTTATAAATAAAAATAAAAAGGATTGATTTATATTTTGCATTTAGAAATGTTATAAATTTTCCAAATTGTAATTAAACTAAAACAATAGCTTCAAATCTGATTAAAATGTAAAATGCATGGAATAGTTAGCCGAACGGAATTCCTTTATAGGGAGCCGAGCTTGAAATATAATTTTTGTCTTTCAAAACTATTTGTATTTCCTAAACAAAAGGTTTGAAAACAAAATGTTTCAACATTTCTTATGGAAATTTAAATACGTATTGAAAATTATGTACATGGTACATGAAATACATAAAATGGACAAAACTATTTAATATAACAAATTACAGAAATTACTATAGATATTTATATTTTTACATTAGGTATAATACTTTATGCAACGTTACCGCCCATTGGTGACGTTTTCCTGTTTCCAGTTTATTAGAGTTTTCCAATAAAATATTGTGTGTCTATATGATAAATTGATAAGTCAATGCTCATTATTTTATACTTTATTAGTTAGTTGGTACTTCGCGAGTGGTATTACTATGGAACAGTAATTCATAATCAACAGTAGAGTTGTAGACAATGCATACAGCAATCTAAATAATTAAAAAATATAAATGGCCGCTGCCGTACCTACATAACAAAAGAAATAAATACGTTTTCTGACTCATAAACTTATTATTGTCTTGACTTTGAAAAACGATGAAACACAAAATATGTAATTAGTAAGTAGTGCGGACAGTCTTAACCGAAACAAATTATACCAATAAGAAATTAAAGTCTTGTGTAATAATAATACATATGCATATTGTATATAATACATATTATACTATTTTAATTCATTAACGTTCGACAATGACTAATTTAGGACACGACTTTTTCGATAGGTATGTAAGAAGAACAATGTAATATTATAATGAAATAAAATTTTTGAAGTATACAGGATGATTCACCAAGCAAGCACACCCTCTTTTTTCATCGATAATTAGTTTTACAAAATTCGTTTTTAAAAATGTTTAAATATACTTATAATTACGAAATTCTCAAATTCTTGAGAGTTTTAGTACTTGGTAAGTACTTAAGGAATGTCCCGTGGAGATACAATCTTTTGTTTTGTTTTTCAAATGAGAACCCCCTCCCTTTTTTATTGTAAATTATAAAGCAGATAATTTTTTTTTACTAAAATTGTTCTATTAGAACACTATCCAAATTATCCAATTAGTACATAACATTGCCATATTCCTGACTACTGTATGTGACTATTAACTATTAGTTACTTTATGTTCACGTAGGTTAAAAAGTATGTTTGTTATTTAAATATAATACAAAAAATTAGTCTTATCTACCATTTTATCTATACAAAAGTTAGACCATCTTTATCTAATCTAGATAAATGTAAAATGTATATTTTATCTTTATCTAGCAAAGGTGGACAAGTTAAGTTAGTTCAATTAAATTGCCTTAAAAGAATAAAAGTTAATTTTTTTTCAAGTTAAATATTTTTAAGTCATAAAACAAGTTAAGTTACAACAGTAACAATTTCAACCGAATAAGTTAAAAACAAAAATAATTAACTAGTTAAGTTAAAAAGCTAAAAAAATAACTTTAACTAAGAAATGTATAATCTGTATCTTATCTAGATGAAATGTTCGTTATCTATTCTCAACACTGTCGGTGAATCACCCTGTATAATATGCATTAGGCACACAGACAACTAAATTCATTTAATTTAATTTAAAGATTTTGATGTAAACAAAAATACTATAGAGATATACAAACTTTAGGGTTTCCTTTGTGAAATTATTAACTAATTTTCTCTGCGATTCGCCCGGAAAAAAAAACGATAATAACAATAATAGTAACAAAATAATATTAATCTGCGGTTCTTTCATAACCACTTTCGAATAAAACATTTAAAAATAATAATAAAATAATAATTATATTTGCTGAACGGAACTACGGAAGTACCTGTACTGCACTGCAGTCCCATAATTTAGGATGATTTATTTCGTCGGTCTTTGGTCGTGGCTACTCTCGAGGCTTTGATAGTAAATAGAGAGTTTTAAGAAACGTTTTTCGCATAATATTATTGATAACATTATGATTTATGACTACCAAACTCTTGTTTTTGATAATCTTAAAATCAGCCGTATTCCTGCTCAATGGTCGTCGAATTTTTCGAGTCGCGGCTAGTGAGTTCATCTCCCTCGATCCTCATAATAATATTATTACATATTACATTAAATATTTATTCCGTTTTCGGCGTGTAAATAAAAAGGCAGAACGTTTACGGCGATGGCGGGACGACTCGGCCATGAAACGCAGACGAAAATCAGGGGAGAAACGACGACATGTGGCCAGTAATGTCCGGATGATGCACCTGGTGCGAAATGTCAACACCTGTTCACCCGGGGGGGTTGTTCTATTGTTTTATTATAAACGACTTTTTCTTAAATATTTTCCTTGCTGACGCGTTCCCGTGAGAGTTTTTATACTCACCTACCTACAACAACAATACCTAATAATAATGAAATAATGTGATACAAGACGTAATATTATACAACCATCACTTGCGGTAATTTTATGTTTGACGCAACGTATAAAATTGATACAACGACGTAATTTTATGTTGTTTGCACAAGAATATCGTACAAAATGATCAACGTTTAGATAATAATTGTGAAGTATTATTAACACAGTCGAACCAACATAATATTATATTCCACTGAACAATATTACTGCAGTGTTCTAATGAGTAATTTCCCAAGTAAGGAAATTATATTATTTTATTTTGTTACTTATGTGTGTCTGGCAGTGTTGCAGCCGCCAATTGAAACACATAATTATTATGTGTATACCTAACGAATATTGGAAGAAGTTGAATTATAATAGCATGACATTATTAATTGAATAATCTCTTTAATAATTGTAAAATTAATAATATTACTATCATTGTTCAAGCTCTCTACAAGGTGGTGTACCTTCACGCCAATGTGCAAGTTTACAAACTATATTTTTTAACAATGCACTACACCACCGTTTTGTACCTTCGTTTATCAAAGTGCACTCAAAATATAAATCTACCTGTATTACGTTATTTGAGTTATTTAATTTCCACCCACGTTATAAATTATAGGTAATGTCCATAAAAAAAGGCGTGCGATATTATAATATCCAAGTGTACTTTAATAAAACCTAAATGGTCAGTTTTATATTTTTATGTCGATAATTGATTGGAATTCTAATTTATATGTACTATTATTTATTATTATTATTATTATTATTATTATTTATTTATATGCTGCTCAGATTTCAAAAATCTACATAAATTTGCAATCAAAATGTGTAAGTTGAATAGGTAGGTTGAACAAATCACTGTATAAATCTATTGAGTATTTGCAAGAGGTTATTTACTATTAAAAAAAAAAACATTTAGTTGACCTTTGATTAATACGTGTTTACTTAAAAACAATGATATGACAAAATTGTTTTCATTTAAATGGTTTTACATTTGCACTCAGTGGATATACTAAATCGCCCCTTTTCTTCTGCATACAAAATATATAGGTAGTATACTAGTATGTAACTATGTAGGTACCTATATATAATTTGCAACCGGTCGGGGTAATTAAATTCGAATATATTCATATTATGAATTATCGAAGCAACTTGCAACGTTACTATTTGATTATGATAAGAAATCAAAATATTATTGAGAAATTATTGTCTCAGACCTCGGTCAGTATTGAAAATGTTCAATACAAATATGAAAATCGTTCCTTATCTGCTGCAGCGGATATAAATGTAATTTTATCAAAGGCGCTGTTTCCGGACCAGGCGGCGCCTTAAGCAAATACGTAGCTTGCCAATAACGTTGATGATATTTTGGCTTAAACAGCATTCTAAATTTGAATACATAATATTTTAATATCTCATACGAATAAACTCTAATGAATTAAATAGAATACTCAATACACTATAATACAGTAAAATATACACAATTATGTCGGGACTATTCAATGCGCTGTAAATCATAATATTTATCTCGATATAACGTAATAATATTATAAGCGAAATGTTATTGAATATTAGATATAGTTCGCCTCAACTAGGTAACTAGTATTTATGTACATTGTATTGCATAGGTTTTTATTTTTTTTTTTGTCAAGTACCAATCGTTAATTCAATATTTGATTTTATATACGACTTTTGAAACATATGGCGCAATAATCATTCGTCTTTCACAAGAATTTACTTTCCTTTTTAGACCTAACACTCTATGTCATTGTGTAATCTAAACACGACTATATATTATATTATGTACCTACGTGGTATGTCTAATGTAATGTTGATTTTTAATTTGTCATAATACTATAAATTCTAAGTACCTACATATCCCAAATTATTAAATAGTCAATACTGTTGAATATAGCATAATTAAAAATAATATCTAACGCAATGTTTTCTGTTTTCCGAGCAGTATCTTACAAGCAGCAATCGGAAACATGATATGTTTAAGGAATCAGTGCAATGACAATACACGAAAGAATTACTCGCATTTCACATCGGTACTAACCGAATTTTTATTTACACCGCACACACTTCTAATAAGTAATTTTTTTTGTTCATAATATCTTGTTTCGTAATATTCGTCTACCCTATTTATTCGTGACTTAACGGCCGGTTGGGACTCTCCCCTATTATTTTCTTCATTTCGACGTCCGCAATAAAAAAATTAAAAAAACGCTCCCTCTTATATTGGCACGGTTTCTTCACCTGTCTCCACTAAACGAAAAAAAAAATTGGTTCCGTTGCTGATTTATGTGCGTACATTGATTCGCCGCTTTTATGTAATATAATAGTCGCGTATCTTATTTGTACATAAAACATTTTCTATAATAAAAACTTATATTATATAGAAATGTAGGTAGGTAGGTACATGTTATTCAAATAACAAAAATAGTTTATTTTCTGTCGTAAAATATTACATGAATAGAAAATAAACACAATTTACATTTTACAATACCTACCTACCTTTTTCTTACTTTAGTAGTTTTTTCAGTAATCTTCTCATGTTTTTAATATTTTTCAATTACCATAATATTCTTATATGAATAATATCTACAATAATAATACTCTACGAATATTTTGTCTTGATATATTATTACGAACGTTTGTCTGAGGCAATCTCCATTTAAAATATTATGAAATGTTCTTTATAATTATTATTACAATGAATTCATAAATGTAATATTTAAAATAAAACAAAACAATTCATTTTGTATACAAATATGATAGCTACATATTTATTTTTTTTGTGATTAATACATATTTTAATGATACTAAATGTATTACTTATGTTAAAATAATGGAAAAATACCCCTTTTTAAATTGGCAAACCTGCTCTTATACGGAGGTGTATCATCCCCCTTTGAATACGAGTAATTTTGGGGCTTATAACGCTCCCCTATTTACGTAAAAGCCGAGTTCAATGGCCTTCAAAAGAGATATTTCAATATGTCCAATCACAATTACCTTTATGTTAGTATATTTTATTTTATTAATATTTAAATTCAAACAAATACCAAATACCTAGTCCAATTACACATCAAGATAAATCAAATAATAGTGAATATACTGAATATAAGTATTTTTTTTACCAATGTTTCATTCTGTTAGATTTTATGGTAGTACCTACAACCATTTACAGTGAAATCTTTTAGAAGAAATAAGATAAGTCATGTTATTTATATATATAATGTTATACCTATAAGTATTTCCTTTTTTTTAAAATGTATTTACATATTATTGATTGTAAGTGAACAAATTTGTTTTGAAACCAATTAAAATCGTTGTAAATATAGTGCTCAGCAAACAAATGTATTATTTTTGGCGCAAAGTTTGTTGGGCGACAAACAAAAGGGCATTTATGTCGGATAATTGCTCTAGAGTTTTGTTAAATCGCATAATAAATATATTGTTGAAAGTTGAATGGGAGCCAGAAAAGGAAAAACATATTCGTTTTTGGCTTTTGAATAAATAATAACGCGAGAGCAAGCCGGTTATTTCCTAAGGGAATGCCAAAATAAAACGTAATTTTCGATACACAAAAGTAACAGGGGAAGTGTCAAGTACCGACGATAACACGAGTATAATAATATAAAAAGAATTATTTTCAAACATCAATAAAATAAAATGGTGTACATACTCTATGCCAATGAAAGGAAGAAATTTATTCACTTCAATTTTATCGTAAATTCACTCTAGTTTATTCCAGAAATACTTATATTAGTTTACATTTCATATGTTACCAAACTTATTACCATACAAAATTATATTTAACTTCGAAGAATGAGTTTAGTTATGTATTTAAGAATTTTATGTTTAAACTCATATCCCCTAGTTTGCATTTTAATGAAATATTCACTATAGGTATATATTATTATCATGTTAGAAATAATAATTATGTGCATCCAGATAATATATAAAATAGATTTTTTTTACGTCAACATTTATATTTTGCAAATAATATCTTCATGAAATCTTCTTGTAAATGTAATTTTTATCATAAATTATTTCGGTTAATTGTACTATGTTTTGTTTTCTTCTAGATAAGGTATATTTTGTATCTCTTCTTGTGATTTAATTATGGAAATTTTGAAATGTGTGTCTGCTTCTCCAAGTCCAATTTCCTGATAAACATTAGTATAGTCAACACAAATCGTAAAAAATTATTTATATTTATTTTGTATCATAAGTTTCTTTATATTTAAATAAATAAATTATTCAGTAAGCAAAATTTATGTCGTATCTTACCTACCAATTCGATTCTTTTATATTTTCTGACTGACTCATTGCCATAATATAAAATATAAACTATACAAGTGAAATCTTCTAATGTTTTAATGATACAATTTTAAATGAATAAATCTGTGCTGAATTAAATAGTATATTTTTATTACCTATTAAAGTGATTGTGTTTGATATTGGAATTCGAAATTGTATGAGAAATTTTTCCTTGTTAATGTTTAAACATTAAAGTTAAGCGAATTTAATTTGTAAATAGATATAATATAGAAGGATAAACATATTATTATATAATCGATAAAAGTCTAAATCAAAAACTGTGTATACACTAAAATTGTCACATATAAATTCTTAGACAAAACTAAGAGGAGATATCTATTTTAAGACTAAAATTAAATGTAGAACATACAATAACGATTACTCCTGATTTGTACCTATAGTTTAATGATATATTTGGTTCAAATTGATAAATTAATATAAATATATTGTATTAATATATTGCAGAAGTATTCAACATTTTTCATCCAGCGACTTTTTTGTGTGTTCACAATATTTCGATGGCTCTCAATTTGTTAAGACAAAATTTTAACGATACGCAGATATATAATACGGGTGATAATAATAATAACTTATTATTAGTAATACAAAGAAAACCAATTCAAATGGTTGCGTGTGTTTCATTATCCTTTCCATAATCGCTATAATGATTATAAATAATATTTATAATTATCATATTATATTGCATATATTAATTTTGATTTCCGGTTATTTGACGAGGCTCCTTTCGTCAACCCCACCACACCCCTGAGAGCCTTGAGTCTCGACACACAGTTTGAATACCTCTGATTAATAATATAATATAATAAAATTATTTAATATTATTATATGTATAATATTAGATAATTCACCTACAACGACTTTTAAATTATTTTAACAGTCTCAGTTTGTACCTTGTTTGTTGCACACAGAAAAAGATTGAAGGGGGCAAAGGTGCCTGTCCCCTCACCCCCATGTCCAATCAGATGTGTTAGTATATGGTGTGAATAATAAAATAACGTAATAAATATATGTTTTCTCCCTTCAAAAAAAATCCACCACATCCTAGATCCACCACTGGTTGCACACTCTTATATTTCGCAACGCTTAATGGCTATGATCCCGGCATCTCGATTTCTTTTTGTATCCGAATGTAACAAATAAAATATAAAATCAATATCATCAACCTTAATTAATTATATAATTGTGATTTTGTAAGTGCAACTAAGTGTGAATCTTTACAAAATGTAAATGTAAACCTTTGCGCATTATAAAATAACAAGTACCGTTTATTCAATAGTCGTCAAGCTATCGTGGTTTCCATGAGTAGTGAGTAGTGACACACGACCTTCGGCAACAAGAAAATCATGCCATGATCTCTTAATACATCTTTTAATGGAAATGTAAAAATAATGCTGTTAAAAATAAAATCACAATTCAAGCAGTTTGCAAACAAATCATTTACAAAAAATACTACGATAAATGCTTCGGATTTGAGCTATCACCCGAATATGACAATACGAGCAAATAATATTATAATAATGAGAATTGGAAACAACAGGCAAGAAACCTTTTATATTCCTCCAATTAGAATGAATTATAGGATGAATGTATATGTGTGTATGTGTGTGTGTGTGTGTCCATATTACCATGGCAACCGTATATATTATTATGAGATTTCCGTCCGTATGTTTCTCCATATTACCATGGCAACCAACCCCAGGAGATAATATAGAATGTTTGTCTATCTGTGGGTATGTTCTTTGGTTGCCATGTTTACCATGGGTTTTGAAGCTATTATAATAATTATTTTTTATTATTTTATTTTATTTTTATTATTGATTTCCGGGCAACGAAATGCACTGGATCATTAATGGTTGCTGGGCAACGAAGTACATAGAATCATTTAATACAAAGATAGGTTAGACCTCTGGGAAGAAAATAGACTAATTTAAAAAGGGTTAAATTTGTTTTTTTTTTTATTTATCGGATTTTAGTACGGTCAGGTTAGGTTAGGATTTTGTATTCATTGATTATATTAATCCCCACCGTAGGTGGAATTAATTAAAAACGACAAACTTGGTATAACTTTGATACTTTAGAGTTAAATCAAACACTTACTTACAAACAGCACGGGGTCCGCGATCTACTTCAGGTATATTGCCTACCTGATAATGTACTGCTGAGAATCAGAATTTTTATTCAGGGAAACAGAAAAGTTAAGATAAATTTTGAACACTAAACACCGAATAATAAATAACCAAATGAACAAATATAGATTTGGTACATTCAACGGGCAACGAAGTGCACGGGATCAGCTAGAATAATAATAAAAAAAAGACTGCTACGTGCATTGAAGAGCTAATGCAAACCTTGATTTTCGTCCTGGTCTTCTATAGACTTTGTTGGACATTTTGTGCAGACGAATATGGAGATAAACTGATCCCTGATCTACTGATGAATACGTCGTTGCTGAAGTTTCAATGCATCAATTTATTCTTGGGACCGTAGATGTCGGCATAGGCTTAAATAGTGTTTGGAATTTGGGGGGGCTTATATTCCCTGCCCCCCCTATTTGCGCCAATGAATGTCTTTCTGTGCCGTTTGTAGACGTTAGATAGACTCTTTAGTCTTTTGCTGGTGCTGGTTTTTTAGAGCAACTCTTTGCTTGTTGGTATTCTAAAACTACCTGAGTTTCCTGAATAACTATAATAATCTCAAACATCTAAACGTCCAGTTTTACTTGTGTTATTGCTGCTGATGCTGAACCATCGAGGCTTAAATCCAATCATAGGGATATGCACTGTCCTTTAGAATTTACTAAAGGTATTACCTAGTGCTTCTGAGAGCTTCTGGTGTTACTAGCGGCCTGTACTGATTTGTCTAGGAACTCAGACTGTCGTTGCATCTCTTTCAATAGTTTCCACAGGACTCCTCTTCCAACACAATCCAACTAATATTTTCATGACATAGAGACCAGAAGGCTTCTACAGCACTTAAAGCTCCAGATGCAAATATTTTATCTTTTACTATAGGGTTTGGAATTTTGGATACTTCATTACTCTTATCTGGTAAGGTCCTTCGACCTTGTCTTTTTTCAGGATGGCGTGCCAGATGTCCACTAAGGATATATACAGGCGCAGCCATTAGAGGCGTTGAGAGATGGAGGCTATCGCCCCTCGTAATTCGTGAGATGTTCTGTTTTTGCTAATAGATAAATACATTTTATTAATTTTGTTAATGATTAAAAGCGGTATTCAAGACTAAAATTGTTTGCCCCTCCTCCCCCTTTGGATCTCTGTTCTTTGACCTGAAGACGCCTCTGGGTATGTCTGTCTCAGTGCTAGTAACTATAGCGGTTGTAGGACGTGTCTGGCTGGTGTCACCCCGGCTTCTGGGGTGTGAGTGTGTGACAAACTGATGTCAACTCTTGGGACCTACTTCCAACTGCCACCTCATAGTCTTCCACGAATAAGTATCTTTTTTTGCTTTTGTTGTATTCATATCATATTTAAGGGCTAACTTGGTTTCCATCGCTGACTCCAGTCCCGCGTCGTCTGACTGTTTTCGTGACGTTTCTCTTGATAGGGTCGATAACTCCCGTTGGTGACCTTTTCCTTAACCGCTTTTTGTCCATCCCAAAGGTATACATTATTTAGCCGATACTTGTATCCCCCCTATCCACAACCTTGGAACGTGTATGGTGGCATTCTCATGCTCACTGGTAAAATGTTTACTGTTGGATATCACTAGAGAACTTATTTTAAAGCAATAAAAAACTAAAGAAAAGCATTAAAAAAAGCTTTAAAGCTGTATAAATCTTCCAAAAAAGGTTTAAAAAAACATTAAAAATGGGGTTTTCTTAAAAAAAGGTATTATAATAAATCTATTCACAAGCTTGATTTCGAGATTTTCTTCTTCCACAATTATTAAACTGTAATTTAAATTTAATCTATATAAGACAATTTATAAAAATATATCCATAAATCGTACATATACTTAGTAATATAGGCTGACAAATCGTCTTTGCTTAGAATAATTTTGATATCGTTGAATTAGAATTTAACACGTAAATTACAGTGACCCATCCTAATGTACAGCAGATCAGTACCCATTTTCCCACTTTATTTATTTATTAAAGAATTAATTGTTATACTAATGGCTTTTTTTTCGTTGAAATGTGTTTAGTAATTATTTTACTTTAATTTTAAAACATATTATAAGAAAGTCAATATACAATATTATAATATAAGATGGTAAAGCAATATATAGTATGTATATGAATTGAATATTAAAATATAGAGAATTTTATATAAGGAAGGCCAATTTCGTATTTTTCCCAGGGTACAAAAAAATTTTTAGATCCAGCACTATACGGTGTACATAATATATAAAACGTATCTATACAGTACCTACTTAAAGATGTTTATATTGTTTATGATGAAATATATTGAAGGCGAATAAAATCATGAAATAATTTGAAAAAAGAAGTCACTCATTATAGTGGCACTTTCATTTATCGATTATTGCCAACTAATATCAAGCAATAGGCATTAAATAAATATGATGTATATTAATTATTTGGATATTTTTTAGTGTTGCGTATCAGGTTGAAAAAGTAAAAAGTAAAAAAGTAAAATAAATGAAAAATCAACGGCTGTTAAAAATGTTATCGCTTTACGAGCGACATAATCTTTTAATATAATATATCATTAATTGTATTTTACTTCTCGGTCGATTGTTTGCAGTATAAATCGTTCATAACGTTGTACGTAAAATATTGAAAGCACTAAAAACATGTACTACAATAGGTCCTTTAATACTTTCTAAACGCGAGCAAACATTATACACCTATTCGATATATTATTATTATTGATTTTCGAACGCCATCGTCAGCAAGAATACACAGTGCGGCATTTAACAACCATTTTGTTCTGAGGCTCCAGTAGAAACTGTATGCTATGGATTTACAACGGTATTATGCGTTGTTTACCGAGAATTCGCGAGTATTGTTGGAATCATTTTTCGCGGAATGATAATAATAATATATCATTTCGAAACACTGCCGTATTCGTGAAATATATATTATGCCCGGATGAAAGTTTATGATATACCGATGTGCATTAAACTTTGACGGAACGCAGAAACTATATATAATAATAATAATAATATTGTGAGCACCATTATAATACTTATATCGTGCCTGCGGAACGCGGTTTAAACGTTTTGGTAACCCAAGTGGTTATCGTTATGACGTCAGGTATCTGCGCAGGTATACTTACCGTAATAATATACGGCGATGATCGCACACCTCCGATTCGATTCGTCACCCATCATAATGATATACTCATCGCGGACAATATTATTATTGTGATGTTATTGTAATAGGTATTGTACATTGTAAATCACGTCGCCGCAACACACACTAATATTGTGGACTTCTACTGCACGTGCGTACTATGTTTTTCGATCACGTTTCGACAATTATTAAGCCTATATAACTGGTTGACTGCACCGGTGCGGATTACCGTAAGCTCGTAAGCTCGCATTATATAGGGGAAAATCAAACTTGTAAGAGGAGCGAAAATACCAGTGCAATGATCTTTTAACTATACATTATAGGGTATTATACAACACCGTCGTACATATATTGCACACACAGTGTATACCTATACCTATATATTACACATAGGGCGTCTATATATATATAATATATAGGTAGAAGTCACGTGAGGCAATTAAAAAACAAAACTACGCGGTAGACGCAAGAAAGGAAAAATTCTTTGATTCGTCTATGATCCATTATGTGAATATTTTGAAAATATATTATGTTACGTGGTATGATTTTATTAGCGATCGTCATAATATTTTGTTTTAAATTGACCAGAGAATAGAGATCATCGTTTTATACCTATGCAAACTTTTTTGATATTAAAACAACAACAAAAACTATATAATAATTACCGTAGAACGACAGTGTGAAATAGATTCGTAGTATCAAAATATTAGCTTTAAATTAGTCTAAATATATTTAAACTGCTATTGTGTACGAAAAAGATAATTTTAATAATATTTTGGAATGTTTCTAACAATAATATTTTTTTAATAACAAAAATTGATTAAGAAGAAATTTTTATTTTATGTATGAAATTCTAATTTTATTAAAATTTTATACCTTCAAACACTCATAAAAATTTAACGCAAATCTCATTTTACATTTTGTAAGCCTAAACTATTAAAATTATGAATACAATGATCACAAAATGATTTGCAAACGATCATAATTTTAACAAACTTTTCCAACAATTCCAAAGAACTATAAAGAATTGTTAACATGTATTTTTTTTCAATTACTAAATGAAAAGCTTACTAGGAAAGTTCTATTCAATTCTCAGGCTTTTTTAATTTCAAACAAAATAATAAAATTATCAACATGGTTCTAAAAAATAGTAGAACATATGTACCTGAATACCACAAAAAGGGGTAAAATATTTAAAATTTTTATCTTGTATAGAAAATGCCAATAAACATGTTTCGTGAACATTTTAAGTAGCTATCTTTGCCGTATTCATATTTTTATTACAACGAAACAACAAAATCAATTTCATCGAAAACTGTTGTTTTTTAAATTCCTGTTTATCCATTGTTTTTTTGTTGGTTTATAATAATTATTTTTAAAATACTATAGCCATTTTGTTACAAGAAACCTCTCTTGAAGTTAAAATTGAAGCATTTTTTGACACTCTAAAAGTCTAAATGGTGAGTAAAAATATATGTAACAAATATGCATATACATATAGTAAAAAACTACATCATTTTAAAACATATTATGTTCATTGCTAAAAATGGTAAACAGAATAAGCAAAAATAAGTATATGAGGGTGATAAGAATATATGATATTAGTAGATACTTACTAATTTGAATTATGTAAGATAAAATTATATAATACGGTTATCATATATTTTTTAAGATAATATCATTAAAAATATAACCTAGGTATACAATGTATATCATATACTTTTTTAATTTACACACATCTTTACTAAAGTCTTGGAAAAGTATACTTTTTTTTATAGATATTGCCATTGCTTTTAATATTAATTAGCTTAAACTTTATTTTAGTTTTATATTCAAATAATTGTATTTTGCTTCAATGAAACCAATTTTATTACTCCAATAGTAATGCATTGAAATCATTTTAAATGATTTTAGTACTTAATTATTTTTTTTTAATCTAAAAGACAAAATAGCTTTGAAGATCAATGTATTCATTTAATTATTCATGGAACTACTAAATATGTGCATGTGGGGCGATTAATTCATCTTATAAAGTAATAATACATTTTAACTCGAGAAATAAATTATAATCACAAATGTTTATAATGTATATCAATACTGAATAAATCGTATATTATTTCAGATTTATAGTAAATTAATATTCCAGACAAAAATTTCCAAGAAGCAAAATGTGTATTAATATGAACAAATATTATAATTATTTATTTTTAAAAAATACCGACATTATATAGAGACACTCGGTGAAGTGCTGAACTCGTCAAGAGTCAAGAGTCATCTCAGTTAAAGATATTATTATGTATTACAACAAATTCAAAAGAAATGGTAAATTATTCAGAAAGAATTCTTTGAGAACCTTAGTTATAACTTATACCCACATTTTATATGAGTATATTAATAATTTCTCCTCTTATGATTGACAGTTTATACAATTTGGTTGATTTTTTTTTTAATTGTTTACACTCCAAAGGAAACTATCGAGAAAATCAAAAATTTATCCGTTCGAAGTATTACCAGAAAGATTTACATTAATTAATTAAATTATTTTAAGATTGTCCGTTTTATGCTATGTTTTTTACTGCTAGTAATATTTCTACACAAAAAAATCATAGTTAACCAATACACTTCTAATTGCATTTTTAATTCTAAACTAAAAAAAAAAATATAAACAATACCTAAACGATACATTAACAAATTACTGACAATAGTTTGTGATTGTGATCAATGGTGTATCGTAAACTTACCTTGTAATTAGTTTTTGGTAGAAAGTCTTCCCATTGGTGACATTTGTTTTGAAACTTTTATAGACGACTTTGAATTTAAATTCAACATCATATTATATGAATCCAGAATCAGTATGTTTTGTCGTGTATGAAATTGTTTAGATTTATGTAAAATTTATAAAATAATGAAGTGCATTATAAGAAAAAATAAGTTGATATCTACCACCGTTAATGATTTTAATGTATATATTTCCGTGGTTTTTAAAAACAAGACACTTTTATATTTATCATAATATACTGTGTGGACAAAAAAAACATATTCACTATTTTTCGAAAAAGAATATAAAAGAATATTTAACCATTGTCTATGAAAAATCTAAATATAGTTTTTCACCATACCATTAAATAAAATTAAAATGATTTTAATGTTATTTATTTCTATAGAGTTTTATATAATAATATGTTTAATGTATGTATTACACACAATATCGTTTATTTTATTGGATTACGTTGTTCAAATAATTGCTAAAAATATATTTATTTTATGGACTTATGAACTTTATTGCTTCTTATTATTGTTTTTATTATTTCAAATTGATTTTATTTCATTTAAATTTATTTTCAATTTAAAGTATAACTTAATTATTTTTCATATTTTTCTACTCATAAAAGGATTTTTGAAATAATCGTGAATCGATTTTAAGGGCAACTTCAAGGGTAATATATTTTCAGACATTCACATTCTTCATGTAATTCTTTTATTTTCTTATTTAAACTTTATAACTTTAAGCGAGAGAAGTTTAAAGATATAAATTATATTTATGTTTCCTTTACAATCTTCTAAACAATCTCATTAATTGTCAGAAGTTTTTAGCTTATTTGACTATTTTTTAGTTGAGGCTTAGATATAACTAGGTCAAACAATTTATTTAAAACATTGCACACTGCACTAATACTTTAATGGTAACATTCATTCATACTCATAAAGCATGTTAATTAATATTTTGCAGATGATTTTATATTTTACTCCGATTATTTAAGGTATTCAAACTTCATGAAAGTATACCTTATAGACATATTATAATAAACATATTTAAATTTAAATAGATTTTAGCAAGTATATTAATACAAAGCAAGTTTTTTTACTTCTTGTCATACAGATATTGACTAAAATATTAATATACGCCGATGTATTATTATATAGGTACACTGTAAAGTTATAATTATCTAAATTATAAACACTACGCTAATACGACATATACAATAATGCAATAACGTTCCGGCCTGAAATCAAAATGATTGAACTTAATATTTTGTTTTTAAATTGAGTAGTAAATAATACTTAAAGTTCAATGTTTATTAATGTATTTCTTTCCGAGTTCGTGCATAAAATACATTAGTGGACGTTGAGCACACATTTTCGAGTATCATAATTTTATAGCATTACATTGTTTTCAAGTGAAATACACTAGAATAAAATTGGCAATGTTCCAATGGAGAAGTTTATGTAATAAGCAACTTATACAATAAACATATTGATTTATTTATCAAATGATACGACGCTGTGCCCGGTGAGATAAGCCGACACTCGTAAATAATGGTATTAACTATATAAAGAACTAAGAAGTGCAATATATAAACGGATCGATGCTTTACATTAATGCACTAGCAAATACAATATAACGTAAACGACATATGAACGATAGTTGTTGAGTTATTTTCCCGTTAATAAATTACACATTATATAGGTACAAATAAATTATTATACGGTTTTTAAAATGAAATTTTAACATTGTCATCGCTAACAATCGAATATAGTAACAAAGTATAAGTTTAAAAGTATCTTATTACCAACGCGAGTCATGTAATATCATTGAGTATTTTTTTATATACCATTTATTTTGAGAAAAATTAAAGCTTAAAGATGAACAGTTGCTATTAATTATTATACGATATTAAGTATTAATTAATATTTAATTGAGACTGAATGTAAATTGTAGGTAAATATATTTTCATTTAATTTAAATCGTTTTTAGTTCTTAATTTAGATTTATTAATACCTACAGATATTCAATGTAAATAATATTAAGAAAAAAATATGTTAAGGTAATAAGCAGTGTTGAGAATAGATAACGAACATATGAAAATCTAGGTAAGATAGGTACAGATAATTTTATACAGAGTGTATGTTATGTCATTGTATGTGGGGTTTTAAACGTTTATGGATTGATGACATAGAATTTCGTATAATAGAATTCCCCCCCCCCGGATGGGAACCACTGGATTAGAACCAGCCTCGGAAATAGGAATTTCCTAGTTTATCTTGGTAACTGGAAAAGCAGAACATGCATACTAAACAATAGCTTACCTCAAGGTTCTGTCCTAGCCCCAATTATTTTTAACGTATATACTCATGACATACCAAGTGCAGAATCCAAAATGGTCTCTTATGCATAGAAGTGCAGGACAAGAATCTATAAAATATTGAGAGAACCCATCAGACGCATCAAGGTTGAAACAATTCTTCCAGAAATGGAGACTTAGACCGAACCCATCTAAAACCATGCTGGGCGCTGGCAACATTTCATTTAAATATCAGGCGAAAGCCCATAAGTCAATATCTGTCTATTTTTGTGTCGAAAAAAAAAACGAAAAGTCATCCGTGTACCTTTTCATTACATTGAACCTTCAAGACACATCTGCATAAAGTATCAGCAAAACTTAAAACTATAGAATTGGCTTTATCAACAAATTAGCTTGAACCACATGGGGAGCTGCAACAAGGACTTCTTTTTTAGCCTACTCGATCACAGAGTACTGCGCTCCAGTATGGGAAGGAAGCGCTCACACAGAGGTGGTAGAAATACAACTAAGGAAGGTCATGTGCACAATATCAGGTGCAGTCTTGAGCACAAACAAAGAATGGCGGCCATACATGGCCAGCATAGAATCCCCCCCCCCCCATATCAGGAGGCAAAACAGTATGCTAAAATAAAAGGATAAAATCGATAAATATCAGGAATTGCCAATACACGAATACAGAATTGTAAGCCCGAGGCTTAAGTCTCAAAAACCGTTCTTGCCAAAAGCTCGGATCCTCACCGATCAATACCTCAGAAAGCAGTATAGCACAGTATCCATAACTGCATTCTGCATTTTGTCTTATGCAATATTATTTTTATTTCATCTATCGGTACTGGACAGACCCCCAAAAAGTCTTACGAACATGTTTTTGAACACATACACACTAGAGAATCAAGGGAAATGTAGCAGCACTGGGAAAAAGAGAGTCATCACCGCAGTAGACGAGACATTGGAAAAAGCACCAAAATTCGCTAAACCCGATTTATCGAAAATGCAATATGATTTGAACCGCAGGTTGGCCTTGTGAGAAATGCATTGAAAATAGGAAATAGGGTATAAAAATACAGCCCTTTGGAGGGCCTTCAATGAATATGCCCCTTCATTGCCGACTCTTCCGGAGGAATAATAAACTATGACAATGTAAAGGTGGGCAGTTATCGTCGTTATGACATCCTCGTTATAATGCGTCTGAAAACATTTCGATGATATAAGTTCATATAACTATTATATAAATGTGTGTACAATAATTTATTATTGTATTACAGTTTACCGTTTATCATGAAAGGGATTTGGGAGAGTAGGTATCAACAGATTTCAACGAGTCGTATTTCGAACCCTCCTCCTTCTATTCGGGTTATTTTACGGGCGAGGAGCTACTGTGATTTAAAACATATTTTCAATAAATCTGATTTTGGTCATTTTCTGACACCTCGTCCACCGTTCAGAGCGTGAAGTTGAAACTGGCGGAATTCATTTTCTACATGCATTATAATTTATAATACATATTTATTTTTATCGATGACATGTCATTTGAAATTAATTTTTTTGAGTTTCTTTTAGTACAGCTACAACATTTTAGTCCCATATTTGATAATTTAGCTATAAGAAAAAATTTATCAATCGTTTTATTTTATTAATATTTATTTTTTGAAATGTAATTACCCGTTTTACCACCATTTTCCTTTTTACAAAACTATTTGTTTCTTGTCTTTCTAGTATTTGGTTTAAAATCGGAGGGCATGTAGTAATGTGAGTCTCACTTGACAAATTTTTCAAAGTAATATTAATATATTATGTCGCTCCGCTCTAAAAATTTTTATAAATGCATAGCAATTTTTGTTATTGCACCTCTATTTTATTTCAGCATACTGGTATTTTATATTTTATTTATACTTATATTTGATAAATAAAACCAATAAATTGACTGTTTGGCCAGCAAATGATTTTATTTCATAACTTTGTTGCGACATAATTCGTTCGAACATATTTTGTTCAATATAAACACTAGAATATACACGGACGGTAGAACACTACCAATGGTTATGTTCGTCAAAGTATAGGTAGGTTACCTACTATCGATATCATCATTGATAAATATTAATTAATTAATCGATACAATCTTGACAATGTTATCAATTTTGATGTATGCCATCGAGACGGATGACAACTTATTTGAAGTATTTCCATATACCTACCCATTACAGATAAAAAAAATAAAACTGGCGGAGCTTACATTAGCCCTTTTTCATTACCCTTTTATGTAACCTGTATTCTGGTGAAGTTTACAACCAGCCCGTTATATTATAATAGTCGTTCTGCAGTGTCCATCAACGCACAAGAAAATGTTAACGATCAGATTTAATAAATTGTTTATCATGTTTTTGACATATATCTAAATTTTAATATGTTAAAATAAAATCGTTATAATAATATTTTTAGTTTTGTCTTTCCGCAGCACTTTTAATATCCATAATATATAGTATGTGCGTAAATTATAATAACTCAGAAACCATTCGAATGTCGATTTTTTTTAGAAAATGAATATAAAGGTTAGGTTATAAGTAGGCATGTTATCATATTATACCCGTTCATAAAAAAAAATGTAGTCCTTGAATTTGTCTAATTGTGAAATATGGAATGAAAACAATGTATATCGATCTTGTATATATTTCCTCTTTATTAGGTCCTATAAATAATAGAGAAAATTATAGTAGCAGTATAAAGCAGCTTAAAATCAAAGTAAGGACTGAGATTTAAGATATATAGGTAACCTAACAAATTAGGTGAAAATAGCAATCCTTAGTATTAACATAACCCTCATTTTACAGCATAAATTTTGTGTTCTAGACAAATTCACTATGTACATTATACGTGCTTTACTACTAGGGTCTAGGATACATTTTATTTCGTAGTCTTATTCATTAAAGTTTTTGTAAAAACAACTCCTAAACAAGGTTCTTAAAATAAACTATAATATTTATGGTTGAGGTTTGCGCTTCATCGATTAACTGATGGTGAAACAAACGTTGTTTCCTTGAAGTAAATTTGAAACTAATGAACTTAGATCACAATATTTTGTTCCTGTTTAGACAATGCATCATGAACAACAGCCCCCCTCCCTTTCCACCAGTAAAAGTACAACATAAACATTTTGCATTCTATTTTCCTGCCTGTATGTGTAAATGTAAAGTTTCCAATTTGTTATTGTTTCATGTTTGTAGCAAAAGGCGTAGCCAAATTTAAAAACGTGTAGTTGTGCATTTGTAACTTTTTTTATTACTTTGTCGGTCTGGTGGTTAGTATAAGGTTAATTACTTACTTGTTTAATGTTTTAATAGAACTTTACTATTTATAATTGCATTGATTTATAAGATCAGTTCAGAAAAATCAAAAAATATAATGATAGTTTATAATTGTAGGTAATTATAATAAAATGTATAAATCTTACTTGTACGTATACCAAGCGAATATTTGTTTAAGATAATTTACATTATAAGTGAAATGTATTTAATAATCTATAAAAAATAAGTTATAAATAACAATATCTAAGTTTGTAACCACAAATTTGGAGTAAAATATATTAAACTTAGATATATTTTAAATTATCACACTTTTTATTTTAACAACGGATCATTATATCATAATATCCATATAGTGTTTTCCATAATATAGTGTTATGAAACTAACAAATAGCAATCTATTTTTTTTAATTTTTAATTTTTTTTTAAATCACTAAAACTGTCAAAATTGTTGATTAATTAAATTATAGTACTCATATTTGAGTTGTTGTCAAAGTTTACAGCAAATAAATTTCCCTACAGTTTTTGATTGTTTAATTAAATGTGACGTCTGACAACATGGATCTAAACTGAACATATTATATTTTAATTCATTATAAATTGGTGAACTAAAAAGATAAACTTTTTGTCCACCATAAGTCATTATCGTTTGGAAGTAATAATTATTGAAATTCTATATTCAATGGTAGTACGGAACATATTATTTACATATTATTATAAAACGCTTTTATATTAATTTTAGTTATTATGATTTCCTAATTATAATAGCCATCATATATTTCAACTTATTATCATTTATCATAAACTATTTGATTATTATTCCTTAGTACACATAATATATTAATTCAGAAACTAGTTGTTTAAATTTAAATTTAGATTGCAAGATCAACATTAAAAAAAAATATATAATAATAACTGCTTAACAATTTGTAGTAAAATTATAATTGGTTCTAATTTGAAAAATAATAAATTTATATCACAACAATATACATATTCCTTAAATGGCACAAAAAAAATTTAAATATTAGAAATAGTATGTTCTTATTGCAAAGGTATATAAATGCAATGTTATAATAATATTTTCAAACAAAATATTGCAACCTGGCTATATATAGGTATACTTAGAAAATTACCGAAACTAACATTTTAATAAATTCATTTTTATTGGAAAAATGGGGATGAGCATATACAGGGTGTAACAGATAGAACTGACTTTTGGAATAACTTTTGTTATGATCATTATTTTTAATTTTTTTTTTTATATATAATTTATAGCCACTTGTTCTATCTGTCTATCTATCTGTCCTGTAAGAGGAAAAAAATTATTTTTATTTTTTTATACTAAAAATAAAAAATTTTAAATTTGACTTAAATTTTTTTGAATAAATTCAAAATAGCAAACTTGTGAATCTGATTATAAGAACGATTTGGATGGTAAAAACATTTATCTAAGTCTAGTAGTTTATTTTTTAGAATTTTTTTAAATATCAATATTTTTTTGATAAAATAAATTTGGAACGCAATAGCTTTTTTAAAAATATTATTTTTGGAAATTTTATAACATGGGTATATTCTTAAAACTATTTACTAATCATTATAATTATCAATCAATATAATTTCAACAATTTTTGTCATACATTTAAGTAGCATCAATTTTTTTTTTTTTTGGTCAGTTCTTTCTGTTACACACGGTATATATAATATATTATATATGCAGTTTGTAATTTATTTCAGTTACAATTCATAATAATATATTATTTACGGTTTGTGAATCCGAACGATAATTAACACCTATATGTTAAATCAATTTAAAAAAAATTAAAAATATTCGATATGAAATCAAATTATCACTTAAACGTTCAGAGAATTGAAATAAACATATATTAAAACAATTTATCCATATAAATAGTGATCGACAAGTTATATTGAAGTTGCATTAAGGTGAATGTGCGTTGTAAATCACTGTCCATTTAATATGCTTTACAACTTGTGACATTGGTGGATTGCTATCAATTTATAGTATTTGCATTTTGATTGAATAATAAATCAAAACATTCATTAAGAATGACACGTATTTTCCTGTAATGTAATCAAAAAATCTACTGTTTTTTAGTGACTAAAAATTTAATTAACCTAAAACATTCCAGTTATATTTCAATTTGATAGTAAATTAATATAGTTAATCATTTTAGATTCTGCTAGAAGCGATATGTTTTTTTATAGCGATGTATGTTATTTTGGTGATGGAACATACACCGGTAAAATGGTTCAATTTTTTTTATTGTAAAAATATATAAATACTGAAAATATTATTGCATTAAACTAATACAATGTAAAATATACAAATAATAGTATAGTATTTTTTTTATATCATTATTAATATTTTTTATGTTATATTATAATTATTAAAATGTCCCTCCTCTGCAGCGTGTATAGTATATATGCGTTGAGTATACCTATCGTTATTGAGGCAGTCACTATAATCATGGATGTGTTAAATTTTTTTCAATAAAAAATCATTGTATACCTACTAAAAACAATAGGTAATTTATTGTGCGAGAGGGCTGTGTGTGCACAGGTGTCTATATTTCTAAGAATAATTTACCATTATATTGTTATTAGTGTGGTAAAACGGTAGATCACTTCTTCGTAGTATAGTCCAGGAAGCGTAATCCGATAAAGGTCTACCAAAGAGCATACAGAGAACCTTTTAGTTGAATCGCAAATAAAATAAAATCTTATTTATAAAAAATTTTGATATAGGTACCTAAATCTTTTTTAAAAAATTCAAGTATCTATAGTTATTAATTTTATAATTAAAACATAAAAATCAATTTTGATGAAATCTGGTTTTATGTAAAAATGTCATACCATTAATTACCTGCAATGTTCAAGATTTTAGTGCTTCAAAAGGTGATGAACAATATAAACGATTTTTATTTCTTCATTTTTAATTTTCCAACAATATTGAAAAGAACAAAATAATTTTAATAACACAATTTATTAAATTTCTTCGATATCCTATCCAACACATTAAAGCATTTAAAACTATAGTAATCCATTTTTTGGTTCAGGTAAAAATTGATTAAAATACTTTTCATTGGTGATTTATACTTATGAATTAATAGTAAATACTAATCAAAGTTTAAATAAACGCATAAATTATTTAATTAACAGACTGTGGCACAAGGGAATGTTAGCCATTCAGCATTAAACGAGTTTCTTGTTTTGCTAACATTGATTACTAAAGTTATACTTGAAAATCCGATTACTTTTCCAACAAACAAAACTTTCCACGTTATGAAAATCTTTCTACAAAATCAGTTATTTTTATTACATTTATTTTATTTTATACATGTTTAAAAATTAACTACTTCAATATTTAAGTGAGTTAAAATTTATTTTTATTTTTTATTTTCAGGGTAAACTTACTTTACATTATGGAGTTAAGTAGGTAAATTATTAATGTCTCAATTTAATAGCCACAAGTAGAAAATTAAGTGTTCTTCCAAAAATCTCTAATAATATTATTTTAACTAAACGAACCAGTGAACCACTTACATTAATTTTATATTTTTAAAATATCGAATAGAATAAATTATTATTTGAAATTTTTTATTCCTCGAAATTCAAATAAACAAGAAACTAAAATATACTTTCCTGCCATGATTTAAGTAAGTAGGTATATTTTTAATGAAATAAACTTCAGGTAAAAATATTTCAATCTTTTCCCACTACAGTTAATAGTTCAATGTGAACAATGTATAGACTATAAAACATGAAAATGTACAGTGCCAGTATGCAAAAACTTAGAGCTAATACAGAAAGTGAAGAGCATTTAAGTGGCCAGGTGGAGTCACAGCAGGATTAAAGCTTCTTTAAAAAAATTTACAAAGCATATCGAGTACAGTATAAAACCAACTGGTAACTCACGTATGTGAGAAGAATATATATTTATCGTTATGCAATGTCTAAATAATTTTGTTCAAAAAAAAAATTCAACACACATGAATCTACGGACTACAGATGAAATGTTGATAACAGAATGAAACAAAATAATATGATAGCCATTATGATTTTTTTTGACATTTGTTTACAATATAAGTTTTAAATGCTAAAAGTCAGTAGGTATCGTTCAGTATTTTATAACTTGTGTTATAAGTTTATATACCGTGATTAGACAAGATTAAATTCAACAAAAATTATATATTTTATAAAATAAATCTAGACTAGTCAAAGTAACGTGATGTTGTCTGTTCTCTTTGACTCAATGTAACTGAAAATAAAGCCATGTAGATGTAGCATTTATTCGGTCCTGATATAGAAATCTTGTCCATTAAAGCAAAGCCCTATTTGTACCGATATATGTAGTATAAAGGCATTAAATATATATAAGATAGTGTACCTAATATTAAAGAGAAGACACAGAGTGTTCTGCACGGGAAATAGTGCATCAAATTGAGTGACCTATAGCTTTCGCCGGAATCCTTAAATTCATTTTAAATTTCAATAATAGATTATGGTTGTACACCGTGTACTCGTATATATAGCGAAGTAGGAGAGGGCAATATTATAGTATGTACACTGTACACATGGGTATGATTTCGAGTGCATGTCGATCGGTAACTTAAATATGTTTACATTTGTGAGCACGGTCGTAACAGGATAACCCAATCGAGTGGTTTGGTGGAAAATAGTGTAATAGTTTCTATAGAGTCTTACGATCCGGTGCAATAGGCTGGTTCTATTTGATATCGGTGTTAGCCAACACAAGTATTGAATAATATATTTAATATCTATCATCGTCATCCATTAAGTGATTTTCGTGAGCAATTAATGCATAATAAATTCTATACCGATAAAAGTATAATTATTAGAACAAAATTATATGATATTCATCTGGAAGGTCAGGAATTTTCCAAGCTCTTGTGGTAAAGAGATTACGGTGATATGTACAGTTATATTTTTGAACCAGAATGGCAATGTATGCCCCGATATGGAGTCTCGATATACCGTGTGATGATTTTGGATCCAACATAAATCGTGTGTAGACGGTTACAGTTGTAGGCAGACCAATTAGTGGGCAAATTTTTTTAATGCTTATAAAAAATAAATAATAAAATTACTCATATAATTGGTTGTTTGTTTAAAATATAAACATTTTAATGGAGTATTGAGTTTTACAAACTAATAATAAGATTTAGGTGACTCGCACAAGCGCATAATGAACATATTGTATTAAATATTATATATCGAACATTTTGATATTGAACTTTTGTAACCATGTCACCCCCAAAGTTATTGATATAAGAAAATGTCAGAGAATAAGTTTGTTTGATGTTGTGCCGGGTATGCAAGAGGAGCAGAGATTTTATATTAGATTTATGAGGGTGTTTCATATTTGCATGCAAATGCACTCCCCCATTATACAGTCAGAAAACTATTCATTTTCCATGTTATTGTGCTCAAAAATATAACATTGAAAATATGTGAGAGATTATTCATCAAACCTCACAGGTCTAGTTTCGAAAAAGTTCCCGAGACTGGAAATTTGGTAAATAAATGTATTATCATTCTTTGTTCTTCAATAAATAACAAGCTACGTTTCAAATATACAATGATTTTATAGAAAGTTTCAATTAACACATTGGTATCAGTGTATGAATGCATTTCCGTTGGGATACGATTTTCCAAATCTTTGATCCAACACTTGAATCAAAATAAAAAACTACCCACTGAAGTTAAATTTTATTAAGAATTTATGTGAAATACTAATTAATAGTATAATCAATTTGTTTTAATTTAACGTTATTTATTAGTTAAAACATGCACTATAATATAGGTACACATGGCATATTTTATATCGTTAAAAAAATAAAATGGAATATCCGACAACTCTGGTCATCCACATAACGACCCTTGAAAATGTATTTTAAATTTTAATTGTGTCCTCGATATAAGTACATATGGAATGATGGAAATCGATTTCACATGAAGTAAAATATTTATAAGAATATATAGTACCTACCGATTAGTTCAACCACCCGTATGGATAACGTAATACATTTTGATTCAACCACATATTAGGACCAGTAATGAGGTATAAGTGGTATATGACTTGTCGATGTAATCCACGAGTTCTCTGTTCTAAACACTATTACCATGACAGTTGAAAATTAAAAATATTAATTATTTAAAGTAATTAATTGCAACTTCGTCGGGATAATGAGTTGAACTTTTATCATAATTCAATGCCGGATATTATTCATATACATATTGACACGGTGGTATACAATTATAAAGATAAAAATAAATAATCGATTATTATGAAATTTCCTTTAAACTATGGTAAACAATTTATCAGGGATTAACTGAAATATAGGCCATTTTATAGGTCTAATACATTTGTATTTATATAATACTAATATAACAAAAATAAGGTTTTACTATTTGCATTCAACCATTTCTTTAATTCTCATTGGCTGGCTATTATGAAGAAGAAACCAATTACAATTATCTACATTAGGTATGCATAACAGATTATTGTAAAATGTTGCATTCAAATATTTAATTATAGGGCATAAGGCGCTAGTAACCCGATTGATCTAAAAATTGGTATACAGGCTGCTACGTATGTAGGTATAAAGAAATGATTTGTAATAAAAAATGTTTTTTTCATTTATTGAACTTAAAATAACCAACATTTGGAGTGGTAATATAGTTGAACACTGACTACTCAAAAACCCCAAAAACACCTGAAAGCCTATGTTCTACACGGTCAGTGGTATAATAGTTTACCACTTAAAATTGTTATGTTTCCAAACGACAGATATGGTATTACTGATTCTAACTATGTACTATGTATTTGAAAATTATCTAAAATTAATACTTTGCATTTTATCAAGCGGTAAAGAAAAACCTCCTTATATGGGCAGTGGTATAATAATTTACCACTTTGATATCATTTTGGTATTTACCGGGAACAACATTCACGTACAAGCTAACCACTCGTATGACATTAATTTACCCATTGCATCAAGTGGTAAGATAATATACCAATAACTCATAATTTGAAAAATAAAAAACTGTCTGGTAAATATAGCTACCAAAGACCTATAAAGGGTTAAATAAAGTGTATTCTAAGCTGTAGGTACTTACCAAATATCAAATAATATTCTAAATATCATCATATTTTTAAATTTAGAAACTACCTATACCTATATAATATATTATACTAATATATTTACGGTTACAAGTTTATAACTTATAAAATACAATTAGACTAAAATCCATTTAAGGTAATAAAATTTACATTTATACAAGCATCGCATGCATTACCAGTAGGTACCTACGTTAAATTTAATATACAACGCTATTTAATTAACTACCAATTACTTATAAGTAATATTTAGTAGGTAACATACTAACATGAGTTGGTACTTTTTAATTTAATCTTATTACTGTTTTTTTCTAAAATATTAATCTTTACATTTCTCTTTAATAATTATATCTATTACCTCCGTAATATATGTAAATTAATTTAATTTAAGTTGAAGATATTATTATTAAATTATATTATTTATTAAACTTTTAAAATACATAAATTAAAATGAAAACGTCTTTGACATTTTTTCAAACGTTAATACTAATTGATTGCAATTTTATACGTTATTGAATAATATTATTTATAATTTTGACAAACTCTATAGGTTATATTAATTATGCATTGGCATTTGAGTCTACAGTGATTGACTTTCTTAAATGTTAATACTTACTCAATGTCTTGAAAATAATATTATTTTTTTATTTACTTTTAATGGACCAAGCTACATATTACATGAATAAATATTATATATAATTATACAATTTGGTTAGATGATCAAAAAAATTAACTTAAAGTTCTATATATTGTATCACATAAATATAATGTATGATTCGAAAAAAAATTGGTGCACGTTATATATCAATCTTATATGTAGATAATACCTGTACGTAATTATTAAATCATATTGGATCATATCAGATATAGGTACATAGTAAATTAATAATATAAATACTAAATTCAATAATTAAAAAAAAAAACATTATTAACAATGAGAGGGAAAAATAATATCCATATGAAAAGGTAATACAAACCGTTATGTAATGACAATTTTTTACTAACATTTTCTTGGGATCAGCTTTGTTAAAGTATGTTGAATATAATTTATTTTATAACTGTAAATTATAAAACAAGTTATTCTAATAGACTTTGAAACCACTGCTTATCCAAAATTCCCTTTCTAAACATTCAAATTAACCCACCCATCCCTTCTGTATTTCGGTCAGTGCACAGGGGCGCTCCTTTTCACCAACTTCTGTAGGCTCACCCTTTTTCTCTTTCACTATATCTCTCTTTCAATTTAGATTTGATTTTAACAAAGTTCCTTCCATAATTAAATTTCATTGTTCACATTGTGATCTATATTATTATTACTTTATAAATCTCTCTTAAATAAGAATAAATCTACATTGAAATTTAAAATTTTACATAATATTAAAAATGTTTTTAACTTTTTCTAATAATAATTGACAATAACTTATAAATAGTTATATTTGTTTTGTTATCTTTATATAATTTTCTGCATTAAAAGTACCCGAATTTTAGTTTTAATTATGTACATTGTACCAATAGTAATTGAAACAAAAATAAAAGTAGTTACAACCTACAAATTATAATTATGATATAATACCGGTATTTTAATTAATTAATAATATTATTTATTTAATTATAGTTTTTCGTCATCAATGAATTTCCGTCCAGATCCCGTTTGTTTATTATTATTGGCCGAAAATAACAAATCAAATATCATATCGATGAAATATAATATACATAACAATATTACTTATATATTGTAATCTTATGATATGATATTATGTATGAACCAGTTTATATATTTAAAGTTTACAAAGTTAAATTTATCGAAGAGTGAGCCTTTTCCTTTCAATTTGTATAGTAGAAAAAATAAATTCAAAAAGTTTTTAGAATAATAATAATATAATAAGGGGTTCAAACCTTCAAACTATATCGAACTATTTATTTATTAAAATTGTTTAATGTACAAACTGGTACAATTGTGTATAATAAATTTGTTTCAAAATTACATTTTGTGCCCGTGTTAAAAGTTTATAAAAAAAGTTATTTTAATAATATATGATGGAAATGTATAATTTTGTTTCCCATTTTATCGAACTAACCTCTTGACTTCAGGATCATAAATTGTGTGCTTTTATCTGCAAGATTTCAGGCAATTAGATAAATAAAACGTGGCGTTTGTCGGGATTTGTCTTCCTCGCTCACTCTTTCCCTTATCATGTCTCACTCTGTTTTCCACCGTCTTGACCCCTGCCACCGCCATTCATCCACTTACAGTTGGCATTTATGTGTTTCCTCACCGCATCCATCTCTGTATTATATGGGTGTGTATTTGTATTTTGTGTGCTTGTGCGTGTAATATGCACATGGGTTCAGGACTGCCACTGAAACGGTGACATCGGAATCAAAAACTTTATAATTGAAAAGAGAGGAGGTTTTTGCTCCGCGTGCTCAGAAATGGATTGAATAAAACGTACAAAAGGGTTGTTTTATTGAAGTTTATCGTGGAAACGACACTGAGTTACGAGCCCCGTGGTGCAGGGGTGTCGGCCGGCGGAGGTGTGCTGTGTAAACGAAATAAATGAATTCATTTGTTATTCAAAGCGTAAGGGGGTGATGGTTGGCTGTCATTTTGGATCGGAGAAGTAGTGGTGAGGTGTCGTGCCTGTGACTGGAATTAATGAACCCGTCTTACGACGAGAGTACGGATAAGTATGAGCGGCGACGGGACTGCAACTCAGGTACGACTGTTGGATACTGTTTAAGTCCTACTGAAAGTCACATAGGTACAGAACCGACGTTATAATATTATATATAGGTAAATCAACATTATCATAATATTATTATTATCATTATTATTGTTGTTGCAGAGTCCGAGATGTGAGATTACGTGGTCGTATACACTACAGACGGACAATAATTATGTATATTTGTCCAGACTAGGATGTCATATTGTCATTACTCATTATCAATATTTTGTATCGCAGTGTCGTCTGAATCGAACTGAACGGAGACAATAATATTTTGTCCGTGATTAATTTTGTACACACATTTTATATTTTATACAAACAGTGGTCCCGACGTGTCGTATAGGACATTGAATTATCAAGTGTCTGGTGTTTGAGACTATAATTTATACTGTATTATATTATTGTTACGATATACCAGCTTACACCCTCGTAGCGAGTTTCGATGTACTATTATACCAGTACTCTGGTACCTGTATGTGGTAAGGGTCATACCCGCGGGTCACGGGATAAACACAAAGCTATCGGGACAGGGACTGTCGTTTAATATAAAACCGGTTTACCTTCCGACAGACTCTGGACGCAAAAGAGTCTGTTAAGAGTAAATATAGTTTCTTTATATAATGTATTAAATATGACCAGACGTTAAGTAAGTACCTACATACCTAATGTTTATATTTTATTTAAAAAAAAAGTATTATACTAGTGATCATAAAAATATTATTTTTTTTTACGCTATAACACTCGTTAAATTTTAACAAAAAAAGTTAATTTGATTGTATGAGCACAATCAAGAAAATTATTCCATTTCTTTTTCGAAACGTTGCAGTAATAAATAATAATAAATTCAATTTACAAATTGCAATATAATTGTGTACTAGGAAGATTAATGGGAATGAAAAATTTGATTTAGTAAATATAGTTCACTAACAAAAACGATTATAATTAAATTACTCGAAGAAGGAAGGACTAATATTAAAATATTGCTGACAAGAAGTTGTATTTTAACAAATAGTTGTATTATAATCAATACTTAACCAAGATGTAAATTATGCAAATACTTTGAAAATTCAAGAACCTGTGTCTAAAGTTTATAAATGATAATAATATGAATTATGATTTTCTAGCACACAATATTTATAGTGCTATAAATTTAATATTTGCTATTACAAACATATTTTATACAAATGATATAATACATTATGACATTAGAACCGAAAATTATGTGGCAATGTCTCCAAGAATATTTTTTACATTTATTTAAATCTCTAATACTCAACTACTACTACTACTACTACTACTACAATTTTAACGCTATAATGTTTAATGCTGTTTCATGTTTTAAATTGCATTGTTCTCCGCGGAATTAAATTTAAATGATCGCTTGTATTCAAATGAATACATTTTTGAAGTATCATGTACATTTGAAATACTTTTAACCGATAAGATTGGATGTCCTTATTACAATCTCCTCGAAATTTCCTTTAAGAATATAGAATGATATTATATAATATAGATGCCAAACATCACACGAGACTGTAACGATAGAGATCGTATGGGTACCTCAATCAATTTTGGAAATTTTTGGTCCAGCGATAAAATAAAACACACCACATGATTTTTGTCGGTGAAAATTACATTAAAACATAGCGGGTTGTATAACTCAAACTGAACATTGTTGGATTGATTTATTATGTAGACAACCAAAAACAACTAATTAATGGGACGCCGATGTTAGAACAAAACCGTCTGAGGAAGTGATTATTTCTTGCAAACAAAAGGACCAGGTGAGTCCCTTCAACTCGTCGGGTAAAACGCACATTTCGTGAATATATTGTTCATAATCTCAAATAATAATTATATATATATTATAATATATTCCATGTGCGTAACAGCGTACAATAGCGTAATTTAAGTGCAACGTATGTACACACGACAGTCGCGTGCATTGTTAAAATAATATATATTGGTAATTACTAATAATTCTTAAGGAACGAACTCAATTATGGCAATATTTAAAATTCTGATCGATATATGTATAAAATCGAGTACGGTTAATTTATCGTTCAGGGTTATCAAAAACCTTAAGATATGCATTGGTTATTATTAGCATTACGTTTCTGTGGGTGATGCTTTATTATGTTTTTAAACTGTAAAAATCTTAATTTTAAAAATATTTTGAGTACCATAAGGGGATATTATTGAATTTGAAATGTATATTACATATGCTTATAAAATTGGTTCATAATATAAAATAATTTAGAATTCATCAATTATTGGAGTTTGTAAACTATCAATAATTAAAAGTGTGCTCGAGCTCGAACTTCCCAATAGATAATGGAAGAAAATGCAATTAAATTGCATTAAACGCTGGTAAAATAATTTTTAGAAATGTACGTTTCGGCCCCGGCTAAATAAATTCAAGTATAAATTATAATTATAATATAAGTAATAATTATTTATGGAATAAAGATGTCAATTTTTGTATACACGGCGGATTGCAGGTGATTAAATCCTAAGGTAGATATTATATTATTATAATAACATGATAAACACTGTCACATTTAAAATTCAAATAAACGCATTTGGGGCATTGGGCAGTGGTATAGTACAAAAGTTAACTGACATTTACAATAGTAATAATCTGTAGTATATGTTCATTGTTCATTATAATGGACTTATTGTCGTGTATATAAATGACAAACGTACATAAGAAAACTGAGCACAAGACCCAATTTGAAGTTCTCTCTACCATGCAAATAATTTGAGACTGTTTCATATTATTATACAGATAAAATTTAAAGCTCGACTAAATTAATCGAGTCAAATCTTATTTTAATTCAATACGAGTTTTGTAGTTGAAACAATGCAGGTTGCTTAAATCAAAATCTAATTCGAAACAAATGTCTCACATCGCATACTATATAGTGTTTTCGACTGTGATTTACATGGTGACCGAATTACATCAAAGTCTGTACGTCCTAATGAAAATACGTCCCTTGTAAATTGATTACGAAACAAGAAAGTGTACGGTATTTCGTATGCAAAGGGATTCAAATTGGGAAACAAATAAACCGAATACATTATTTTGATTAAACGAACAAATAAAATAAAATAAATAAATAACAATTAAAAATATTTAACCACTGGGAGATTATGTGTACGTCATTATAATATTATTTATCCACGTCAATATAATTTAACCACGTATAAATATAAATCTTAAAGCAATAATATTAGTAATTATTAAAATAAAGAGTTCCCATAGTGAAATTTAATAATAATTTATGACAGCCATTAAAACATGTATACGGTCATAATAATATTATGCTAATGCGGGTACATTTGGTCAAAATTATTTTGAAATGTTTAACACGTTATTTATGTACACGAAATATTAATAAGTCTTAATGAATAAAAAATATTATATTTTTTTTTGTACCTCTTCCACGGAATTATATTATCTATAAATAAATCTGTTGTTTCTAAAGCTCTTAGAATGTATATTGCACATGGTTAATAATGAAAATTACAACGCTTCATGATGTCAAAGCTATTTTGAACGTCGAATAGACATCGACTTAACATTATTTAATGACATAGTTACCGTTAATATCAGCGCAAGTTTTATTTCGAAATTAGATCGTTATATTATTATTAATTGTTTTAATTAAAACAAAACTGTAATTAGCTTGGGTACGGGAACAATATCCAAACCCTATACAAAGGCTGCTGCATTTGTTTTTTAATTAGATTTCCTATTCGTGTATAATCTTAAGGCACATTATTTAAATGGATTATCGGATGATAATAAACTTTGGGTTTCTTTTTAATCTCAAATGTTTATAATATAAAATATATCTTATAGGTACCTTAAACTATAAATTATACGGTTTACATTTCTTTTAATCTAAAATAATATTCTAAATTATAGTTTGAACGATGTATATCATTTTACGACTGGGGTTTGTTTTTATCCTACTTTAATTGGTATACAAAATCAATACCCACATAAAATATATAAGTCCACAATATGGCCATAGTTATAATAATGATTATTTGCAGACAATTACATCATCTGTTGGAGATAAATATTGTATGTAAACATTACGGATATAACCATATTACAACAAAGTAGTAAATCTATTTTACATTTAGCATTTCTAAATATTTGAGTTTTAAACTTACTTTAAAATAATGGTTGCTATATAATAGGATTGAGACCATCGGAAACGTCATTAATGCTAAAGCCAAAAATGAAACCACTGTCTACTTAAGTATAATTAATAATAATTACAATTACGATAATTAAAAAAAAATAGTAGAAGCTTTATTTTTGATTCAAATGATTTTAAAGTACATTTATTAGAATTAAAATGTAGAAGTTTATTTCTGTAAACTTTTAGTTCTTCCAAAAATAAAAAAATAATTATAATCATTGCGGATTTTAATCAAATTAAACTAATTAAAGCTATATAAATGTTAAGAAATGAGACAGTTTTATTTAACTGAACGTTTATTTCTAAGTTCCTTTTGAATAAGAACAGAAATATCCAGCTATTGAAAATTTCATTAACTTAAATTAAATATAATTAATTTATAGTTCGAAATATTTTCTATAAAATGTTCAACTAAAAATGTAATAATATGCTTTCCGAGAGAATAGTCATTAACAAAGTAGGTTAACGAAAAATTTAATTTTTATTAAATATTTAAATATAAATAATGTATAATATGAATGAAGATAATTGTTTATCAAAAAAATAATTGTAATTAATTAAACACAAAGGTTCACATTTAATAAACAATTTAATTGAAAACTATTGATTACAATACATTGATGTTTCGTCTGAAGTTGTTTTGCCATAGAATAAATTTTGCTTAGTGTAATTAATATTTTGGTATAGGGGAACGCAAGCGTAATAATATAATTGAAATGTTAACATCTTGATTGAATTTAATTAAACTATAGTTTAAACAATAGTGTATTATTTAGGTTAATGCAATGCAACTCTGCAATAAAACATATAAAAACAGGTATTATAAAATAAAAAACCATCCTCATTCAATTAGTTGCACAATAATAATAACACCTTTCCGTTCTAATGTCAGGTTTTACTAAAATCTGAAGCCAATAAATGTTATTAAAAGAAAGCATAATATACATAAAGAGGATATATCATATATAGGGAATATCAAGTAGGTATGCTTTTCCAAGTTTAATCTTTTAATATTGAATTTATTCTAATTGAATGACCTAATTGTTAAGTATACAAGTAGCCTTAAAGATCATATTTTAAAATATATAGATTTTTTTATTCCGTGTATGGGGAGTATACTTAGGTGATGAGAAATTATTTTTATCAAATAAGAAGAACCAATTTATACTATACATTTTAAGTGCATGATTTTTTTCAAAATATTGACACATTTTATCCATCAACATTTGAATGAGTAGTTTCTGAGTAATTTATTAATCTATATGCACTAATGTTAATATTTTTTAATAATTGTTTTGCATAAAAAATGAAAAGATTTAATATAGCTATTTTAGTTTATTACTGATTATAATCAGACCGATTTACAAATTGATGAAATGTTAATAAATTAATATTAATTGCGGTAATGGTGTAATATTGTCAAATCATCATGGCCCCCATTATGTGGGCCACATATCCAATAAACCTTGTATTATAAATTATTATTCCTAATACAAGGTCGATTTTCAATCTACCAGTATAATATTATATTAACCCTGTAAAATCTCACTTTCATAACAATGTATAGTAAAATTAGCTGTATTACCGTTGCCTGGGAATAAATGAATCCGAGATGGGAATCCTAAGATAACCCTAAAATAACTGGTTCAAACTATGATCTAAACAGTCCTTGAATCGTCAATAGGCAATCATTTTTTTTGATTTTATAAGCCTCAGTCATATGCCTTTTATATAATTTACCTAACAGCCAGTGGAGCACACTCAAAAATAAATATTGGTAGCAAATTGAATCGGTTACCCCTCTATTGGCTAATAGACTAATGGCTATAGCCTATAATTATTCAATAGTTTATTTTCAATATTTTTATACCTAGTAGAATTATTTTGATGTAAATATTTTGGAGCCAGGAGGTCCATCCTAACAAAGCGTCTTCACTGGAAGGCTTCTTAAATCCGTCCTTTCCTCAAGCCACTTATTCATTCAATTATCTATTTTACTTATTGTTCATATTTTTATTGTAACAGATTGTAAATAAAAATTATAAAAATAAAAAAAAAAAAAAAAAAAAAGGAGGTCCATCCTCCCACCCACCAAAAAAATCAGGGGTTAAATGGGATAACTGCTACCCTTGAACCCTCCAGTGTGCGCAACTGCTAACAGCTATTACCCACGGCGCGGTGTGGCTTCTATTCTAATATTCTTACGACCCGTCCGGGATATCAAATTATATCAGCTGTGTAAAATTGAATGTCAATCAGTCAAAAACTGAGGATTTTCATATGCGTAATTTAGGTAGGTATAAACTGACCAATAATATTTGCACTGACCATCAATTACCTATCTATATCTTTATCTATATATATCTATCATTTTTATTTTGCGTCACTGCAGTGTCAGTTGATATTTTCAATTGTATTTTGATAAGATCGGTTGGCTCTTATATAGAACAGCTGCTACTCAATAGTAGATTTATTAATTTATAATTATTTTAGAATACCTACTAGTAATTAATAGCCAAATTTACAAAATAGAATATAGTACACACAATTATATTCAATCATAAAAACTATTTTATTATTAGATTTACTGGCTACTTGGAAGACATCCCAAAAAATCAAAAAGTATTCTAACAAACTTCTTGTCAACTCACAAGACATTAAGGCTCCTCAAACACTTGAAGCCATACGACTTAGTTTGAATAACTTATTCTAAGGAGTAAAAGGGCTACCTTGATAGAGGCATAACTCCAAACATGTTCGAGTATGCATATATATAATATATTACTATAATATTAAATATTATTTGTTGATTATCATGTGTATAGGTACATCAATTATGTATTGCATTTAATAAATAATGACCTATGGCCGTTTAAACAAAGATGAAAACTTAGAACAGTTTAAAAATAAGTAAGTGTACTTCAAAATTCAAAAAATCGTGATTTCATTAACTTTATAACTTATGAAAAGGAAAAGAGGTGAATAATATGGTTGGAAGAATCATCCTATTCAGCCATCAGTTTTTTTCCATAAACTATAAAATTATTGTCGTTTAATCATTCACCGGTCAGTAAGGAAACGTTTTATCACAACTTTCAATGTATACCAACAGGTTGATGATGTATATGTAATTTGAGTATTTGACGAGTATTGGAGTTGAAAAATAAATAATAATAATAATAATAATGTATTTTTTAACTGATTTTACGTATATAAAATCAAACAACTTTTGTATAAGTAATGTTCAATTCAGATTAACTTATATTCATCAGAAGTTTATTCATCCAACAAACTTGGTGCCTTGTGAAAATGTAGTTACGCTTATTCCGAAACAGTCGTAGATAATATTATTATTGTATAATGTATAGATACAAATAGAACAGTATAGCCATTATTAGGGTGTAGATAAATAAACGTTAATTTACACTTTACGCAATGTTAGGCGTATAATATTTGATTTCCTGACTTGGACTTATGGTTTATTTCCTTAAAGCTATATTTTGTAATATTGTTATACCATTTTTTTAGGAAATTTCATAAGATTTAATTATCAGGTAACGAAATATGGTCAAACATGTCAAGAGTTCATAAATTTAGTTTTGTTGATAAATTATTAAAGATAATATTATGTCAATTATTATTGTAATCTTATTGTAATTTATAATAACAAGAGCAAACAAACTTAAAAATGTAACGTCAACGTTGCATGAAAAAAAAAATCATGTGAAATCGTGTGTAATGGCTAATGACATTTGCAGAATCGTGTACCTACTTATCTATTTAAGTATAATTATTAAAATCTGCACGATTTCTCAAATTGATTGTACCGTTCTCAACCAAAGTAAACGCCGATGAAAAATAAATACAAAATAACATCTAACCAATCATCCAATGTAATATTTATGACACTTTTTTAAAATTGTATTAATTCTTATATTTTTGTGGTTAAAGATTCCACCTTGAGAGTCATACTGGATACCACTTCCATACAAATTTAAGAATCGTATAATACTTACACATCGATTGGTCGTTGTCAAAACGTATAGGTAGGTAATATGATTATGTAATCTCTTAAAATTTATTTATTTTTTATAAATGTGGATTAATGCTTTCATTGTATAACCGGAATAATGTGGTTTTTGTTATGCATTTAAAAAAAAAGTCTCCGGTTAACCACGGTTTTTATTTTAAATTTTAATTTCTCTACCCACTCTAACAACCCTTTAGTAATAACAATAATAATGATAAAAAAAATCCTTTCAACTACTTTTTAATGAGACCAGACACAAGGGAAAGAGATATAAAAACAGTGTTATTTTTTTATCCCCATTCCACTGTATAAGTGGCACAGACTTACAAACAAGTTTAATGCGGAAACTTGGAGCTTTATGTTATTCATTAATATTATTTTCAATTTTAATTTTAATTTTCTCGTTCAATCGATTTAAACGGCGTAACAACCGGAATTATGGAAATCAACGTAATTACGGACTACTCAGCGAAATGTCAGAGCAGGGATCGGGTAGACTTATGATTTATACGATTGATTGGTTTGTCCATTAATTATTAAAATAACATTTTCGCATCTGTTGATGAACCAGTCATTCGCAATTAAGGAATAAACCAACGCTGTACCACCCCCCCCCCCCCGATACCATCAATAATTATTGTTTTCTAATCGTTAATAATAAAATATACGTCCGTTAGATCCACACGCAAAATCGTATCACATATTATGATTGTGCGAAAAAAATTAAATACCGGTTATTATTCTGATAGCAAATTTTAGAAATATAACATGTAAAGTAACAGAGTAGGTACAAATCGAGAACGGTGATAATAATAACACGACAATAATACATTATAATAAAATGATAACTGTGTTAACTATATTCGCACATTTTAAAGTAAATTGTTGATAACTATAAGTTACACGACGTTATACCTAATGCCATGGCATAACGATTACTGGTAAAAATAGTCAATAATTTTATATAAAATGTACGACAGTATCCAAATATAATTCCGCAGCGTATTTCAAATAATATTGTTGAATTAAGTAGGTAGTTATAGTTAATACATATATAATATCATTATATGATTCTATTATAAAATCTAATTTATGTATTTAGTTGAATTTGTGATTATTGTATAATAATGTGAACCACGAAAGTCATTTTGAATTTTCTATCAGCCATGTTATTATTTTTAAACACTTCAAAATTACATTATATGCATAAGTAGGTAAATTGTGTTTTTTTTTCTGCAAACCCTCTTATTATATTATACTATTTGAATTTTTATTTCCTATAGTTTATTCACAATTACATAATAATAACATGTTTAACTAAAAGCAATAAGCATGGTAGTTATTTTAAAAATGTATTCGCATGCAGTCAGTCATAAATCTGATTACGTGCAAGTACGATTAAAGCACTCACTGTGCTATTTCATTTTTAAATTGAAATGTATTATTGAACAGAGTAGAAGAACAAATGCCAAACCAAAAGTTGTCAATCTTCGTTTGTATTTTATTACTTTTCGAATAGTTCATGTAAAACAAACGTTAATAATAATATTTTCTACTTTCAAAGAACTATCTTGGAAGTTAAAAACTGTTTAATTTAAACTTCTACATTATTAATCGAGTTTGATTATATGCTCGCCGTGTACCTACACTATTATTCAAGCACATCGATTTTGTGGATACCTACTATTAATTTGAAAGACATCAGTGTTATCCCTAATGAAAAGTTGTACACAATCAAATTATGTTTTTAGTAAAATGTGGAGTCATTAGGTGGATAAAATATAATTATGGATAAATTATCATGATCAAAAGGAAGTTCTTATAAATAGAAATACCAGCAATTTAAAAGTAATCTGTTGTGTATAAATTGGTTTTACTTTGTAATTTTGAATTACCTAATTATTCTATAGGGAACGCCTTAATTACATATAGACAAGTTAAAAATTTACTTACCTACCTATGCTATAAAGCATTAACGATTACTGTACTTAGCATGGGATCCGATGCATATCCCGGATTACTAAAGAAATGTAACTAAAATGTAAAATAAGGTCAATATTATAATCAGCAGTATTGTCGTATTAAAAATTAATCATAAATGTTTAAATTATTTTTAACGTGGCTACGTGTCTTAATATAGTTATTATTTTGTATAAAAGATTTACCATTTGCGTATTGATATTTAAAATGTTTCTATCATAACATCAAATAAATAAATACACAAATATTAACCATTTTATTGAACCGGCTTTAGTAATTATTAATATTGTAAACAATTTCGATTCACAGCAATATTCTATTTATTTTATTTATCGTTAAGTAAAAAGAATATAATAAATAACAAACACAAAAATGATTAGATCCGATAGGTACCTAATAACTTTTGCTATATATTCAATTTAAGAAATGTAGGTAATGTGAATTTCGTACTATGTATTATGAAAATTTCAATCTCTGCTGAATATATTATTATATAAATAAGAAAATAAATTACAAAAGTATATTACTAGTTCTCGTTTTTTCTTTAAAATAATTTAATTTCTTATTTGAAAAATAACCTTCTTTTTTCGAATTCTAAAATAAAAACATGAATAAACTATTATTCAATTAAAGTTCACAGCAACGGTTTAGATGAAAAGTAAAGTGGTCCGAGCACTCAATTCAATTATAGAAATGCAATTATATACAGAGTTTCGTCGTTTGTATACTTGACAATCTTTATAAAAAATAAATAAAAATACTTTAAATTTATCAACTATATTAAATACAATGCATTTAAATTTTTATCGAAACATGAAAAACATCTTATTAACTTAAAACATTTATAGGTACCCACTGCTTGGTAAAATTATATTATAATGTTACAGAGTCACCTAATTTAGTAATAACCTTAAAAACCGAGGAATTCGCTCTTCTGTAATTCTCTAAATTACTAGACATTTCCTACTTTTGACATCATCAAAGATAAAACTACATACAATTATGCCAGTAATGCCATCCGCAAAGTTGAAGATTGAAGCGACATTTCTTCTCCAAAACGTGATAACAAATGCAAAAAAAAAATCACATTGATCAATTCCTTGTCCACTCAAAATCTATACCTATATTATTATGTCTTAAATACCTATATCACAGATACAATTACTAGGTATAACTATTTAGTATATAAGTATAATATTATAATTGAGGTGCAAACAAACGCTTTAAAATGCATCGGAAAAGACAATTCATCATAATATTTTTATTTGAAAATGTACATTAAGCACGTGTCCAACGATCTTGTATGATACTTAATGGCTGTCAAACACAGTTTACCTCTCAATCCAGTCTATTGCCTGTGACATTTATTGCTTCACAACTTAGTACTTACGCATGCGCATTGCGCGTGATGCATTCATTTCGTCCCACACTCCCACCAATCTAACGTGTGTTGATGCGTCGACCATGATATTTTTAATATTCTTGATATTTATTATGCGATAAGTGATAACTAACCAAAATATTAAGCTCATGCCATGTTATTTTTCCAATGGAAAATAAACAAAATTTAACTAAATATTGGAAAACATGATATCAATGGACGACGATATCACCATAATGAAATTACCGTCAGAATTTTGCAAGTGGGAAACAATTCCTATGTTAGATTTTAGAATGTCGTTAATTTCTTTGACCGTTAATAAAGATTTAAACGTAAAAAGAAAACTCTAAAGTCTAAATTTTAAATCTAATATAGGTGGTCAAATACCATTGTTTAGGAATATTGTAGTACAACATATTGTCAAAATATAAATAAAATAATAATTTTAACGCCTGTTATATTATAAATTATAATGTACATAGTTCTGTTTTAGAGATAGTACGATACGCATATTTTAGTGCTGCAACGTATATTTTATATAAAAAAAAAATAATAATAACGGACGCTTTATAAAGTTGACTATATTAATTCACATACAATTACAAATTACCTTGAGTGCGTTAATGTCACTGTAGAAAATGATTTTCTATTTGTTTTTGTTGGAGATATAATAGTTAGTAGTTAGAACAATGAATTATGGGCGCAGAAAAGGAAAAAACTTACGTTCCCCTTACTAATAAATAAGCTCCAATTAATGTGTTAGCACTAGTGTACGTGACATTTTTAAAATCCAACTCCTGTTATATAGCACCGTATAATGTACAACAACATATAATTTATTTACAAAATAAAAAAAAATGCTCAATTATTTAACATGATATACATTTTACATTTTAGTATTTAACTAAAAGTTCATTGTTAGTTTTAGTAGAATTATGGATGCATATAGCTATGGTAACTTAAATTGGATAGCTTGAAATAAATATTCAGAAAATAGGTACCTGTTATATTCATACTTTAAGCTTATCATATAAGTATTTAAAGTGTGAGTCAACTATCTAAAACCATGTAATTAATCTTAAATAGACTAATATTGTTCAAGTTAAATAAATCCCAACTGTAGGTACAACCCTCACGGGTGGGTTTGTTGTCACTGTAAGTCATATTTCTAGAGTTCTGAACCTGAACCCTGATTCATCGATTCGTTAAGGTACAATTATTGCTAATTCGATGAGTTCCGCTCTGAAAAGTTATCGAATACAGTGATAATAATAATACGTTATATACGTTATACGTATCAATCGGATGTACAATGATAGAGCACTTGCAGCACATGTAACGCGTCTGGTCAAATAGTTCATCCAAAAACGGAATACAGGTACGCGTGTTCGAAAAGTAATATAACGAAAATCCAAAACGGTATCAATACGATTGACGTGCACTTGTTAATAACAACATAGATACAGTTGAAAGTAAATTAACTCAAAGTCCGTATAAATTAAATGGATTTACGGCCTAGGTGGATATTTAATTTGTACGGATATAATATAGAACCACCAGTACAGTTAGTTGTTACCAGGGTTACGCCCAAATAAAACATTCTCATTAACCCGAAACCCAAATAATTTTTTATTTTACAATCTTCATATTGTGATGTATCATTTCGCATGTACTTTGGGGGGTTAGTTTGATTTTGTAGTTAATTCTTTGTTTAGTAATTAAAATATTAGGACTAGGGGCGCTAAACGATTAAAATTTAAAAAAATATCTAATAAAAATAATTATAAAAATCATGTTTTTTCTGAACTACTTAACACCAGTATTAACCAATGTTAACCCGAATAATAACGGTTATTAACGCCCAAACGTTTGTTCAGATTTTTTTATTCTGGTGTTTGAACGCCCGAATACAATACGGAAAATCCAAAACACAAACCCAAATAAATGATTCGGGTGCTAAGCCCGGGTTGTTACCAGCAACGTTGTTCAATCGAACAATAAAATTATATAATAATAAATTGAACAGTGAGATTAAAACGTACGCCTCTTTATTATACCCAAACAACATAATATATAGGTATAGAGTATGTAGTACATAATTGACATAATAATATTGTGTTATGTAAATGTGTTTGTATTGTATAATATAAAATCAGGATTTGCTACAGTTTGCACGTAATACGTCGGTCCTACAGGAGACAGTAAACATTACACTGATGTCGAAAGAATTGGAAATGCAGATGTGCAGACTGTATTATGTATTTGCTTTATCGTTTATTGCTCACTATAATGCACTATACAATAATAATCAACTGCAGCTTCGACAAAAAAAAAAGCGACCACGATTTCTGTGTCACGAGTGTCTTGCGTTAAATTGATCACCCCGTATAATGACGTTCTATACCTTGTTGTTAAATATCGGTCACTGAGTGACTTTCATAACCCCCCCCCCCCCCCCCCCCAAAAAAAGCGTTTCACCGGACGCCACCGTGTCTCCCATTGTTGCAGCGTCAAAGCTCGTAAGCCCGCAGCATAAAGGCGTATCAGCGTTTAGCCACGTAAAACTTTGTTACGAGTTTGAAACTGATAAATAGCCCAAGGGCATTCGTGTATTTGCATATTTTTCTGATTGATTTACATACCCTATGACGTACAAAATGTATACGGTTTACTGGAACCTCGTCATGACCGACATTTATTGACATCTTTGTATTTCTAGGGCTTGATTGTTTGGTGTTTCAGTGATGAGTAGTAGATATTATAGTACCTATTTTGTCAGTTTGTTGGAAACCATGTACTTTAGTCAAAACATTTCACGAGTCAAGTCCCGAAGTTGTTCGATTCAATTGTGAGTATGTCTTAAATTCGTTAAAGGCCAAATCTTTATGGTCGATCGGTAATTTGGATTATGGCAGACTGTAGAGTGCAACACAAATTAAACCTACCGACTAGTAGTTTATGGCAGGTTTTTTTTTATTACATGCAATTTAATGTATGTAGGTAGGTAGGTAATACGTGACAGCCATGGAACGTGTTTTGTACTATAATAATCATCCTAGTAAATCCTATAATGATTTTATTTTTTAGTGCATATTTAACAGGATAATATTGAGAATTTTCAACACGTGAGTGCTCATTTTAAAATACATAATATTCGATGGTTGTTTAGTGCATGAAAGTCCTTAACAGTAATAAACTTACGTGCACGACCAACAGAGCGCGCGCACAGATGTCGAAGCACATCGTATGTAGTCGTCCCCGACGGAGATTTTTGTGGGGAGTGGAAAACAGAAAAACATTAAAACAAAACACCGTTGATTACACGCTGTATATTTTAAAGGGGGTGGGGCTGTAGGTAGGGTAATTTTTATTTTTATTGTTTCATAATATTGTATACCTAATATAAAATATTAATACTTTATACTTCAAACAGCGTAAAGACAATTTCTAAAAGTATTCGTGTTTGTCGCGCTGCTATAAAACTTATTATAATATTATAATATTTACATATAGGTACGAACGTACGATTCAATATTATTGTTGTTATAAGGACACACTAGCTGGCCAGAACCTATGGTGAAAAAAGTTATAAACAACATTGTATGATTGGGTTTCATAACTTTATCGAACTTGATTTCAATTTTCAAACTTATAAAACTCGTTGTTTTTTTTTTAAATTTATTTTTAAGTTCAGGTTTTGATTAAAAAAAAAAGATTAAATCGATGTGTATCTAGTATAGGTAGGTACACAGAATAAATTACCTTCTATTATCTGTATAGTTACTGAATTATCTGAATCTAAATTCGTTTTAACTGTAATATCTTGGATCATGGTCAATAGCTGCTTAAGTATTTTAAATGTTTTCACTCCTACGGCATAATAATATGCCTGCATGCATAATATATATTGTCTATTTTACTCCATTTTTAAGTGTTTAAAAATACCACGATAATTATTTATTTTTCTTTGTATAAAATGTTCAATTACCGGCTCTCAAATATACTCTTTAAGTTATTAGTCAAATGTCTAATTAATTTGAAAGCTGGTAAAAAGTCGTTCTCATTAAATCTAATTTACATTCGATGATGCATCTACTTTCAAGTAATGAACAACTAAGATTTAATTTATCACATCAATATTTAATCAAAATTAATTTAATAAGCAACGAGTACATTATATTTATTGTTAACTCATCTTTGTAATTAGACAATAAATATTATAAAGTAGAATTATACTAAACAGTTTTAATAAACTATTAATAAGTTGTTTATTTTACATTGCATCATACATTTCCAGCAGAAAAAAGCTGTTTTCATTATTTGAATTAAATAATATATTTTCATTTCCCGGATAGGAAATAAATTAAATTTTTTCAACTTGTACAAAACAACAACTTACTGTAATATTAATAGTAAATGATTTTCTATACCTCGTAATACTCAATATTTTTGCAACAAAATACTTTGTAAAATAAATCTACGATATAAATAAACAAGTGTTTTAATGTTATTGTTCTTTTGACTCAGTTTATCAACTCCTATATTAATAATCTTAATATTATAATTAGAAAGACAATAGAGTGTACAAGATATAATATCATAGGTACGATTAATTAACAATTATTCGTTTATTTCACACCTTAATATGGCATTACAATTTTAACACAAAATGTGTAATTAGCTGACAAAATTTGGTTTCAAAATGTTGTCAAGTGACCATGACCGTTCCGGAATGATAATGGTGACCTTGACGTTGACTGGCTTTGATTGATTGAGAGAGAGAATGTCTGAAAAGAAGATTGATGTAACCAGTAGCCATCGGAGTCTGTTCAGAAAAAGAATATTAATAAAAGAAGAGAGGTTCGGGGGAAGACAAAAAATAATATATATATATAAATAAATAAAAATAAAAATACTCGTCGAAGTGCAGACGCTGTGCTCCTGTATAGCGCCTGTTAATAAGAATTTCTAATCTAAAATTCCCTAGGGTCCTTTATCTCGTGTTTATTCTGGAAAATCATTAATTCTCACCTGTCTCGTTAAATTTTACGGCAAAACACGTTGACTGTTTACGCCCAAACAAATTTACCGATATTATATTATGTACGAGCAACACTATAGGTAGGTACACAGGAAACACAATAATACAACGATAAGAATACAAACTCGTGCGGGGGAACCGGAGTTGTTGGTTACCAGCCACATATCGATGTTATAATAATAATAAATAGGTAGTGTTCTAACGAGAATAATGAACTCACGAATAATGTGTGGATAAATAATACTGTGAAAACAACATAAAGCAACCAATGCAACGCTACACACAAATCTCATCACTATTTTTCGTGTACATAGATTATGTGCACCTATACATAATATTATGTACTCACAAAATACATATACATATATAATATGTATATACGTATAATTTATATGTATACACTGGATCACCAGTCACAAACTCACATAAAGTAGTGACTAATGCATAATGTTTGACCTCTACAACGGCGGCGGCGTCGGCGGCGGCGCAGGTATTATATAGATATGTGTATGATATTTTTTTTAAAGAGTTGGGAAGAGGGGCGTTGAACCTAGACACTGGACGGGTGTAAACAACGAAACAATAGAGGAAAATGGGTTTAATAGGCAGTAAACTGAGAACATAAACGGTATGCAAGGACACTTGAAGTTTATTTTTCGAAGAAATTCTACAAGCGCACTTCTCGACAGTGGACGGACAGCCGCGCGCTGTTGATATAAAAATAAATTACGCAAATAAATAAATAATGCGGACGTAAACCGGCCTCGTAGTTATATTATAAACTGTGTAGGTAAAATGAACGCCAAAAGAGACATTTCATATACGAATAATATGACATCATGACGTACTGGATAAGGGATTAACCAAAAACTACAAGACGTTTCTTTTTTTCTTTTTAAAACGTCCTTCTTAAATCTTCCGATATTGACAACAACTGATAATGATCAGTTTAACGTCAGTTTAACGTCAGTGAGATGACCCGGAGTTAAAATGGCGGGTCACAAAATATTTCATTCTCTTTTTTAATATAGGTACCTATATGGTTATAACCTATACACGATACGCCTCAATTCTACGACAACAATAATAATAATATAACACTCTTATTTGGACGAATATAAAATAGGTATTATGCATGATAATAATACGATCGTGAATAATAATAATTAAATAATAATAATAATATTGGTTGTATGTGTTTTGTACAACAGACGGACCTGGGGACCTATACCTATATTTTTCGGTACAGAACTATGGGTACTGTCGAAACGAACAGTTATTTATAAAAGCCCATGTGTTCGTTCTTGTACTTTTTTGATAATGGTAAGAAAATAATTCCCAAGACATTTGAATCCGTGGTACGTTTTCTATTATTTTCACGATTTCGTGTGCGAGCAAAGGAGCTGCCATTGCCGTCCAAAACCTGACCAGTTTATCTGGCATACGCGTATAACATATTAAACCATATGGTTATGATATACGCGAACAAAAAAAAAAATATGTAAAATGATCAATGAGACAAATAATAATTCAAATGCTCGTGAGTACACCCCTTTATAGTTGTTCTCGCCATAATCATAATAATATGTAGGAAATAGAGGTACCTAGGCAAAAGAGTTTGTCGTCTTGTCATTACATAATTTTTGCTGTCTGCCGAAATGCACGTTATATTATACTATTATTGTTGTGCGTGTCCATAATTCGCGCTAAATTTGATGAGATACCTACCACCACCTAACTGTCTGTGGTATTTATCATCTTAAACACTCAAAATATTATGCATACTATTATAATAGGAACCCACTAATATAATAATACACAATATTTTAGTGAGTACCCATATAATTATTTAAAGCGTTATTGTTCGTTTTGTACGATAAACAAATATGCATTAACTCTGAACCTACTAATTTGGCATTTTAATACTCATTTATACAATTTAAATTACTACATACATGTTCTAATTACGATTCTGTTGGTGTTATTACAACTTGTCTTTTGCCCACGGGAAACGAATAAATCAGGAACAACATAATATTAAGAATAGAAGAACCAGTTTTTTAAAATAATTTTCTGGATTGAAGCGTAAAAATAACAATTTCGAATCCAACGAACTCTGACAGGTTATCCTTATTTATTGTGTATTCAGTTTTTTTTATCGAGTTATTTTTTTTTTTAATTACTAGTAGATTTATTGATTTTGAAAATTAAAATAATTAATAAAAAATTAAAGACATGAAAATATCATTAGATACAAATGCCATTGAAATGTATACTCGAACATGCTTATTTTTTTTGTTATTACCTACAGTATCATTACTGATGCAGAAATTCAATATGCGCATAATGTAAATTATTGACGATGTATTATTATTATTGTAATTTGTTGTACACGACTAGGAAACTATTATAGGTATATCAAAGTAAATTCTTTTATATTATAAATATATATAACATTTAGTATTTGAAAGGGTATAAAATACTCTAGGGATTTAAAATATATACTCTAATATATGTACCCACTATACTTTTTTTTACTTGTTTTCGTATATTTGATGGAATCCCAATTTCTCAATCAATATATTATTTAAAATAATAAAACTGGACTGAATAATACCTTTCGTATAATCAATGACGTAGGTACACACGTATAATTATAGTACTACATAGTGAAGTTGGATGTTTCTCTCTAAGCTTGTTTTACTATAGGCACCTAATACCTATATAATATCAAAGTTATATATTATTTATATTTTTTTAAACATAACCTTTCCCGCCCACTGGAAATTTCTGTGTTCACCACTATATGAACGATGGTCTCAGAGAGTTATTATGTCGATGGAGAATTTCATTGAAACATATTTCATAGTAATTCAAGCACGATATAATGAACGAAGACGGCTCAGGACGTACAATACACGTCTAGAGAAATAAACGTATTTTAGATGTACCTATATAATATACAGTGCGTATGTATCTTGGTATCACTTTATAATATATTTTAGTATTTAGTAAGTACCTACACAGGTGAAAAAAAGACCCCCCCGCCCCCCTAAAACTGTGAAAAATTTATTTACTTTTCGACGAATGCGTATAGTCGTATACGCTGAAAAATCATGGACCGTTTATACTATACCTAGGTATACATAATATCATGGTATAATGCAATATGGCCGCAATCGATTCTGTAATAAAAAAAAAAAATTCCGGATAAATAATGGTTCTTAACTTGTTTAGCGAGTAAACACTAAAACATGTACACATTTTTATCAGCCACGATAATATTATAAAAGGTTCGTGTAGAAGACTCAGTATATTATACCTATGTGCGAGCACTGCCAATCCAATTAGGCACAGCTCAAAAGCGTCAGAATATAAGAAGAATAATCTACATTAAATTGTACTTATATCCATGAAATAAAATGTTCTACACAACGGCGTGCCATTTATATCACTGTCATAATTGATCACTGTCACGCCGTGTTCGCTGAACCGTAAAAAATTGCATTAAACATTTAAGAAATTTATACACTTACCTACCTACTGACAAACAAATATCTGTGGGTTTAGAAATATATAATATGCCGTTAACCTCAACAAGTCCTGCTGAACTCGTTTAACTAGGAAATCGGAATCTAGCAGTATTTTTTCCAGTGCAATTTTGTTGAAATGTTATTAAGTAGGTATATAGACCCATAATATCATTATCATTGTAAAATATATTTTTTCTAATTATTAAATGTTTTATACATTAAACTTTGTGCAGGAAAATATTACGTTTTCGGCGATAAATTTTAATTTTTTAACGTTGTTTTAGTAAATCCAACTGGGAACTAAAATATAATAATATAATCACGATATAAGTCATTTTTCTTTTTTTTTTCATAAATGAATTATGTACAAAAATTATTTTCGTTATTTTTGTTAAATAAATTATTTTTATTACAAATTTACAAGAACATAAAATATAATTTTTGTTCAGTAATTACTGACGGAATAATACTTATTATTTTAATATATGGGTACCCATAATTTTTCGTTATTAATAACGCTTGTAACATTGAACTCCGTTTGAATCATAAATGAAAAAATAACGCTGTGATTTTTATCATCATTGACTTGTTTATTAAGTTTCAATATTAATTAAAAATGAAAGTTATAAATTCAAAGAGTTAATAGTTATTTATTAATGATCGTCATAAACTATATTGTATTATTATTATTATTATAATTTACATGATGTGCATAGCGTATACTGTTATTATAATAACTACTATGCATAATATATTTGTTATTAAGTAGGTACCAGCTATATTATACTTATTAACATTATCGGGTAATCCGGCGCACCTAAGTAGGTACATTTGTTTTTAAGTGATAGACAATAATCCAGATTAAAAATATATAAATGGATATGACGTATGAGTTTCGTTTTTAATTGACAATATACTAATATTATAGGTACTCTCAGTGAGTACGTTTTGTGTTATTTGGAAGTTATTTAAACTCCTACGCATTCGGCCATTTTGAACCGGACGACTAAACTAAATTTCCAAAGCATTATTCCGTTTTCCAATAATTTCACCTAGGTACGTACTATGGTTTCTAGCAAGTGCCAATCATGCATATTTATGTGATGTACAAACCAGCAATGTTTCGACCTATTATAGGTAAACAATAAACAAACCAGTTTGAAATTAAATGTTACATTGTCTGTCTGGTGTGTGTGTGTGTGTGTCATATATTTATATTACATTGTTTGTAGCCGTGTAGGTATATGTATAGTAATATATAATATTTAAAAATGAAAAATATAACTTTTCGTCTAATCACAAATGACGATAATGACAGTAGCCATTATGGACGTGGGTGTGTCTCGTTCTCCAGTATATTAGTAGGGTTGTTCTTGAAACTGGTTATTATTTGGCTTTTATAAATAGTTTAAACATCACATTAATTATTAAGCCTTAAATGAATGAGGCAAATTTTGTACCTAACAATTTTAAAAAACCCTTATTTTAGAACTACCATAATATCTCTTAGAAAACAGTTGTCTGTACCAAATACCCATCATTATATTGTATAGATAATAGGTGCGTTTGTTTTTACATTTTTTTTTTGTTATGTTATTGCATTTACATCAATTGGTGATAAAATGTAATGGCTTTCTATAGGTATTTTGATCTTGGCATGAACCATAATATTTCGTAGATTAACTAACACTTTATTACTTATTCTAATTTATGGACATCAAGATTGTAATCTTCAAAAATTATTCGTATAATATCAAGTAATTAATAAAATGGTATTGTTCGACAAAAATATAGAAGCTTGAATAACACTCAATGATACGATTACACCGAATTTCTATGGTTAGGTTCGTTATAACAAAAAATAAACATAACCATTACAATTGACTTAAACAATAATTTGAAGTTTAATATTTGTACATGGTTATAACAATATACGTATACCTAAACTTGTTACATATAAAATATTTTTTAAAACGCTCTCGGTATTTTCTTGAAAATATTATCAAAATATAATATATTAATAAAACGAAGAAAACGAAATGTATATAATATTATTATTAAATTCAGTTTTCAATAGTATGAGACTATGAATAGTCTCCTAAATAATAAGTTTGTTATAAGTTATAACTCAAGTAAGGGCATGAGGTAAAACATTGCTTGTTAGTAGTGATTACATCTCATTGTTTTTCTCTTCGTCTCAATTGTATTAAACTCTGATTACCGGAATGTATGGTCGCTTTATAGTCGTAAATTTGGAGCCGCTCACCACTTTGCCTCTTATTTTCTTCTGAGTCCCTCGGGAAATTGTACGTAGTTCAATATTTATCATTTTAGATCAGTAACAATTTTTCACTCTCCACACTGCAGTGATCATATTTTAAAACAACTTATGACTCTTTATCGTATAATTGGATCGAAAAATTACTCATAAATATCTATTTTTCTCATTTATTTTCTCTATTTATCGTATTATTTTAAACATAATAACCATTTACGCTCCAATGACATGTCTCTGATATGTTCAGTATCTAATATTATCTCTCATGACAAAATAATGTAAAAATCAAAAACCTGTTGTGTGAATCTAGTTGAATTTAATGTAATATATTTATATATTAATCGTAAATCATTATTACTAAAATGACAGTAAATTACTTTGTAATTATTTCAACTACCCAAATAATTATTTTTTTAATATTAATCTGGATTCATATTCAAAAATAGATTTTTTTCAATTGAACGTTTCACTTAGAGATGGAGAATTTACGTAAAAACAAATATCGGTAAACTTATACAACATTTTTAGGGTAAAAAATAATTTACCTCTAAAAAGTAAACTGATAAAATGTAGGGTAAATTGTTTTACCTGTAAAAAATTCCCTGGTAAACTTACAGCACTCACATCTCTAGTTTCACTTGTGTAAAATAAAATTCATTGATATTTAAAACAACTATGCTTTTAAATCATCTATGTATTTTAATTATATGTTGAATATGTAAAAAATGTTGAAACTAGAAAAAATATTTAAAATTTTTTTATATCATTAAAGATACTAATCAACACAGTTTCTGTAAATTATGTGATATTTGAAAAAAGACTGCTTAATGGTTAATATATTCTCTGGTATTGCAAGAATTCATATGATAATTGAAGTTTTTATTTCATAAGGGAGTAAGAAATTCCCAAGTCAGAGTTTAATATGTGTTTAAGTGTATTTTTTTAGTTGGGTGCCGAGGCACTTAAATGTAAGCTACTAAATTTAACCCAGACCACATTTTAAAAGAATATAAGAATACTTCAAATGAGTAAAATTGGTATTGGGCCTAAACCAAATAGTAGATAGGTCTTTTTAAAGGATTTCGGTTTGATTTCCAATGACACATCGATTTTACCAATTTTTATTTTTATTTCATCATTGCGTAAATCCAACATTTTTAAAATATTTAATAACACAACTGAACTATTACTATATATGCAATATATAATTCATAAACGTAGTAACAAAAATATAGCATGAACAAACAACTTCCAAAACGAATCAAACATTTATATAACAGTGTACACAAAACCGTTTACACAAAACTTATACCGATGCTATAGTAAATAAAATAAAATTAATGTAAGTATAACAATTTATGCGATAAGAAAATACGTAGAATTTTACTTGGTAAATACGTTAGGGAAATACGGTCGTTTCGTTGCATTGCTATATTCATAATTAATGTACGCACACATTGAAAATATTATGTTTAAAGTATAATTCCAGCATCTTTTTAATAAACCATTTCTATAATTACCACGTCTTAAAGTATACATTCCATTATTATTTGGATGATACATTTACATTTATAGCCGGTGTATAATGGATCAATAATGTACACATTCGGTTCATATAACAATTTAATTACTAACTTCCATCACGGAAAATAATAGATATTATTAAAAGATAAACAATATAATATTTACCTATTATCGTAAGAGTAGGTACTGCACAAGTTCTACACCAAGTGAATTAAATCGTTTTGCTTTAAAGAAAATGTAACGACAATAATTTATACGTTGCAAATGTTTTTTTAGTACATTCCGAGTGGAGCGATAAATATATTCATTTGACAATGATGTGTGTTATTTTTAGATTCTGAGTGGAGCGATGAATGTATTGATCTAACAATGATGTGTGTGTGTGTTTTTCTATAGGTCCGAGTCTGAAAAATTGTTGCAAAAATGATTCGACTTTCAACTTTTAGGGTGGATTTTGAGAGTAAGTCTTATTCTGTTGGTACATTCGAGAGGTCAAAATTGAAAATTTTCAATATTTTTCAAAATATTCTAGAAAAACAAAAAAGAAATCAAGAAAAAACAGGAAATTTTACACAAAACCATTTTTTTGATGAAATTTATTTTGTTTTTTTTTACTGTAACTCAAAAGTGTCAAAACCACTAGCCGTAGATATGTAAAATGTACACTAAATGTTTATGCATTTTTCGTACATGATAACATTTTCAAAATATTATTTTGACGCTACTTATAAAAATTTGATATTTTTTGTTTCTATAAATGTCGATTCAAATTTTATCATTCGTCAAAAGTTTTAAAATTGAATACAAGGCTCCTCATAAGTTATACACTCTACTGGGACCAAAAAATCTAGTAAAATATATTAACTTGATTGTTTTTATAGACAAGTTTAAATTTGAACTATCTATACTACATTCGATATTTAAAAGAAGAATAACAAATTTAGATATTTTGATGTAAACCTAAAATATTTTTCATGTGGATTTAAAACTTTTAAGTACTTATAATTTTAGGTTTTATGTACACAATTACATATTTTAGTAAAAAGTTCACATAGCTCCAGTTATTCGTTTTTAAGTTACAATAAAATAATAAAATTGATTTTGTCAAAAACTAGTTAATATTCTTTTGCGTTTTAAATGTTGAGGGTGAAAAGAAGAACATTATTTTTTTACATCAAATTCAGTTTATTGATTACATCACAATAACAGTTTGTTGTTCAATTATGTTATCTTTTATTCTGTCAATTTTCGAAATAAATCATTGCATTTTCGAGGTTTTCTCGATAATTTAAATTCAAATTTTACTTTAACATATTAGTATCTATTATGTTTATTTCCAGTATTGTAATACGATAGTATTTGATCCAATAACTGATGTACCATAATATACGACTAAGCAGACAACAAAAAAGGAATAAGCTGTCTTGTCTAATTTTCATGTGGAACCAAATACCCATAGGTAGAAGTATATAATTATAAAAGTATAATTGAAGTTCCAACTATCAATGGATAATGTGAATGTAATTTGAATGAGATGCGCGGGCAATGAATAAATCAAAATTTTACAATCTATTTAAATACTTCCTCTTAAAAGGTTGATATTGCAGATGCACATCAAAGCTGATTTGAGTAATTTGGATAATATCGCATATTATACAGTATTTTAATTAAATTTGTTGTGATTGAAAGAGATTTATAGTGAAATGGTAATGTTTCTATAATGGTTTAAATAGATCTAACCGTTGAATTTCTATTAAAAAGGTTCAATCGCAGAATATTAGTATACATAATAAAATTACAATAGTTCTCTGAGTACCTATATAATAACACTTTTGTAGTTCAAATTTCTATTTAAAAGTCTATCGGTAATAATTATTATAATATGTAATGACAAACAAAAAGATTAATAATTTCATCCTTAGATATAAACTTATTTATTTAAAATAGATTAACTATTTACAATAGGAATAATGTTGTTTAGCTTGACACGAGAATTTTGTAGTTTAATGATGAATTATATAAATATTTATACAATATCATAAGGTATACTGTTTTCACATTACCTACGCATATTATTTTATATAGCATTATTTTAAAACCCTTATTTATACCCTTTAAAACATATTCAAATTTATATCTATTTTGGTTGCTTTTCTAGCTAACATTTACATCGTTAACGATAATTTTAAATATAGTGTATTAAATAAAACATGTATGTAAATTGATGTGTACATTACAAACAAGTCAAATGCATGGTGTAATCAATTTTCTTCAGTTATAATAATATTATAATGAATTACATTAAAAAAGCAATTTTAATTTTTACTATAAGCCGAGGGAAATCGAATTTTACTTTTACATATTTTATTTTGTTTTATTCAAATTATATAATATTATGTGCAGGTTTATATGGTAAATACTAAATATGATTAGTGAGTAATTACCCCTAATACATTTGGGTTATTAATTATTATTACCTGCTAAAGCTGATTTTGCACAACCCTGCAGCCCATGAAAAATTAAATGCCCGTGGATTTAGCCCTTTTCAAGTTCTGTTAAATGCAAAATACAAAAAATTTTAGCACCGTTATGTTGAGCCTTGTATTAAATGTTTATGCTTTTTGGCCCTACAAATCAAATTTTATTAATATTTATAGAAAAAAAAAACTAAAACAATTGAAAACTGAAAATGTCTGTACACAGTTCAAGATGAGTCAAAATATTTTAAAATGTTATCAAATATAGGAATTGATCAAACAAACACATGATGAAAATTTCAAGTATCTAAGGTTATTCATTTTGCAACAAAATAAGAAAATCGCTACATGAGAAATCGAGTGAATATCCATTATTGTAAAATTTTTAACTCCGAACGCTCATAAAGATTTAATTTGATTTCTGGTAAACATTTTTTTTAAGTCAGGGTAGCTAAACTTGTGAGGAATCTTTTATTACATTTTTAAATCTTAGATTTAAAAAGATAAATTCTTATGAATTTCTAACCCAAAATAATTTGCACATTTTCATAAAAACTTACGTTTTATTTTATATCCCAATCTCACTATTACTGGTATACAATATACATCTCTAAGGAAACGACCAGGTTTACAAGAAATATTTGCAACAAACATATCTAATTCTACCACACTACATTTCTGAGTTATCAACCATCTTGAGCCACGATCTAGCTCTCAATATATTTAAGATCTTTGTCCAACCCTTGTAATCAAACACAATTACACTCAACATAAATTGGGAAAATGTTCAAATATCAATACTTCAATAGACTTGTCTAAAAACAACCACTAACATTGACCAAGCAGCGAATCTTATTACATCTAATACCCAAATGTTTGCATTCGAATCAAAACTCCCTCAGTGACAACGTATCCATCTTTTATACATTCGTACCTTCATTGCATAAAATTAGCGATACTGAAGTGGTGCCATCTTAGACATTTCCGTAGCATTTGAGGTTGTTTGATCTTTTTATGTAAACTAAAATTCATCCTTCTATCTACTTACTACTTATACTTAAATCTTACTCGAAAGTTCAGTTGTTCTCGGTTCGCAACGGATGATCGACTTTTCCACGATGTAGCTAAAACGTATTTGAAAATAATTAAACTAAATTTCAAAAATCACATAAGTCCTCTATTTAAAGGAACAGTATCAACAAATATAACTGGTAGCTGTACAAAACAATATACATTAAAACGTGAACAAATAGCAATGTACCTATATGTACCTACATACCTAGCTAATTTATAACTTTGGTTTTATACATTTATTTTTAAATGAAAATACAGTTAATTACTGTTTAATAATAATCAATTACCATTTCATACAATTATTTATTATTGTATTAGAATTTGATTATAACTGTTTCACATGTTATATAGGTAATTTGTTTTTATCATGGTCACTCATGGTGGATTTTGGCTTTCAAAGTCGAACAATAAATTCCGGTATGTACGTGGCACTAATAGGTAATGTTTCACGAAAATCTTGAATATTTTATGAGCGTTATTATATTAAACTGTGTACACGACGTGTCACAATCGAGTGATTGGAAAACGATTGTTGCAGATTTCAGTCTGGTATGATGAATTTTGCGTGGATGTGACGATTGGGACGCGCGCATAATACATATTATTAAGCTTGATGATTGATAGTGGTCGAGTATATTTAATTAATTTCTCTAAATAATACAATCAGCTGCTCTATTACATGTATTATTTATTATAGGTACACGGGTATTCAAAACGCTAAAGTGTCGTAAAAAAAAATATAACAAAACAAAATTGCATTTCTGCAAACCGGTAAAACATGAAATTATCAATCACGAACATAACATGAATATTACAAAATAATATACGACATAACGTCACGTTCGTTTGGTTATGGTTTCCGCACGCAGCTACGACTGTAAGAGTTGGCTTTTTACACTGTATCACCACCTTGTAAATAATTGTTGTAAAACACTTGTTGACATTTTTCAGTCGTGGGAAAAAAAAGCGTCGGTCGCTCATCACCGTGCGCCCCGCTTGCTGTGCATTCACGTGTATACCTATATAATATTATTGTGGTATATATAAACGACTGAACGAGTATAATATTATATATTATTGAACTTTTTTGAACAGCTGTGTGTTGAGTTGGTGCACAAATGTGCATCGATGACGAGAACCACGCCATATTCATCGGGTTTGCCGGAATAATATTATGTCGTCGTCAAACGCCCGGCAGTATATTAAGCACCGACTATATTATAGTGAAAATAGTAAAATGTAATATTATTTTTCGTTCCATATCCTATCGAATATGTTTACGTATTTTGAAATTTTAAATGTAGGCATTTGTTAATAATCATCCTTTTCCAAACAATTATGTTTTATTTTCGATTGAACTGATTTTTAATAACCTCAAAATTACTAAACTGAAAGAACGGACTTGATAAGATGATATTATATTCTAATTTATTCAGTTGACCAGAAAACAGTTACGGTGTGATCACTATAGCAAAATTTTTCATAGGTTCAAGTGTAAGTATTACGACAAATACGACGGGCATTTTGAATTCTAATATCGGTAGATGGGTGAATTAAGTAAGTTTATCCGGGTATAGTTGTAACAGTAATCGATATATGTGAAAATGTAAAACAATTTAATTATTTGAGATATGATGTTTTTAAATTATTTATAAAATAGTTTGTAGGTCGAAAATGACGTAATATTGTATTTATTAAATGATTGCAATTGATTAATATTAATAAATAAATATCAATAAATACCAAAAGTAGAAATTTATATTTTTTTTTCGATTTAAACACTGCAAGATATAATTGTCATACTCATACAGTTTTAACCACACACAGCTGCAGAGTTTAACGACGTTTAAATAACAATATGGTTAGTTTCACTTCAAAAAGTTCCACTTGAATGCGATCAAAATCTTTCGAGATTTACCCTAATGAAGCCGTACGATAATAATTGACTTGTTTAAGTATAGATACTACTTTCTTTTCGAAAAATACTTCCCAACACGAAGTTATATTTTTATATAACAAACGACGATTATGAAATTATATAATATTCAAAACATTTGAAGCTAATTCATATTATTATATAGAATTGTACTCAGCCAACAACAAATTGTCGTATAGCAAATCATTCACCATGGTTTGGATATTAGCAAACAAATGAAACCTAATGACTAATGAGTTCTTAAACCAAAATGAGACATTAATTTATTCGTACATTTACAGTGTAAAGCTGTAATCTATATTATTGTATTATTGTTATTATTATCATCATTAGGTATACAAATAGAATACCAACTTGATGTTGTGGATCAATATTATTTTTTTGTATTTTTGAATTAAAAAAGAGTGTCAAAAATACAAAGAAATTTAAATACAAAATATAGGTAAATTAATCGTTTGTTAATGATTTGTTTTACTTTACCATTACACTGAGTATTTTAATAAATACTTTGACAAATAAAAATATTGTATAATATCAGTAAATATTAAATTTATTATTTAATGATAAATTATTAGGTACACAAATATAAAGATTTTTGGTTTTATTTTTGTAGTTTTTTATATGCAGTTAACTTATTTAAGTAAATGTAAGTATATTCTATATTAACTGGTTGGTTTAAAATATTGAAAATAAGGGTAGCCTTGACTCTTGGAGCTACCATATTTATGATCATGCACATACGAGTAATCAATGTAACTTGGAATGTAAGAATATATAATTCAGTAATTTTTTATATATTTTTTTGACATTCCTCTACTGGCTAAAATTAAACTCTAAACATACTAAATAATATATGTTTGTTGTAAGGAAATGAGTTGGATCAAAGTACATATCACTAAGCAGATTAATAGATATGTCGAGGCAACTTTAATAGCTAAGTAGTTAATTACATTTAGTTTGTAATTTCTATTGAATGAATTCCTTTAGTACCTATGTACATTTTAGTGTTCAGTAGTCTCATAATTATTTTAATTAATTCACAAATTAATGAAATAAATAACTCAAGAAGTAAAATTGTTCAATGGTAAATAATATATATATTATATATAGGTACTCGTATCTTGTAGGGGAAGAATCCAAGTATTATTTTATTTACATTTATAAATAAAATGAAAAATGTTCAAGTGGTATATTCCATACTCCCATATATATATAATTCAATCTATATAGGTAATTGAATTAAATTCTTCATAAATTTATCAAATTAATATACCTACTAGAGAATATACACAAATTATTTAAAGTTGTTACTTAAAACAGGTTAATCATATTCAATATCTTGCTTATAGAAAAAAGTCATATTCAATAAATTAGCATATAGATTATAAAACCTTAAATTGTCTTTTTCATACTAACAATATCATTCCATTATCGATCATGTTGAAAATTAAACAAAATGATCTATAATTGCAAGGAAAATATTGCTTTTCTTTTCCTTATCATTTATTAATTATTATTAATCTCCAAATCATACTAAAAGTTATGTCACCTTATTCCAACTTTGTCTCAGATCACCTAATTTTTCTCAAACCAACTTCTTTCCTGTTACCCTCTTATATTTTATTCAAGTACGTATTTTGTTATCCACGTAGGTACTATTATATTATATTTTAACAGAATAACCGAACAATTATCAAATAAACAAATGAATATACATTGCCGCCACGAAAGCTTTCCCCCTTGCCATTAGCAAATAACTAAAAAAAAAAAACAAAATAACATCTCACTTTCTAATTTAACACGAAGAGGATATTATTCAAAAATAAAATAAATTATAAAAGTGATAAAAACTGCATTATGGTACCTATACACTGGAAATGATTACACAACATACATACATTTTCTACGTACGTTGCACCGTCCATTAAAAAGTAATGGTTTTTTTTTTATCTACCTATCAATAATTACCACGTAATTAGAATGAGTTTGTATTGCCAATTTTACAATTTTCACGATATTAATTTCGCTTAAATTGAAAAAATCAAAGGGCATGTTACTATATATAGTGACACTTTTCACCAGCACCGCCCAACGACCAAAAAATTGTTCTATTATTTTTAAATTGCCATCATTTAGCATGAATTTTCATGAATTTTGAATATTTATTTTTATGCAAGTCTTTTTTTTTTAGAAACTGCACGTTACACCAACACGGCCTGAAAGTGAGATTATTCAAAATTGAATTACTCGTTCATTTAACATGAATAATTAATATTCAATTTCTCGATAAGGGTTGGCATTCCCGGAAATTCCCGGGAACGGAAACATTCCTTGGAATTCTCAGATGATCACAAAAACGACGTCAACGAGAAAATTCTAAAAAAAAAAAAACCATTTTCATGAAAATAAAAATCGTGTGAATTTCGGCGATAGGAAGTTGTGCAAATCATTCTTTCGCGTTCTAAAGAAACGCGTAATTTAATTGCGACACTGGTGTGGTGCAAATTGTGAAATTGGTCATGCAAATTCATGCTAATTATTATTGATAAAAAAAAAAATCGTTATTTATGAATGGGTGGTGCAGGCGCAATGCACGTAAGTTGTCTACTAGCAATTTGTATTTTCAAACAGTTATTACTTTGTATAGTTTTCTTATAGAAATTAAACTCATTTATTATGCGTATGAACATTTAAAAAAAATATAATATACTGCACGTAGTACATTTTCATTACCTATATAATAAATTATTAATAAAGGCTACTCAGGATTTACTTGGCCTACAGCAGTGGTCTCAAATTCAAATTACCAGCGGGCCAAATATTTATACATCAAAGGTTCCTCGAGGGCAAAACATGGTCATAGCCTTTTTTTTACTAATGTCTATAAAATGTATAATTTATAATATAACGATCTATGAGTTACGTACAAGACACACAGACTATTGACTAAGTACACTATACCTACACTTAACATCAGTGTTACAAATCACATAACCTGATTTTTTTTTTATAAATTATATAATATAACAAATTTGTCGAACTATTGGGGGGGCCACATCGAAAGGGTTTGAGTGTTTGAGACCACAGGCCTATAGGATGGACTATTGATCATATTGACAATACTACAATTCGATTTTAGATTTGACAAAAAAACTTCGTGTCGTTTCTCGAACATTTTTAATTTAAGTTTACCAAGTTAATAAAGTCGTAATACTCTAAATACACAATATACATATATAAATTATTATCGTATTATACAGGGTGTCCCGTGAGGATTTACCTATTAGCCGTAGAGGGGGACTCGCCGCCCGGACAAAAACCGGTTTTGGCCGTTTTACTTATTAATTAAAAAAATTATTAAAAATCAGGAAATTAATGAAATTAAAATGTTGAAACGTCAATATTTTCAGAAGAATAAACTCTACAAAATGGAAATCTTCAATATTTTTTTAAATAATTAATTAAAAAAATAATTTTTTTAACTTTTTTACCAAAACATAAAAAAAAATAAAAAATTAGTTATTTGTAGTGCTTACCTCTGTGAGTCTTAATAAGAAAACAGAATTACGATATCTCTATTATTTCAGGAGATATCGCAATGAGTAAATCCTCACGGGACACTCTGTATATACGTCAATATATAGTGATTTTAATACAATGACTGCAGTGTTTTATTATAATTAATTAATTAATATAACGTCGTGGTTTCCTCGGAACCGTAATACTATATTTGCTCATTGTGGCATACATAATGTCATATACATATATAGAGGCTACTTGAAATGTGTGACGAACGCTATTCATTTTACGGCCGTTAGATTTTTATTTTTTATCCATCGTAATTTAATTAGGGAGCTATTTATTATAATATACATTTTGTTCCAAATTAATCACGTCGTATAGGTATTATAATATTATATTATGGCCATACAGAGCAATGTTAGGTCATTACTTATTACTGTCGAGTGTGGATGCCCCGCTGCGTGTGTCCGAGTGCATTACTTCCACTAAAGTCTCAAATGCACCACAATAAAACATAACCACATTTGTAGAAAAAAAAAAAACAATTCAATTGTATTTCGTGAATTAAATTTATGTAACTACCCTACACGTCTTACCCACGTGTATATTTTATACTATACATATACGATATTTTATTATTTTTCTTCTGCACCGTTATACCAATAATATTGTTGTCATCGCCCTGAAGAGAATTATAATATTATTTTACGATAACGTGTTAATCAGCATGCCTGCTGCGGTCCACATATTATTATTATTTATTTATAAATAGGTGCATGTAAACCATTTAGCCCGTATCAAATTCAACGCCGTGTTCCGTGTGAAAAGTAAAAGACCGAACAAATTAATTATTCGCCGGACAAATCGACCCGGTTGTTTCGGGTCGATGTGTTTATTAAAAATAAACGCGAGCACGATCGGAGTCGGCTTTTTAATAGTGGTGTATCCGTGTATTGTACAAGATTTTCTAATTTAATATATTTTATTATTAAAAATGTGTGTAGCAGGTCTACACGACTATTCGAGACGAGATCGAACTTATTTGTGGAAAACAATGAACACAATACTATCGACGATTAATTATTGCACTACGAGAGTCGGTGTTTGGGTCGACAAATACCATAATAGGTACCGCGATCGAAACGTTTATGAAATGTTGAAATTATTATTGTCATACTGCGGAAAACTCGTTACAAAGCACGTGCCTCAAGGAAATCCGCCGGAAAATCGTTTCGTAGATCACCTGCGCGCGTGCTGGCTATAAAATGTGTCTTCTACCTTGGTAAACAGACTAAAATCATTATTTTTAAAAGACTTTTTTTAACCTTCCATGACAGCGTGGAAGTTTATAAAAACGACGAAATAATAATAATATTGTACAGATATAATATTATTATATTATCATATGTAATCATGTCGAGATGATATCATTACGATATTGTGTGTAAATACAGTGAATTAAACTTACTTGAACGACCATAGGATATAGTCACTTCTTGAACGTTTTCATAGACAGTTCGTTTATGATCGTCAGTCATTGTAATCACTATTTAGTTGTGTTGAAAAAGGAATCTCTGGAATATGGTAACTCGAAAAAAAATTATATTTATCCAGAGCATTATGACTGCCAGTGGGTAAGCTACTCTGTATACGGTAACAACATTATAACAATACTAAAATATTAATATTATTCAATTCAGGTAACATAATAATATTATTATACTTATAAAAAACATATAAATTATCTTTTAAATTGTGTTACAATATTATATTAATTTGTATACGAAAACAGTAATGTCAAACTAGTTGATTGTGATTAAGAAGGAGCTTTGCGATTTCAAAAAACTACACGATGTATTTAATAATATGGATTTTCTCACTGTTCGGAAAATATCTAGATTTCGAGCTCCAAAACAATTTTTACCGAATGAATATAATATTATTACGACGTTCCGTGCACGTTTTATTATGATTAAACACGTTGTAGAGTAATAATAAGTAAAAATATAAAATGTAAATGGGGTAATATTCATACCGTAATAAAAAAAAATATGTTTACAGCAACCTTTTGTAAGATAAAATAATCATAAGCAGCTGAATTATAATATTACTGGAAAATACATTACGCCATTGTTATAAGTTATAACCTATATTAACTTTAAAATACAATCCACTTTTTTTAAAACGGGAGTTAAGGAGTAGGTTTATCAATCTTTTTTTATTTAATTTAATAATAAACTGATTTTGTTATAATGTATAAAAAAGTTAGCCTTATTTTTAAATACTAATTTTAAAATACAAATATGTACCAACCCATACCAGGAAAAGTTTAGTTTATTATTACAGAAATACTAAATTAAAATAGTAATCATTTCATTGTTTGCTTTGTAATAGTGAAACATTTAACTACTAATATAGTCAAGCATTATTCTTAATACATTATTTTATTGCTGAATACCTCCAACGAAAATAATATTGTTTTTGAATTTAAATATTGTGGAAACTAATTACTTGAAATATTAAATTTTTGTTATTTGTATACTTTGAAATGATTACAGTGCCGGAGTATTATAATTTTTAACTTAAATTAATTAATTTTAGTTTTTAAACAATCTTTTAATTGTAGACAATGGAAAACTTTTGAACTCTCATTTTTCAAAATTAAACCAAATGCGATCGATTGTATTTGGCCACGATGCCACAAATCCCCCTACTAGTTTCCATAGGGATAACTTTGATATGCCCGTAACTTTTTATTATGGGCGTTGAAGAAATTTGGAGAACCCTATTCAGTACCAAGAAAATCAAAACTCAATGAAATTATTTTAATTTAGAACATTTGTGTATGGGATTCTTCAGGAAGCATTCTTATATCGTCGCACTTTAATTCCCCATAGGTATCAGCGATAATCACATGGTTGATATTTTGACGGAAGATTAATTTTCAGTTGGTGTCTCTAAACAAATCTCACCAAGGACTGATTGTTTTTTTTTTTAATGGTAAAAATTCTATTGAAAATAATTCATCGATATAATATAAAATGTTATAATTATGTTTCCTGCATTAGCTGGTTCCTGTGTAACGCTGTTATTATAATTATCATATTATTATTATTATTAAATATTGTATGTACATTTAATATTTGTTGTGTATTTCAATTCATCACGCATTTAACTCAAAGGTAAAATCAAGCGATCAATCACAAAAAAAATGCACGTATAATCCGCTGATTTAGGTATGACACAAACTGGCTAACCATGATGTATGCTCAAGTCTGCATTTGGTATATAAATCAAATCGCAGCCTGTGTTTGCTGCACAACAAGCACCTATACGGACTCGGCGTTCACGATTTTCACAAAACGTCGTAATATATAACATTCTCTTTAAAGTAAACACTTACTTAAATCTTAAAATCATTGACACCATAAATTTAGTCTTTTTTACACATTGTTATAGCAAACCAACACAAATTTTATCCAGTATCTCTGACAGATCGTTGGTAAAGAACACAAATTATATCGTCGTCACTGCTTCGGTCATAAACTACAAAATATAATAATATATTATAATATTATATAGGCACACGCCACACAAAACTATTCGTCCTGCCCTGCAAGTGGTGTCCTGGATTTAAATTTTAGTACCGTCATTAATTATTATTAATTTAATATTTTTGCAACAATTTTTTGGCCTAATTTCATCAGACAGGACTTGTTTGAATCGATTAAAAAATAAAAATACAACCCATTTATATTAATTTTAGGGACTGTTTAGACAAAATAATACTGCGCAGCTCTCTCCTTTTCACAACTGAACTCATGATCACAATCATTTTAAAATAATAATTAAAAATGTTAAATTATAAATGTTTGTAACGTTATTAACGTTCGAATCGGCTGAACCGTGGTCCAATCGGAACAAAAACATCGGAACGACCAGCGCATTACAGTTAAATTACACTCATGTGATTAAATCTATATTTTTCCGGCTTATTAACGAATCGATGTTAATACAGGATAATATAGGATTACTCTATATTAATAATTATTTAATGTGTTCAACACAGAAATAGTCATACATCCATCGCGTTACGCAATTATTTCTCATAGATTTTCCTCGAATTTTCCAAACCTATATAACCATAATACCATATTATAATAATATGTGAATATTAAAATAATACAGTACATTTAAATTTGTAAATTACTGTCGTAGAGGAATACGAAACTGACTATTCCAACAGCTAGCTGGTAGCATAACATGATTAGGCTGATATATAGTTGTCCGTAACATTGTGCATCCTACCTTAGCGTGGCATCCAGCGTACCTTAATGAATACGGAGTCATCACCCTGTAGTGATCAAGGGTTGTGCACAACATTATGCAATACACACTCGAAAATGGTGTGTTAGATAGAGATTATTTGAAAAATATTCACGGGTGTGGGGTGGAATGCAATAGCACTGGACAGGACTATATCAGATGACAGTGATTCTTAACCTCTTCAGAATCACGGAAAACTTTAATTTTATAATCATAAAATAAATCAGTGATTAAATAATTATTTTTTATAATAAATTAAAAAATTATAGAATATACGGATAAAGCAGTTTACATGTCAGTCAATACAAAGTATAATATAATAATTATAAGAATATTATTGTATATATATTTGTAGGTACTTAACGAAAACTTTTATATATATATCCCAATAGAAACATTATGCTAAAGGGGAGTTTCAAACATATTATTATAACTATTATTATTTATTATAGATTTATATTATTGTATGAATCTACTTATTTGTTTAGCTAAATCAATTTTATATTATCATTTCCTCAGAAGTAAAATACCTCGGCATCCTAATTGACAAAAGATTGACCGGGGGTCCTCATATCAAGTCAAAAAGAAAAATTCTCACTAGTCGACTCCACTTACTTCGCCCAATTCTGAAATCAAAATTACCCTTCCACACAAAAATAATCATCTACAAATCTGGGGATGCGCTAAACCATCTCAAATACGTACCCACCAAGCCTTCCAATGTATCACTCTCCGAATTATCTCTTCCGCACCTTGGTACGTATCAAATTCCACACTCCAAAATGACTTCAAAATAGAAACAGTAAATCAATTAGCCACAAAATTTCACTCTAATTTACAGTGTCACTCTAACCCTTTAATCGCTGAACTTGCTTCCAACTCACTTCCTAGTAATCCCCCACGCCGTCTAAAGAGAAATTGGTGTCATGATTTATTAAATAATTGATGGTTCATATCATTTAATTTTAATTTCATTTATATTAAGTTAAATTAGGTTAATAATTAATAAATAATTAAAATAACGTTGGGTTCTATCACTGGATGGCCTCCCACTCATGTGTTCAGGTTGTAAAAAATTTGATCAAATTTGCTTATTATGCCTTGTAGCATAGATTGTAAATATTCTAATAAAATAAAAAAAAAAAAAATATATTATTATTGCGTAATTATTATTATTATTATTTTTTTTTTATTGTTCTTAATTAATATATATATATCAGCTACAATGGCCATTAGTTACAATTTACAATTAGGTACAAATTTTTTTTAATTTTATTTTACAGTATAGTTTTGTGTAAGAATTTAAGAATTTGTGTGGTGGTGTCTGCGTCTGGTCCGAGTGCTGCGTCTATAATTATTATTGTCTGTTAGTATATTGCAATAGATGTTCGTCTCAATACTTTCAGGACTACCTAATTTTATTATATGGTTAGTCGCCGGAACAAACTTAACCGGAAACCTAAAACCAAAAAAATTGAAAAACCTATCTTAGAACCTAAACCAGAACCATAAAATGTAGAAAAACGTTCATAAAAACCGAAACCGTAACCGTTAAAATTTGAAACGGTTTCGATCCCTCATATATACACTATATATACATAGTACAAGTAAAGACGATGAAACCAAAAACTCTTCTTTTGATAAACGTTTCTACTTTTTACCTATTTTCAAATTTCGGAGAACAAAGTGCCTAAGTTCACGGATCCGCGTTGACACCGGTTAAGAACCATTTGCAAGCACCATTCAAATTCACGGGGACTTGAAAAAAGGAAAGACAACATCGCTATTGATATTGAAAATCGCACGGTGGAGAAAACGGACCATGACGAACATTTTACAAGATTGACTGACGCAAAATATCGTGATTAGTGGTTACCCACTAGCACCACATAAACAAGACGATTAGCGATCGCCCAGTCAGTTAGTTACTAATCGTGGTCAGATCGCTCGTGTTTTAGAACCTAATTGGATCGTCTGCGAATTCCATCGCTGTGAGGCTCTATATAAGCATATTATGCAGAGTCCTCCGTACTCCAGAAAAGGCGGAAAGCTCGGCTGAGGCGATCGCCATCCATATAGTATTGTATACGGTATATTATGTCGGTATACTCACGGTGACTGGTAATTGCGAGTAAAGCCGGGTACATCGTGTGTTGTGTTGTGTAAGGGCGTGGTAATACTATATGGTTACCATATTGGTTTAAAAGTTGAGCTGTAGTCAATTGCTTGGTTTCCACGGTTGCAACTTGGTTATTAGGTACATGATACAAAAAAATAACGTCCAATCACATTTCGATCACAATTCGATTTGATCGACACGACGTAGCTGTGAATGCGCCTTAGCCCTTGAGACAATATATTAACCGATCCAGACTGCAGAAATGTGGACATTTTTATTTATACTAATATTATGGTTTCTGTTTGTCTTTCTGAGTTTTCGTTTCACCGCATTCGAACATTGCAGAGTAACAATAATATTTGATAATTTGTATACCTATAACAACAAATAATTTACAAATAATTGATTATTATAATACATTTAAAACTCAATTAAAACAATAATACAGTGGAATATCCTTAAACCGAAATTGTCTATATTTAACGAAATATTTTTGGGAACAACAATCAAATCAGAACAAACATTTTTCTAATTACAATAATTACCTAACAAATGTCTTTATAAAAAATTGTTTTTGTTTTTCTCGTTGAGACTTCCAAGTATGGAAGTTTTATGTATTATACATTTCCCTATTTAAAAACTTGATCCTAACTTGTTGGAATTCTTCAATAAGATTTTTTCCAACTTGTCCAAACGCTCTTTTACGGTGTTTCTTAGCTTATTTTCAGCCTACGATTTGTGCCAAACAACAAAATTCTAAATATTTTGAAAATAAGGCATTTTCATTTCAAAAATAGCCACCCTTTGTACATTCATTCCAAGGAAAAACATTTTAGCTTTTGTAACAACAACAAAACAATTAATATTATAATATTATTGCAATTATATGTCTTTAGGTACCTCGAACAGTATGCGTTAACAAACGCTTAGTATAATCGAGTTCATAATTTTCTTTCAAAATGTTATCATTATAAACTACGAGTTTAAATAATTCATATAGTATCTATTATTAATTCAATGAAATATAATAATTATGTCACCTAAACTTAAATATCTATAAATTGTTACGGAAAATAGACATGCCTACATACAATAACGTTAGTCGCGACAGGTAAAATATAAAATACATATCATAAAATATAATGTAACAAGTAATATTATAAATTGTGTTTGTACACTTGAATGTGATATATTTTTCGATCAATTTTAAAGTTAATCGAAATTGCAAGATAAATCGAAGATATAATATCAAAAATGATTACGATAATATTATACAGTCCATCGTTCATAATTTCATTCCAAAATGTCAATAAACTTAATATATCGTCATACCACTTTTTTTTCGAACAAAATAATATAATATTTTTTTATTCATTATATTATATTGTTACTGTTATTATTGCGGTAATATTGTTATATTATATTTTGTACAGTTCGTTTTTTCTAAGCCAAGTTGTCAACATAAATTTAAATAATATTCTCGATTTGTCCAGATATATAATATCCTGCACCCCAAATAAATTAACTTTACAGATAACAAACTTTTGCATTCGTTTAATCGGTTATAATGTTATAATATATTTATTTATGTTTTTATTTTACAATAATACTATCTCTAATTGTCATATCGAAGCGAATTTATGAGCTCGAATCTAATAGGTTTTACCACAAAAATACGAAATAACATCCACCAAACTTTAATGGCATCATAATTCGAAAATTCGTGAACTTAATATTACATTAAAAATGCTGACAGTTAAACGTACTTACACAAAAACTTATATTCTTGGACACTGATTTTCTCTGTATTAGAGAATGGACGAAACGAAATATCTGTGGCTAATATTTAAATCATATTGATCTGAGTTGTTTTAATGGTATTACCAATAAATAACGTAGTACCTAGGTACTGTTAAACACCAACCGTAATTGGCTGTCTTATGACATTTGTCAACTAAATATTTTAATGAGATCCATACGATTTTACCAATTATTATTGTGCTTTGAACAACGTTAAGCAACAAGTTAGTTACATACAAATGTTATTTCTCGTTAAATTCCTTATAACTTGTGTGAAGCTTTGTAGTTTTTTTTTTAAATTAGTTAGGTAACATATTGCAGCGTTCATTCAAAATACCATAAACTGATGGATTTCAAAGCCATTAAATAATATTTAAAAATGTCATAAATAATATTGACCTCAACCATAATTATTTATGACTAGGTACTGGTATACATTTTCGTATATTGTTTGGTTTTATTACATTTTGATGACATCCATATATTACAATATTATTATATCATAAAGTCTAATCGTTAGAACTTAGTAAATAAACAATAAGTTATAATATTATATAAATACTATTTTCAAACTAAAAAAACTTATTTTCTGTCATGGTGGGATAAAAATTAATACTTAAAGGTAATATAGTTACATGGATTGGTTAATATCGGTATTCGGTACTTCGGTATTATGGTCAATACAATTTTAAATCATATACATTAGCTTTATAAGAAATTGACCAATAAATAAAACATTTAAACGCGTTTCTTAACAAGACAAGTGACTGTGTTCAATAAGAATAAATTCAAAAAATTGTGAAAGTAGGTGACCGAGCTGCTTGTGACGAAAACTTTAAAAGCGTAGGTGTAATAAAAATTGAAAAATCACAATATTTTTAAGACTATACCAAGAATATAAAATGCTAACATAAACATTTTATGAGCAATTTAAAGTATCTATAGTTATTCGTTTTCGAATTACGAAAAATAAGAAAATTGCTTGGTAATAAATAGTTATTTTAAAAGCGAATTTACATTTTCGTCAACATTTCAATTTCAGATGCTTAAAATAAAAATATTTGTGGAATTACTCCCACCTTTTTTTTTCTTAAATTCCACTAATAACAACTTGTGGAACCTTTTATTAAATTTCCAGGTTTTTTGGCCGAATGAAAAATGTTAAATTGACATAAATAAAAAACAAAAACTGTAGTAATGTAATTTCGATTTCAAACGAATGACATTATGAATTTACGATAAAATAAACTTACAGAAATAATAATATCACATTCATAACTTGTATTTTTTTAGCAAAACTTATCTCACTCATGCAGTGCCAGTCGTTTTTAAGACTTCAATTTTGGTACTCTTCAAGCACATCCAAAATGTATAGGTCCGATTTGTATTAAGGTTTTCGTTACTGTTATAATATGCTCTCGAGGCCTATACCAAGTGGTACATACCTGGTATATACATAGGCCCAAATAGAGGGAGGGGGGCTTAGGGGGTATTAGCGCCACCAATTTTAAAATTATCACCCTCTAATAATTTATGTGTTAATGTATCAAAACTTCTCCTTACAAAAAAAAAAAAACCAAAAACGGTTTATAATCCTTCATCAGACATCAGGGTATCAGAGTATAACGAATGAAACAATGAACTCAAAATTGCCATTTTATCGAATAAATTCGAATTCAAATCTATTTAGAACATTAATCATTATTTCTCAATGTTTCTACTAAACCCGATTGTTGTGGTGGGTTATATTATTATCAGTTATCACGTTCAGCAGCGACTCAGCAGCTCTACGACAGTTTATAGTATCCCGAATATTTACTAATATAAACATTCCCATGCCCACATCAGCTAATTCTGACAAAAACCTAATTACGATGTACGAATCACTTGTCAGTAAGTTGGTGTTCACTTATATGAGTTACAAATTTCCGACAGTCTGTGTGATAGTGTATGCCGTATGGTATTATATAGTATAATATCCTATATACACTGTGTAACAGATAGAACTGACTTTTGGAATAACTTTTGTTCTCATCAATATTTAAAATGCTTTTTTATATACAATTTATAGTCACTTGCGCTACACTTAATATACTATTATACCTACCACTACCACAATACAACCCTACAAACAGCTAATGGCCATAGAAGCCTGGGTTAAGGTTCAATAAAAAAAAAAATAATAATATTATGCAAAAAATTGTTTTATTTTTTAACATTGAAAATAAAAAATTTTAAATTTGATTTAAATTTTTTTGATATATTCAAAATAGCCAATTTGTGAATCTAATCATAGGAACAATTTTGATGATAAAAAAATTTATCAAAGTCAAGTAGTTTATTTTTTAGAATTTTTGAAATATTAATATTTTTTTGATTAAATGAATTCTTAACTTATACGTAAGTTATTATAATAACTTTTTCAAAATATTTTTTTTGGGGAATTTTCTGACATGAATAAATATTAATTCTTAAATTATTTACTAATCATTTAATTTTAACAATTTTTGCCATACGTTTAAGTATAGCATCATTATTTTTTTTCGTCAAGTCTTTCTGTTATACCTTGTATACCTACTTATATTTATTTGTCATATTTTTTGAATAAAATATAAAAGAGTTGTTTTCAATTTTTAATAACAAATTAAAATTGACTGTTGTATTAATTTTTATAAAATGTACCTAATTCGCTATAAGTATTCAATGCTAAAATTGAAGTAGTGTTGTTTGGACACTCCCTTCTATCAAGCCGTCCAGTCTTGTATATAAATCATCATTATTACTTATTGTATAGTTAATACAGATTGCATATATTTTATTTAATAAAAATAAAAAAAAAAAAAAAGTATTCAATGTTAAATGTTCATAAAACGTTTTTGCTGAAAAAAGTCATAAATGCCTCACACAGCTATAATATAATTTAAATGCCCGGAAAATGCAGAGCTTAAGCGCCCTCGGTTTTATTGAAATTGCGCCTACGGGTATAAAAGTCTCGTCTGACTTTGGTTCGAGTTGGCCAACGGTGGCAGGTCAACGTCGAATTCGTCTGTGACGATTTTACATCTCAATATTGAATATTAATAGGTATGTATTACTTGAGCTCGAGTTTGGGTGACTTCTATATTGCCACCGTCGTCGGTGACTTGTACGACCACTCTTCAGTAACAAGTACGCGGGAATCCTCCGGTCCATTTAATCCGACAACAATAATATTCGCTCTACTTAAAATATCGTTCCGGGGAAACGTTACACACCGCCCAAGTGCAGTGCACACACGCACTGCTCGCAGACGGATAATTTATGGGATTTAATATTTAACGATAAAAGTTTCGGGACGTCAAGTACATAATTAAGCTACATGTTTTATTTCTACGGCCGTTACAGAAAGATATAAACTTTTGAATTTATCGTCTGCGCTGGTTGCCGTGGCGGAGGATGGGGAGGGAGGGACTATGGTGTCGAACGGCGGGGCGGGTGGTCTATGGCTGTACGGTGAAACACACGATTTTTCATTGCGTTTTCATCTTATTAATCTCGGATTCGAGTCTTGTTTTTTCATTCATTCGTTCATTTTAATAATATGTATACATCGTATTATAAAATTTGGTTTTTATTTTCAACAAGCCCCGCAACAACAAGCAAATAACTTAATAGTTGGTATTGTGAAAATTTAATATTTAAAAGCGACACGACGTTAATTCGTTCTTTCATCGGATGACACATTTATTTTTCTCACTGACCGAACGTTGTAGTGGATTAATCATCCACGTGTTGGCTTCTCAACAACGTTGTTCCATACCGTTATTTAATAACTTTTTCTTTTGCCTACCTATTATAGGTACCTCATGTTATTAATACTCGTTATAATATTATGAATAGGACGTGATTAGGTAGGTACACATATTTTTATTTTTGATTTATTGTCCTACCCAAATTTATACTTAAATTGTAATCTTTTCTTTTTGTATTTATTGTTATTATTATAATTTATAACTATTGAAACTAATTGATTTCCTATTACAGAGTATTTGATTAATCAATTTAAAATGGTTTTTTTCGAGTTCGAACGCAATATTAATTTAAAACCGTGACTCATAACATAATACACTATTAATATATTTATAGAATGCACACACCAATTAATCAACGAAACGTATTACATAATGAATTTAAGTGTTTAAATTAAACGAGAGTTTACATTTACAAATAATATACGTTTGACTCTCTCGATGCTGTTATAAATTACAGTCACATAAACTATTTGTTGTTAGCTACTACACATAGGTGACCAGAGAATTTATAATTTATTCCAAAATGTGTGTATTTGTACAATTATACGAACAAGAGTAGGTACCTACAATTATTTAAATGAAGTGAAAATATAGTATTCATAATGAAATTAAATTTGGGAACTGCGTAACATCTAACCTTTACCGGTGGGTAAAAATATTTTACTACCACCGTCGTAAATGTTAGTTCATTTAATTTAATATAAAATATTTTATGCTTGTATTACGTTTCGTTTTATAATTAAATGTCACGTATAAGTAACGTATTGCTCAAAGCGTGGTAGCAATATTTTGAACAATTTGTGTGTGAAACGTTAATATTTGAACTTGGAGCTTTAAGGAGGAAAAAAATATAAATAACTGATTTAACAAATCGTGACGTTAAACCGATGTTAGAAAAATATATATTTAAATTTCGTTAAATTTACAACTTAGGTCTCGACACACTAGTAGGAAAAACGGCAAACAATATAAAGTTTTAAAGGTATATATGGGGTAACTTTTAATTTATGTTATTTTTTCAAAGCGAGTATTTCTTTAACATTGTAAATTTCGTTACAGCAATTATTTGCGAGCCAAATGATTTACGACAAAAATGCAGCTGGAGATATTTCACGTGCTGAAGAGCTGTACAACACTCGAAACCACCACCATGACACTTCATGTCATTCATTAGTCGTTGCACAATAAAAATGAATGAGTTTTTTTTGGTTATCAAATTCGAAACACTCTTTTTGCAATCAACATTATTCTAGTATAATATATTATGTGCCCCGGGCGACCGGCGACGGCTATTACATTTCACAAGTAGGAACAATATAGTAATAAATAATGCGATTGTCTATGAGGATAATTTGAAATATCCAGTAGGTATCCATAAATTAATAATCTAATCAAATTCTTAATATTATAATATGGTTTTAACTGTTGAAAAGATTGTCAGGTTTTATGACTATTTTTTTTTAAATTTTTTTTTTTTACAAGACATGTTTTTTGTGAAGGTTTTCATGGCAAAATAGGTACACATAAAAAACCAAAATGGTTACCTTGATTAATAGGTAGCTAACCATTGGTCACAGCTTATGACGAAATATTATAGTACCTATTATGATTTACTTAGTTTAAAATTGCAAGTAAATAACGATGTAGAAGGTTGTAATAATATAATTATATAATATTATAGTATTCCCATATCAAATAATTTCGTGAGGTAAATGATATCTAAGGGTGTCAGAGCCAGTTTTTCAAATTGTCTACAGTTCTATAACATTTTAAAATTATATTTAAAATTTTAATTGCTACCTTAATTATAATACTTTTCCACTAATCTATGGCTAAAAATCTATTCGGGGGGGGGAGGGTTGATACGGTGTATTATATCAACAAAAATTACTTCACTGGAAAAACTCTCACTAGGCCTTGTTGATACATTGGATTTTTGTATTTTTTTTTTCTAAAAGGAGAACTTTTTACAAGTCGGATGAAAGCATGAATTGTCATTAAATATAGTGATTGAAAAATAACAAATTATATTGAATATTATTCAAATGCATATTTTAGCTCCTATAAATATTATAATTTTACAAATCCGGCTTTGATCTGACCTGTCAAATTATTGAAATCCGACTAATTTACACGGTGTATATTGGTGTGAGAGTTATTCCTGTAATGCATGTTTTTGCACAGCACAGACACTCTTAATGGCCTTAATAATTATTATCTTTTTAATACAATAAAACGCCAACAATATTATACATTTATAGAGGTGACACTAGTCCATGTAGGGTTTTTCGTTTTTCAACATGTGTGTATGTATAACACTATTAACTTTTATATCTGACTACTATACAATTATTTAGCTTATATATTTTACTCGGGAGCCCAACTGGGACACTTTGTCCTAGACCCTCTGCCTAGGTAATAAATAACAAAAATATTAATACGTTTGTGCGAATGTACTTATTTCAATCCAACAAAAGGGCTGAGATAAATAATGTTTTCCCAAGTCCCACAAAACGTAGGACATCCCCTGATTCGAATTGCTCAAGTCATCGGATAACCCATACGTGATAATAAATAATAATATGGAAATCGCTCGATGGAATCACACGGTTTCGTTCATGTTTGTTAAGCCCGTAGGTACACTTGATATAACCGATGACTGATTTGTCCGAAAGTCTCCTCGGTTCTATTTAAAACAAATTGTGGTAAATGAAATTCAAAATATTATTTTTGAATTTAACGTCTGAAACAGGGGATATAAGACGTACTCCATCAGGTGGACTGGGGCTAGGCAAATAATTGGGTCTGCGATAATTTGTGTACATTTTGAAAGCGGTAAATTGAGTCCCAGGGAAAAAAGGTAGTAGGTAAAAACTTACCAAACGGTGAGCGGGTTCATTTATACCTACCTGTTCGTAGTCTCCATTTATACATAGTATAATTATACAATTTGACTTCTAACAATGGTTATAAAACACATAATATATTTTAATATTATTATAATAATAAAAATGAAATTCATTTTTTAATTTATACAATTCATACCATACAAAGGTTTTTTTTTTAATTCTTACAATTTATACCATATTTATAAAATTTGACTTCTGATGAATATTATTAGATATTGAGAAAATGGGATGGACGGACTTACCTTGTTTTCTGAAACTCAAGTTATTAACTTAACTCTTAAGTACCTACTACCTTTTTTTTCCCGGGACCTAATTAATCAAAAAAGTTAATTTGAGGCCCAATTTACCAATCCCGGGTGAACTCTTGGAGTTATTTTGTGTTCTTGGAGCACTCCTGGGTAACAAATTAGAAAGAACCCCAGCCGTAGAGCCCACATCACACCTCACCGTTGCACCCTAAATAATATTTCGTCTACAGTTGAGCCTAATTTTAATATGGTGTTCGGAAATGGTATTTCAGTCGAATACAAATTGTTAACGTAAGTAAAAAATAAATAAATGACAATTCAGTCCGAGTTGCGATACTGCCACATAGTGTTATTATTACGATAAATCGGCATCCCCTTCTCCTGGGCTATATGATAGAATAAGGTTATTGGAACGATATTATACGACTGTATTATTATATATTTATTATTAAAACGTCAAGCGAATAAATAACCGGAAATAGCCAAGTATTCCACAGAACAATATATCACAATCCGTATGCATGCTATTATTGTGTTTTTGTACTAATATGTGTAATATATTTTATACTTTTACCCGGAACAAAATATCATTATGTTTGAAGTATTTTTCTATTTAATTTTATAATAACAACAACCCAATTCATTAAAATATAGGTACATGTTAAGCAGGTGTGTCAGGATTAGTTGAATAATATGTTAAATAAATGCAGGGCAGGCATTTGAAAAAAATTCCGTTTTATATTATTTAAAATTAAAAAAAAACGTTACACAATTTTTTGTTTATCGTTATTTAAAACTAAAACGTTATACGAGTCATGGGTTTATCGTTATATGAAATAGCGTTAATACCTATTAAATTTAAATTAATAACTAACGAGGGTAGGTATAATGGCCAGGATACGGATAATTATAATATAATCAATTCCTGGATTGTTTGCATGAAATAATTAATGTTTCTAGTTTCTATGAAACCAATAGACCTAAAGAATAAAATGATTTTAAAATATTTCGTTTTGTGTTATTTTTCGTTTAATGATATTCTTTAAATTACGTTTTGCATTATGTTTAGTTTTGAGGTATTTTTGATTATCGCTTTCCGTTATAATAACGTTTACAAATTTCAATCGTTTTTGGTCAAATACACCGTTAAAATCATAAAATTGTTATAAAGTTTGCAAGCCTGGTTAAATTCGTCAATTTTTTTTTTATCTATAAGTATAAGTATAAAATAATAAAAATACTAAAATAACATTATGATGATAAAACAATATATTATTATTAATCATTAATGCATCAATAAATAATAATAAGGAACGTAATATATTATATAATGTATAATAACATTCCGTAGCTCCAGAAAATGTTGAAGAATCGTTAGTCATTATAGTACATTGTAGAATAATATACCTACAACATGAATCTGAATGAAAAACAAAGACTTATTGAATTCGAGTTTATAATTGTATATTGTCGAACAGTGAATTCTTGTTTGTCGAGTATTACATGAAAAATCGTTAAATTAATGTTCTGTTAATATTATAATCCGTGTAAAATGTTTCGTAATAAATCAGCGGTGCATAAATAGAAATAATTAGTGCAGGTACATTATTATTATATTATCACTGTGCACACATCATGAAGACTTGAATCAATAAAACAGTTTAAAAAAAAATGATTACTTTCCAATCGTATTAAAAATGCATACATTACTCCGAGTTAACGCGAAACGTTTCGTTCTATTGGATATAATTAGAAATACATATTTAACTCATTAAAAAAAATACTGATAATATTAAATTTGAAACATTTTATTCGTTCAGAACCCAAAAGAACCGGTTTGTAATTACTGTAACTATTTGATGCTTAAATAAAATAAGATATTCAACAGCTGCCAAAACTGTAATATATAAGAAATTCCGTTAGTCACTGTAACGTTCCATTAAAAATAAAACCTTGAACAAAAACAAAAATCTACAAACGTATAATTATTTTTTTCATGTATATTTTTACTACAATGTTCTCTTTAGATAATTTGTTTTAATATACTACACACTCAAGTCAATTTTAAACATTTAATATGATAGATTCAGCATTGCCTGATTGTGGATGACTAATAGTATACAAAACTCTCAACTACGTTATGAATATAAGAATATAATACGATTGCACATTTCATTTAGGTTTTACACTTGATTCCTGATAACCCGATCGCCCAGAAATCTCTATTAGTTGTTAATATTTCAAAAATATACTTATGCGCTTTAAAAACTTTAATGAACACATTGTATTGATTTTGTCTTCAAAACTTATATTAAGTACCTAACTATCTTGAGATTTTAAGAAATTCAGATCATTTTTAATTTTTTATATAATGATCATATTTTGTGTTTTTATGTATTGGCCATTGGGATACAATAATTATGATGAATGTCGTATTTCGCATACCAAAAATGGGCTTTTAAGTCTTATAAGCAATTTAAATTTATAACCAAAATAAAGACCGATTTCCTATTCATATTCTCAGATAGTCAGATATAAGTTATGTGTTCGACAGTACCAAGCCAAATTTTTTTATGGTAAAGTGTTTTAGTATATTATGTATATAATTTATACACAAACCTATGTTTTTATATTTTCTTTTGAATAACGTATTGATAAAATAAACTATAGTATAGTGTTATAGTGTCATGCATTAATGCATTATCGCCGATTTCACGTTAATACAAGCAAAATGAAAAACTAAAACACTGGGCACAACATATTCTGTTTGAATATTTAAGAGAAACACCGAAAACAAAACATCCTATTTGAATTTTCAAGAGAAACACGTGTTAAAAATAGTATTATTTTGCCTCTTAGCATTGTGGAGAGGAAAATAATATTACTGGTTATTTATAAATACGTACCTACTATTGACTAGCAATAAGGTGAATACATTTTTTTGAAAACTACAGTTGATTGGCATTGAGTTCACTCTAGACTGACTCCAGAAAAATTCAACGTGAAAATTAAACGGAAAAAGCACAAGAAAATAATATGTCAGTATAATGTGCAATTATTGCTGTCGGGCAAGTATTCAAATAATCATTGCGCCTCGCTAACACTTCGACACACATCCGGATGTGACTGTATTGACCCACTTGAAATCGTTACGGCGCGCCACTGTTATAATAAACATATTATCGTATACTAATAATTATTATTATAACTTGTATCCGGAAACTAGTGAAATTTTTTTTTTTTTTTTAATACTATTTTAAAATTAACTTTCATTTGTAAAATTAATGTGCCTATTATATTATTATTTATACCTAACCTACAAAAACCTGCATCCGACGTATGAAACAATATAATGTCACTAAGTACTATATTTATACCGATCAAACAACATACTTTATTTACCCCCCCCCCCCACTTTATACTTGAATACGATATTATTGCTTTTTATTCGCTTCGGTGTTTTGAAACTTTGGGTATAGAGTAGATTTTTTCTAATTAATTAAATATATGATCAAATTGTTTTACAAGTAATTTTTCAATTTCCTACGAGTTGAGTATATTGTTATAAATTGTAATTGGAAAAAAAAATACATGAAAGGTTCAATAAAATTCAATTTATGGCTTAAATAGATAAATTATTATGTTATAAAATTCTTTTTCATTGACAGGAAATAAAATAAATATATATAAAATGTTATTATTACTATTGTTTATAACTTTTTCGGTTAATATAATATGGAAAAGTTTAGTTTATAAGAAATTCAATGACTTTATAACAAGATGTATTAACAAGCCATTAAAACTGGTCCATTATTTTTTCAAATGTGCCATCACTATAAAACAAAAGAGACACATGCATGTGAGATAAAAGTTTGAAAAGCCTTTATTATTGTATTTTTTAGTACCTATCCCATTAAATGGTAGATGTTTTATACGTAATAGGTTATAGGTAATGGATGGAATAAGACTACTTTCAGATATTATTATTACATGATAATATATAAATTTGAACTCCATCAGAAATAGGCATTGTAAAATATTGTACAATACTTATTACATTTTCTGATGGATTAATACATTTGATGAATGTTGAAAATATTTACATGGAAAAAACCAATTTATCATTTAATTTTATGGAGTAGGTACTCGGTGAAATATAAATATTTCAGTATTAATACAAAAGAAAATAAAACTTCAAAGTTAAATTTGTTTTCAGTTTTTCTTTGGATGAGATGAAACATTATTTTTTAAAATACCTTTATACATATAATATGTTTTGCAAAAGTTACATTTTACTGTTAACGAAATTTAATATCATCGAAGCGAAAATAATATGATTGGTATAGTTTTAAGATTTCGAATTTGATAAGCCATTATTTATGTTTAGCTGAATCGTACAATTACATTCAGTCTAATAAGTGTATATAGAACTGTATTAGTAGCTTTTTACAAAAAGAAATAAAAACTAATCTATAACACCTGGTAAATTATTGATTTTCGTCGAAATTAACGATTTTAATTTTTTCAAAGTTTTAGTGTCAATTAACATAAAATAACCTAATAATATATTATCCAGGACATAAATCGTGTTACTCGAATGTAGGACCACGACAGTGATCTATATAATCACATCATACGTATAGTTAAGGGTTTCAAGAGCATAAATAAACGAAACACCCCATTGTAAACCTATATCAGTATGTTTCACTTAATTACAAATCTAAACAAAGTACTGGAAAACACAATCAGTGTATGAGACAATACAATTATCAAATATCTAATGGTTTTAATTGATAAAAATTATAAAAATGTACAACAAATAATCTATAATATTTTTTAATATAAAAATAAATTATTAATTAAATAAGTCCTGCGATGTAAAACGTAATTAATCGTAACATATTATGACCAATTACGATTAAAATTTTTAGTTATCTTTAAGCATTTAATGAAAAAAATAAAAATAGCATACCCCCTGAATTTAATTATTAAGTTGTTCCCTTTTATACTGTACTCTTGTCACCGAATAAATCCATTTTGAATTCAAAATTAAATATAAAATAAATTTAATGTTTGTGCGTTGATCATATATTTTCACAAAAATAATAAGAATTGCCTCATTAATAATAATATATTTTTTTAAGTGAAAATGTTTACACTGAGAAAAAGTATAAAATCACTTTAAAGAGATTTTGAGAAAAACGTTTTCATTTTAAAACTTATTTGAAAATATAAATTGTAAAAAAAATTATCAAATATTGAATAGTATAATATAATATATATTTATAATTCCAGTATCTTCAAAGAATAATTTAATTAATTTTTAAAAACATTCTTGGCATAAATTAAATTTAAAAAAATTATAATATTTAATATTTGGTATCCGTGTACCAATATATTTAAGGTTCGAATTTTAAAATATTTTCAAACAATTAAAAAATATCGTACGTTTAAAAACAGGATTTTCTCTAATTAAAACAAGCCATTCTTCCTTTTTACACTATTATATATATTAAATATAAACGTGATCAGAATTTCTATTTATTTCTTGTACTCGAGGACTTTGTTCACGTTGAATGTCTATTCAATGTGACGTATGGATAAAGATATATGTAATTAATTGCTAACAATGTCTGTACAATTACATTGTGTTGCACTTCTCCCAGATTTAGTATATTACATTCTAACTTTTTTACAATTTCAACTAATAATACGTTATTTATGTTAATGTCTAGGTAAAATTGTTGAGAAAATATTTATGATTTTCACGACGTTCAGTCGTATATTTCGTGAATGACATTTAACGAATGTGTGTTGAGCTCATGGTAGTCGATCAATAAATTGATTAAGTCCTAGCAATATTTCTTACGGTCATGACTTATTATTAAAGGATTTCGAAAATATTAATTTATAGTTAACCATTAAAAACGACAAATAAACGAAAATAAACAGAAGATTTATTAGTGTCTAAATAAATTACAACTGGAAGACAAATAAAACTGCTTACAATATTATTATTAAGTAAAAAAATAAAATGAACGTTGGCACCTTCATCTATATAACTCAAAATAAAATACACAAAGTTATTTTAATAAATTAGAAAACATATTAGCAACACATATTTATACTTGGTAGATACAGCATTATTATTTTATTCATTTATAATAATCGATTGGTCATCTTATATTAATTCTTATAAAGAAAACATTATTTAAAAACCCATTTGGCTCTATATTTTATTGTTATCATCCAAACTTACATTATTTATATTATTGTTGTTATTTTAGTACATTATTTTCATGTCAAAATTAAATTCAATTTTAATATAGTTTTTTTATTTTTATTATAGGAGGCTAGTTGTTTATTTGTTAATATTACATTTTTAATTCTTTATTTATTATACAAAATGATGAGGCACAAAATATTACCTACGCATTTCAGATTATAAATAACCCACATGTAGAAATGTATTATTATAATATTGGATATAATCTCATCAAATAAACATTACTGTAGCATTAGTTAATAGCGCTGTCAAAAGTTCTGTAGCAATGGATTATACAACTAAATAATATATTATTAATTATTTCTATAGGGTTTATAGAAATAAAGTGTAATTTAAAATTTAATAATGATAGATAATTACCTAACCTTGTAATCTTATTTATTGACACTGTAAAAAAAAAAAAAAAAATTAAATAAAAATAACGAATAGCGAGATTTTTTTTTAGCACTGTAATAGTTTAGAATATCTAATTTATGTGTAGTTTTTTATTTAAGTAGAAGAACTGGTTTTATTTTTAAATAATTAATGACACACTTATCCTACCTACTTACCATATTCGTTTAACAATAATCAAAGTTTGTAGAGTTTATTTGAATTAAATCTTATTTTAATACCACTATGTGTGTGTAAATGTAAAAAAATGTTAAGTTAAATAATATTTTATATATTTTCACATGATTGCCAAAGTAAACACATTTCAAAACACATTCACATAAAATCGTATTAAGTTTCGAACCATATTCTAGCTCTTATGAAAGCCATCGTAATTTCAAATACTATGCATATACTTTATTTGTAAATCATTGTTAGTGTAATATATAATATTAAGATTTTTTTTATTTAAATAATATGTTCACGTTCTGCGTTGATACAAAATATAAATTTGAATTACAAATCAAAACGTAGGTATAAAATAATTACAGCGATTAACGATTTGCTACAAAAAATTTAAATAGAAGTTTTATTGACATTTAATATTATTTTCTTGAAGCTATAGGTTCGATTTCAACTTAGATATAAATACTCTCAATAATTTGGTTGAATAAATATTATATAATATAATATAATAATATATACATTATAAATGATATAGTTACATAGATAGTTAATCTAGTTATATTTAAGTATGCATAGAGTTTAAGCATTATAATATAGTATGGCAAAGAGATTTATATAATTTATACAAAAATTATACGGAAAATAATAAACTGTAAACTGGCCCCTATCAATTGTTCATGCAGAAAAAATAATAATTCCTAAAGAATTTCAATGTAAAATATTAACAAGTCTTATAAATTGGTTATAATTTATTAATTATAATTTATTAGTTATCATACTAATAACAACGCAACTTAATATTAGCATAATATTTAGGATTTCTTAATACAAACTATAGCTCTGAAAATATAATGAATACCTACTATATTTTGCTATAAACAAGACAGGAAATAATTTAAATTTAACTACCATGCAATTGAAGACATGACGTTTATCATGTGGAAAAAAATCATCTGTGTGGGAATGGACTTTTACTTAACTTGGACAATTATAGACACATGTGAATTAAATTAAAATCGCCGAAGCTAATAAATGGGAAAACAAATGTCAATATAAACATTTAATTAAAAATCGAAATAATTAGTAAAACAAAAAGTATGTGTACAATGATTATAATATTAATATTGTTTAAAGGTACGTTTGTAGTAGTATTACGTTGAATCCAGTTAGTCTCTTACAAAGATTAAACATCATAATATATGCATAAAGAGTAATGTATAGGAACATTCATAAAAACAAATATAAATTTAATTAAATAACCATAAAAAGTACACAATTTTTAATTTTTAATCAACCGAAACTATTTTAATTGAATCATGATTTAAATTTTATTCCAAAGCTATTATTATATTTACCAAGATTTTATTAAATTGTGTCATAGTATTCAACCATTTTATAATTTACAGGTAAATAATATATATATTTTTTTTTACTTTCACATATTATTTGGTAACCAGTAACCCTCTAACCAATGTCAAATCAAATACTAGCTAGTATTAATACAAATAACAGTAACCGAATTCATCAGTGATGTTTACATAATTATATTGGAATATTTTAAATGAAAAAATAACTACCTTTGAAAAATACAAATTTTAATATTTAAACAACTCAAATTATGTATTTATTGATTAACTATTTTTACGGTTGAAAATGTATACACATTGTAAATGGGCTATTATATTAAAATATATCTTTACAGGAATGATTTTATATTATTAGTACCATTAGTAATGGAAATGTTTACTTGTCAAATGGAGCATAAACTAGCCTAACAAAGTTTTAGTTTCCTATTTAGGAGTAGAAAGTTAATGGAAATACCGTTAAAATTGTTAATGTCTCTTATGACATTATTGCTTTGGTTATGATTTGTTTAGTTCATAAATATGTTGTTGGTTAATTAAATATAAAGTAATTTTACGTTAGCGGATGGTTAAATATGTATTTTTCTTACCGTACGACAATCATAATAAAATATGAAAAACGTCAAATATTTATCCGATTAAGAAAACTATTATAGTGTTAGCTTTGCATTACAAAGCTGAGTAATAAAATATTTATTATTTATTATAATCAATAATGATTTTTCTTTTTTATCTTTATAAATATGAGGTAGTAAGATATGTTTTCCCATCTTTTTGTATGTACCTAAAAAATAAATTATCGGAAATTGGTTTTTAAACTTTACTACCGGCTTTGAAAGGTTTACGACTACAACCCTATACTGTCACTATATCATGAGAATATTTGGAAACACTAATAAAATATTGGCTAAATTAACTACAACATATTATTATTTAATATAATATCGTTTCCTATATTGTCTATGATTTCGTAACAAAATAAATTAGGTACAAATAAATTACAGCTATACGCATAATTAGTATAATACATAATTTACCTTTTGTTATTAATACTTATTAGTTACTCGATGTTATGAACATTGATTTTTTTATCACTAGTCATTATTTTTGTTTTAGATGATTTATAACAATATATATTGCTCTAAATGAACCTGAATAATGTTAGTCAATATTTTATACATGTAGAGGTAAAGGTATTAGCGTTTAACACAAAACGTGAAATTTAATTTTAGTAAATGAGATTCACGTTAACTCATTATGATGCATGATGCAACATTCATAGCTTTCAAATGTTAAATGACAACACATTCTCTTACGTTGACGTCTTGACATTTAATAAATAATCTTAAGTTTGAGTAGTGAAAGTAAGTTGTACATCGCAGTAAAAGTTAGTTCAAATAATCTAGAAAAATAATTAAAAAAAAAGCCAAATCATATTTTAAGTAACGTTTCAAATCTGAATACAAACATAAAATTCCAACTAAACATAAAATAATACATTTAATAAAGCAGCATTTTCGCTTGTGTCATAACATTATTTAATAATAAAAGTTGCATGGGAATAAATTAAAATAAATAAATAAAATCAAACGAAATACTAACCAGAAATGGTTGCCATTGGATACAGCATACTAATCATTTTATAATAATATATAAATAAACCATGGAGTAAATTAAGTGAGTAAGTTACTAATTATATTTAAAATGTTGAATTAATGGTTTTATAATATTAGATTTACGTTTTAATATTATTATTTATTTATTTATTTATTTATCATTACGATTATAAATTCGATTGCCAATTCAACTTGTATGACCTATTTTCAATCAAATTTAAGTTCCCGGGACTAATATCTAAATAGTCACTTTGAAGAGGTAACTATTCGATTTTTCTATTAGTTTTTCCCCGAAAAATTACAGACAAAATTTGAAAAATGTTGAAGAAATGTCAATAAGCGCTTTTTACCGAGCTCCGTTCGTCGCGCCCACCCCCAATTCGTGATTTTTGAAAAATTAATTGGACTATCAATCTGTGCGACAGGTCTTAGAGCTCGTACGGCAACCCTTAAGCAGCCATAGAACAAACGAGGCTGTAAGGCTGGAATGACGTCTCCCCAACCCCAACCTTTCGTTTTTTTTTTTATAGTCGCTCGTGCCTAACCTAACCTAACCTTATAAACTCTTAAACGTTCTGTCGAACAAATTGACGATCCACTTTGTTTTTTTGAAAGCCATAAATTGGCTGTGGGGGGCTAGGGCGACGACGTCCGTGTCGGAATCTTTTTATTTTATTTTATTTTTTTTTTTGATGCAATAAACCTTCATTGGTTCCATAATATTCCACAATAATATCCCAACAATGATGCTGACATCCGTGTTTAATAATAATATTATAAATTATAATATAATAATATTATAATCTAATATTATGCTGCTGATTTTTGTACTGGTCGCGATCTAGTATTTAAGCTACCCAAAATGCAAATAAGGTCACCGGAGGTTACTCTGATAATAATAATTCACTCCGAAACGCAATAAAACCATGAACATGGTGTCACCACGACGACGACGATTATGATGACGGTGATGACGACGGTAATAATAATGGCGATATTTATGTAACACATACTTCCGGCGCCGTGCCGGTACAGGTCGTATACTCTATACCTACCATAATAATATTACGGTATTACAGTCCGTCGAATCGATTCATAAAAAGTATTTTAGGTGAATCTCCCTCTGACCGTGACAACTATGTAGGTATGGTACGATAATATTATATTATTATAACATGTTGCTGTAATAATAATAATAATAATGCGATATGTGCCGCACTACCGTTTTTCAAGGACTCGATCGTGACCGCTGCGCGCTCGTTCGCCTCGACGTTATATACCATGGTTATTTCACGGTACCACTACCGCAATTTTTTATTTATTGTAATACAATAATAATATATAAGTATATAAGTTTTTTTTTTTTGGCACCTCCTTCCACGTCGTCATAATACTATCACGTGCAGTACTTTTAACATATATATTGGTACACATACACGACACGTTCGAGCGTATAAACGATTTTATATTATTATTATTATTATTATTGGTATGTACGTGTACGAGTGAAACCACCCGACGAGACGGTGCAATGTCGTAGGTCAGTTTTCAGGCGAAAAATCGCCGAGCGTGCCGAAAACCCAACCTCGACCGTGTTATACTACAGGTATATGCTTTATGTAATATGATTATGAATATTATACGACAGGAGGGTCATCGGTGGTGATGGTCGTCGTCGTAATGGCCGCCACCTCGTATTATTCTATATGGGTACACTCAGAGCTCGTTTGTACCTTGTTATGATATCACTGCTCAGTAGCCTAACCTAACCTACCTCCTATAGGTACAATAATATTATATATGAGTATATACAGTGCTCCGGATGGTCTGAACAGCGGAAGGATTATCGTGGCCACCTGTTGAATGTCTGTCGTTATTTGTATCAGTGTGTGTGTGTGTCGTTTGCCGCCGAAAAGGGATTGGATTTTTTTTTTTGCGGTCGTCTCGTCTGGCAGACCCAAAATAACGCCGCGAGGGACGAAAAAGGCGCCAGAAAAAAAACCAGCCACCTACGGCCTTGCTGCAGCCAACCGAGACCACTTTCATATCTGTATACAAGTTCGTAGGGTCGTTAACCCCTTTTATATACCGACCCAACCTTTGACACAATTTTATTTAAAGTAATTTGTAATATTAATATGAATATACGAGACATATACCACCGAAATTACAATACCTACCTATTATATTTTATTGATAAACTATACATTTTAATACTATATATAATATTAAGCGCAATAACAGTATTATTCTACAACTTCATACTTTCGAGTTTCAAAGTTGAAATTTAAGTACATAATTTTATCATAATGGACGCATGATAAAATATAATATTGTGATACGGTTCCTTCTTCACCACATCACCAGCCATAATACACTACAAGAGTTGAACGATTATTTAATTTACCTACTGGTTATGTAATGTCACCATAATAAATATTATGATTACTTTATTGAAAAACTTTAATCACATCATAAGTTTATCTTGATACTAAAATCAAAACAATGAACCATAATGAAAATGTCGAATTTTTAAATTAGTGTACCTATACCTACGGGAGTTTGTAATTTGCACCAAATTAAAGATATGTGATTTGCACCACCCTCAGCTGGTTGTAAGAAATAGGAATATTGTAATTTGCACTAAAATTAAAATCGATTATTTTTTCGATAGTACCAACTTACAAGTTTCTATACCCTGATATAAATTTAGCTTAGTTTTTATTTATAAAATGGATGAGCTTATACATATTTTTGTAAGTTTATATAAAATAGGATTACTATGAATATAGAAAAAAGTTAGCTTTTTTTAATTTCACATATAATTATTTTAATTGATCAACTTTTTTTTATATTCATAGTAATACGATTTTATATAAACTTACAACAATTAGTGTATAAGCTCAGCCATTTTATAAATAAAAACCAAGCTTAATTTATATTAGGATTTAGAAACTTGTAAGTTGGTACTATCAAGATACTATCGAAAAAATAATCAATTTTAATTTTGGTGAAAATTACAATTTCTATTTCTTACTACCCGAGGATGGTGTAAATTACATATTATCCTTATTTTGGTGCAAATTACAAACGCATTTTATAAAAATGGTACACATTACACATATTTTGGGTCAATTTTGGTGCAAATTGACTACAGCCATACCTACAACTGTTGTCTCTTGAAGTCTTATAATATATTTAAGTTTACCTACCTATATGTTTTAACATAAATATGTTTTTGGGCAGGATACATGTTTTTTTTTTGTTTCTGACCGATTTTTCGTAAGGTTTTCGTTGTCATGGTTGCTTATTAACAAAACCATATTTATGGCACATAATATATTGTTATTTTCCTTGCAAAATAAAAATATCGAGGGCGCTCTATGGTTTTTTTTTGCAAGTAACGTGTAATTTTTTCATTTGCCTTGTCCCATACACCTGCTTTTGATGGTTTTAAGTTACCCCAGCACAGAAATATTTTTGTACGTTGCAGAATTAACTCGAAGCCATACATGTACTGTAATCCTGTAAGACGTGTTTCTAATTCAAACTCATTTCACGTTTTTTTTTTTTTAAAGTATTGATTCACGTAATTTTTACGTTTCATTACTCGTACTAATTGTAAACGTCCACAGGGATTACGTCTCTGAGCCTAAATTTTTACTTCACCCTTCACCATAGTCTACATTATAATATAATTGTACAAATGTTTTAATCTTATCCCAATATTCTCTTCACTTTAGTAATTTTTAATCGCATTCAGGTGATAGTAACATAGTCAGCAATTAAATGTTTAATACATCTAAACCTATAGTGTCTAATATTCTAATACCTACCTACCTACATCCCACATATAATTCACATTAATTAACGTAGCTATTCAAAATGAATTTAACGCAAGAGATTAGTATCAAAGTTATTTATTCGAAACTTATATATACTTACTCGTAAGTCTAATTAACATATTCATACAATTTAAACGGAATAATTCTTGTTACATTAGTGTTCCATGATGATAATATAACAACAATGTTAATAATTATTACGGTCTGCAGAAATATACAATTGCACCAACTATATAATATCATAGTAATTAAACAATGACCAGTCACCATAATAGTAGCTAGATCAGTGATTAATGAGTTCGGTGATGGTTTTTTTTTTCCATATTTTATCATGTAATCGAGAAATAATGTCAGTAATTACCGTATACACTTAATGCTATGGCGATTACTCACTAAGCTATCAAAGCACTATGCAGCTGTACTTACCGTAAATTTGTAGTGTCAAACGAGACATTATTGTTGTGTTCAATGTGTATAATATAACATTATGCTACGTCCTAATATATTATTATTTATTTGAACAAAACTGTAATCGTTCAAATTATTATGCTTGAATTAGGATCGAATGACCAATACAGATTTGTTAATATTTAAAAATCAGCCCACAAAAGTAAAATGTATTATTAATAAAACAATTGATATTAATGAAAATATCCAAAATAATGGAATAGTATAGGTACATTTTTATGATGTTGAAAATATTTTAGAAATTGATGGGTATACCTATACTTATTTTTTTTTTACTATAAATATAAAATAATAGTAATAATATAATAATATACGGATAGTAAGCAACAACACACTTTAATATTTTTTCAGTCAAGAAGAATATCTTTAATAATAAAGCGTAATTTCTATATAACATATCTGATAAAAATCCTATTTACATACATAATTTTCATAATTATATTTTTTAAATTCTAAGTATCTTTTTCAATTTAATTCTTTAATAACATAATATTATAGGTTTTTTTTTTTTTTTTATTACACTTCAAAAATCTATGAAAATTACGTCGACTTACTTAATTGGACGTAAATGTATATATATTGTGTTATTATAAATACACACATAATATATTTATGTTTAAAATATTTCAATAATAATATGTAAATTATACAAAAAGCCAATTTCATGTTTACTTCTTTTTCACGATATTATAATACTTAATAATATATTTATATTTGAAAGGTCATAAAATGTTTAATATATGCGTAGGAAACCATAAAAAAGAAATACCATTGTCGTTTTATGAACTGGTAGATTCGTTACTTAATGGTACATATGTATAAATATATATCATTATTTGTGTTACTATATCTCAACGCTCCATCAGCGTTGTATTAGTGTTGGATTCGCCAAACGACACAGCAAAACAAATTCAATTTGATAAATTATTAAATCCAAATGTGCTTTATTCGTATATGCACAAACAACCGTTGAAGGTTTGTCGGATGAAAAACAAATCAAACCTATCATCACAATAAATACTTTCTCCATGTTTTTTGCAATTGATGTCATTTCTGCGAAGACCAAATAACAATTTCATTTTTTTTTTTTTACAATGTTGATGTTTGTTAAAATTGGAGATTTTTTTTTATTATATTTTTACCACAAAAATGTCTCTGTACCTTCTCTATAACATATACAAAATACCTAATCTACCGACATTGTCATCCGCAGGATTATTCTATAAAAAAAATTCGCAGATAATAATATCAACTCATCGAATTCACGTGGTATTGAACACGATAAAACAGTTAAGAAGCGTAGCAGCTTATAACTTAATATATAACATCGCTATTGATTATTATTTGTTTTTAATTAAAGTCATGTTGAATTCGTTCATATATTAAATATTTTCACGGCATCAAAAAAGTTTAAATTATGTGTACACTGGTACTATCACATTTGTTTAATCACAAGTTATGTAATGGAGTTGATTAAAATTCATCATTTATATTATATTATAGAAAGTATTTTATGGTTTGTAAAGTTTTTTTTTTTTATAGTTGTATTCTTGTTTCGTTGTTGTCATTATTCACAAAACCATTCAAATATTTTATTTTTACTTTAATGCTTAAACTCTATATGTAATATGTATAGCTTGATTGTTTGAAGTTTTATTTTCAAATTAATTGTTATCCGTAATTAATAATATTCCGATGTACTATAAACGTATTAAATTGAATAAGTTAGTTTTATTTTTAAATATACTACCTATTTATTTTAAAAAGAATTACTATAATAATATAATATAAAAGAATACATTTGCCAGGAAATTTCGAAAGAAAAATAACATTTGGTTTTTATATGAATTTAGTTAATGTTGAGGGCAATTAAGCTTGACATTGATCGATGTTGATAAAAAAAAAAAAATAATAATAATAATAATAATAAAGAATTTTTTTTTTTTAAATCATTATTATTGAATTTTTGGTCAATAATTTATAATATTAATTGTTATCCAAGTAGGTATACAACTATTTTACCAAATTCCGTTTTTATAATCATAATAACAAATGTAAATGTATAATTATTATGTTGTATTGGTCTTACGTGGGTACTATACATACTTACCGACTAGATAGATTGTGTTCTACATTGTAACAATCACCTAAAGACTTATTGATCAAATTCAAATGTAAATTTACTTTATCAATAATAAACCCCCCTCCCCCCCAAAAAAATAAAATTTATTAAATAGCAGTTAGTTATATTCAAATTGTAATATGTACCTACCTGAAGTATTTCAACTGAAGTGTTACCACAGAATTTACTCGTGATAAATACATTTTTCCTCTTCGTAGATCGGAAAAAAACAGTAATAAAATAAAATTATTTCTCAAATATATTGATAGGTATAACTCGATATAGGAAAACCAAAGTATTTATTTATTTTATAGCATTAATTTTTAATACATCTATAAACTAATAACCTAAGTTGTTGAGGCTGTACTAAGAAAATAAAAAATATATATAGGTAGGTATGTATTATATATTTTTATTTTTTTAAATTGAATCTTGTTATTAGGTCATAGAAATATCTAATGTCTATAACCCAGAAACGTCAATGGCGATTTATTTGAGATTTCATTAGATATAAGCACTTACTTTTATAACCACGTTCAAATTTAAGTTACAATTACCACGTATTCTCAATTAATATATAATTTCCAATAAATTACATTTAAGAAAAATTCATTTAAATGTATGAAATTGTTTATGGTTGAGTTTTATTTTTATTTAGCTGAGAAATTTAATTCAAGAATTATAAAGAACATTAATTTTTAACGGAATAAATTCTAAGTAACAACTCGTGTCATTTAGAACACTTATTATTTAAATTTATTGTAATATAATAGCACTGAACTTAACTGAAAATATTCATTAAAAACCAACCAATCCACTTAGACGATTTGCTTTAAGGAACTCCAAATTAAACTCCAAGTCAGTTGATTCAAAGATTTCATTAAATTATTTATACTCTTTGTAAGAATTTTAAACAAATAATAAATTATTCACATTTAAGCAATACATGAAAATCATTTTTATTATATTCTAGAATGAACTTTCTATCATTTGAATAAATAACTTTATCATCTAATTAATCAACAACAAGGGTTTTCACCATGATTAATAAACATTTTATAATATGATAGACCGATATTTGATTTAATGAATGTCAAATATAAAATAACGTATTTTTAAACGTGCTGATATATAAATTACTTTTAAAATACAATTGACAACATTTTGTAGATAATATTATAATAGCATTTTTTTCTGTAGAATATTGCTAAGTACCTCACTATAATATTTTTATAGTAGTGTAACAGTATATTAATGTATGTTAAAAACTAAAGTTAATTAATTATATACAATTATAATGTATACACAATAAGCACGTCAAAAACTTTTTCAACATTATTATCAAATATTTTTCCATAATTAGTACCTACTTGTAACATTACTATTTTCATATTTTAGAAGTTTTACAATATTTAATAAACGAATTTGTAATATGTAGGTATGTCTAATTAGCTAAATACGAAATTAGGTCACTGTATACAATTTGAACTTACTCAATTTTATGCTATCTAAATTACAAATATTGATGTGTGTGTTTTTAAAATAATTGTTTAAGTATAAAACCATGTTTTATATTCTATTATTTTATTTATTGAAAACTAAGACATATTAGTTAGTATTATAGTAAGTTATCTATAATATTAATAATAATCAAAGTAAAAAATATATTTATAATAAATGATAATATTATTGATATCATTATTCGTTTGTATAAAATTTTCCCTATTCACTTATTGCGCAGCTCATTAAGAATTTTAATTTTATTCAACTTATATTTAGTTTCAAATAGAATTTTAATCATATTAGATAAACAGAAAACCGATATAATAAGGAATGCAGATTAATTACACTAGCAATGTATTTGTTTTTAATGATTATATAAGTTAAGATGTTTTAGTTTCCTTGAGCTTTATTAATAATAATGGTAAATTTTATAAATTATGTACAATAATTTACCCAATTGAATTAAACTGATATAACATAATGGATAGTTATTATTATACTTCCTAGAACGACCTCAATAAAGAATTCAATTATTTACGATTAGTTGGCTTAAGGATAAAAAAACATTCCAAAATGAGTTAATTGAATAATAATCCATGAAGATGAATGTAATACAATTTTTATTAGATTATACTTTAAAATATTAAACTAAATTGAATTGGCATTCATATTTTTCATGTATTCTGAATATCTCTGATTCAAGGTGACCTAGATTATTTAAAAAAAAATTGTATATTTAATTTATGTATTTTGGACATTTAAATATCAAACTTTAAAGTATATTGTAGGTAATATAAATTTAAATATATTTGTGATGTTTATGAATTTAATTCAACTCTATATTGTAAAGCATTTATGTACCTAAGTTTAAGAATACAGCTGATTGCAAAAATGGTTTTTAATTATTTTGCAAAGCTTATAAAATATTTAAAAAGGATGAAAGGGACTTATGTGATTTTGATTATTATTTTATCTTACATCTAATAAATGATTAACTATTATTATTTATTTGTAAGTAAAACATTTGATGTAATTTAAAATACATTTCAATTACCGTTGTTATATTTATTTCTATTTCAGTATCTATTCTAGTAGAAAATTGAATATAGTTAGTACTTTGGGGGGACAAATGTAAAAAATTTTTTTGCAATATTCGTCAAAATCACAAACATTAAAAATTATTATTAGAGTTTGAATTTCAAAACAATTTTTTCTTTATATCTAAGATTTGAAAATTTAACTTAGGGATTTTCGTAAATTTTTCTACCCTAAATCAAAAAAAAAAATTTACCGGAAAGCACTATTAATTTTTTATGAGAGTTTGAAGTTGGATATTCACCCGAAAATTAACGATTTTTCATCGACGAATTTTCTTATTTTGTTGTAATTCGAAAGTGAATCATAATCGTAGATACTTGAGATCTTCACCAAATTTTTATTTTTTCAATTTCTATACATGATAACATTTTCAAATTGTTTGACTCTTTTTGAGCTATTTACAGACATTTTAATTTTCAATGAAGTCTAGTTTTTTTATTGCATAAATATTGATACACTCATTTTTGCTGAATCAATATGCTTGACAACTTAACATAGGGTTTCTCAAAGGTTTTTATAATAGCAGTTAAAAAATACTAAAGATACAAAGGCACAATTTTTTTTAAGCATTTTAATTTAAAATGTTGACAAAATCACGAACATTTGAAATTAATTTTGTAGTTAGAAATTTATAAATTGTTCAATTTTTATAGCTAATGATTGAAAATGTAATAGAAGGTTACTCGTAAGTAGGTTATATTAAAAAAATATACAGTCACAATTTATTATTATTATATATATTATAATATTTCAAATTTGGTTTAAATTTTATATTTAAATAAAGAATAATGATTTTATTTATTTTGTTGTAATTTACAAATATTATCCATGGGTGCTTGAAACTTTTAATGTATATTACTAGTTAATTTAACCCATCTAATGTATTAGTAACAGTAAAATAAATTATCTTTTATAACAATTATATCAACAAATATATGTATTTAGTTGTATAGACTGATAGCCCGTCTTCGGTCAGAATCGTTTTCTTTATGCAATAATGATTTATCATTGAATTAAAATTTAGCACGTTTAAAAAAGCTACCCACTCGACAACTACTACTGTACAACTGAGTGGTACCCACTTGCCAACTTTTTTAAATTTTAAATTTATATCAATATAGTATATTTTATTCTGTGAAGTAGTTTTACACCATCCATGTCCTAGAATAACCAGATTTTTACCGGTTACTGGATTAATTTATTTAAAACGAATATTAATTTCCAATGTTCTCACACATTAAATAATTTTTATAATTAATTTTATGCTTGTAAAAACTATAATAACACGGAGTAGGTACTTGAACTAAATTATCTAATGTTATAATATCGTGGATTATAATCAAAGTTATAATTAAGAAGGACAATTAACTTCATAGTACATATTATTTTTTATATCTTATGATTCCAATTTTAATTTTTTTTATATAACTCGGAGTGCAATTTATTGGTATCGCGTTTATTGGGTGTGTAAATTGTATAAAGGAAAATAACAAAATTAATTAGATGTAATAAATTGAAATTCAAAACAATCAAAATTCAATGTAACAAACGATAAATTACCTAAAGTACCAACTACAATTTAGTGGAAATTTATGAACAATAATATTAGAACAATATGTAAATGAATTACTATAGGTACCTACCTAATAATATTATGATAACTGTACCTATACCGTAAAGCGTACAATTTATATTGTCAATAGAAAATCATAGTTTTTTAAATTTGAATCAATAACGATATTTTAGTAGGTAATTATTCGCCGAAAATTAATATTTTCGACAAAATTCTAATCCGTCATTCCGTTTTAGTAACCACATGCCGAATGCAAGCTGCAAGTCGTGTTATGTATGCCGGATGTGTCGTGAAACTAATTGATATTTATACAGAAATAAACGAGAAACAACAACAGTTCGGCTAAATTCCTGGGTTGAAAATATAATCAATAATACTGTTTTCTATCAAGTCACTTTGAACATGGGATACACATTGTTTCCTGGTTGATGGGATAGAAAATCGGGCAATGTCTGTAAAAGTTTAGAGGCAGAATGCGCAAGTTGGCAAACCCATTTATTTAATGGACTTAGTCGTTTTGTTTATACACACAGACACAGACACACACACACACACATAATATATATATATATAGATTGATAGATAAATAAATATACACACATTCTAATTTATAGTATGATGGAGAATTTATAAGTAAAAATGTTTCCCTCGTAAGCACAGAACTTGTCAATAATATTTTAATTGTATTAAAAAAAAAACAATAAGACACAACGAAGAGTAATGCGAAACGCTCTCGAACAAAAAGCAGCTCAAATAACCTTTTTGAATAATAATTATATACTTTGGTATATTCAGAGTAATCAATATTACCAGGGAAACAGAACTCCTTAGAGTTTTGTTGACATTTGAATACGCACATCGTAAAAACAAAACTGTCTCATCATGGTACCATTTATTACCGTTTTATTTTTTATACTTAAATATATATTTATATATTATACATACATACACATTGGCTCATATTTATGCTATTTGTACATTAAAATGGTATAATGTGCGTTATTTCAAATAATACTTTCCCTCCCCCCCCCCCACACCCACAATGCCGGAATATAAAATCCCTTTTAAATCCGTGTCTACTCCCGAGCATATATACATTAATTATTTTCTTAAAGAATGAAACCAGGTTCACCCGGGATTTAATCACGGGTGCTTCCAGCCCAGTAACTAAGAATATTGCGCTGTGCCGTCTAATCTAATCCCAACAGTTGCCGAGATCTGAAATTCTTGTAAACCGTTTGTCTTATCGGAAAATGGTTGTCCCTTGTTTATAAAATATGGGCCGTGCTTGAAATGAGACAGGCGATTTATTCACATTACTGTAAAACAACGAGGCACCAAAGAGTCGGATGACGACGAAAATTGATAAATGTAAAAACAAAATACCCACGCGCCTATAAATTTTCTAAATTTCTATTGCAAAATATGTGCAGCGTATACACACGTGTCATTTATAAAAACTCGTTGAACAAAAACATAGAGTCGAAAAAATCCAATTGGAAAATCTACATCGTCACACGACGAAAATATAATATACTACTGATACGTATATTGTAATATTGCAATATTGCAGGGTATAATATACAGAGTGATTCACCAAGCATGTACACACCCTATTTTTACTTTAACAATGATCTTTTTAGAATTTTCAAATATACAAAGACCTTATTTTCAAATTCTTGAGATTTTTTTTTTACTAACTGAGAAATATCCTGAGGAGATACAAACGTCTGTTTTTCAAATGAGAACCCCCCCCACCCCTCTCATTTATTGTAAATTATGAAGAGAATAAGTTTTCAATGTTAAAACGAGAATTCAAAATAGTAGTTTTTGAGTTAGTCAACTTTGTGTGCTAAAGATAATAGGTCAATGAAAATTAGTGTGTAAAATATGTATGCCATGGTGATGTGAATAATACTATGAACATGTTAGTAATTAATATTAATCTATCAACACATTATATAGGTAATTTAATAGCTGTCCTACCCGGCGTTGTCCGTTCCAAAGATTTGTTTTTGCTTATTTGCCGTATATCTACTAATTATTATTATAGTAATATAATAATATGTAACCAATGGCAGCCATTTAAATGAACAAAATAAAAAATAAATATTTTATTATGTGTAACCAATGGCAACCCGGCGTTTACCGTGCCAGAGATTTGGTTTTATTTAAAAAAAATCTATTTGTAAAAATATGTATTATATTATTATGCAATAGATATTTCCACTAATTCTTAGTAGTAATAGAATATGTAACCAATGACAACCCTATATAAAAAAAAGATATTCTTTTTTTGTTAGCTACCAACTAAATTCATGTGTGATCTACCTTTAAGCTACCTATAGGGGTTGAAAAAATAAGCTATAAACCCTTCAATTCTCAAGCGATATTTCGATATAACTTTTATTGAAGTAGTGAAGTAGTGAAGTAGTATTTAAGTATATTAATTACAGACAAACAGACAAACATCCATTTATTTATTTTTATAAATTCTAAATCTTATATTACATAATATATTTTTAATATATTTGTAAGACTATTTTTACTACCCCTTGTATTAACATTTTAATTTCTGAAAAACTAATCGTACGAACTTTGAGTTAGGTTCATCAAAATTGTCAAAAACATTACCCACTAAATAGTTTACAGTAGAAAAGAAGAGCTGAGGTTCTCACACGATAAACAGAAGTTTTTAAAGCCACAGAACTCTCCTTAAATGGTACAAAAAAATCTTAAGAATTTGAAAATTAAATATTTAAGTACATTAAAAATTCTAAAAATAATAGTTTGAAAAAAGTATTATAAAAAAAAAAAAACACGAGGGCGAATATGTTTGGTGAATCACTCTGTACTATATAGATTATAATAATACGGTTGTTACCTATGATTGATTTAATATTTTAATTCTATCATACATTTATCATAAAAATAATGTTTCAACGTTTCAATCCATCGAATTTAAAAAAAAATAAATATATATAATAATAATATCTAATAAATAATTTATTCGTCCTCAGCAAAACATTTTTTAACATGGTTTTGTTAGTACAATTCGTTATGGTTCTCGTAATCGTACACTATGGTAATTCCGTATTGAGTTATTTATGTTAAACTGGCAAACGTTTTCCAATTTTCCAAAGAACTACTAGAATATTCAATTGTAATTTAAGTCGAGTGTGTAAAATTTGCACATATAATCAGCAATGCGTATAAAACTGAAAAGCCGTCCACAGCGTTATTTAGTATGACGTCTTGAATAGTTTCATTTCAAGATATTATACCGAGAAAACCCCTATAATCATTTTGAACTTTGAAAGTAAATAGTTGAAGAGTTTCTAAATCTGAATATACTGTGTCCGCAAATACAAGTTCCCGTTGAATTCGCTGCTCTTCTTGAAAAAGTAGTGGGGAGACTAGTTAGGGGGGGGGGTTGTATAGGTACTACCTATATAATATAATATGTATATGTTTTATATACACAACAATATGTATACAGCGTATTCCTCATTACAGAACAATAATTGGAAACGCACTCAATTTTCTTATTCGTACCAAGCGTAAACCTCCGTCTTGTTTATTCTGTCCGAGTAATGTATGTACCTATATAGTTATAGTATAGGTAAGTTTGATACGTATATGGTTATTATTATTTGATTTAAACGCGAGATTTCCGAGGTCCACGTCGAGTTACGACTTACTGGAAAAACTCCCATGTACAGAGCTCACGTGTTATTATAATACATATAGGTAGGTCACAAAAATCGGTTCAGTTTTGTCTATCATGACTGCAGAAATTCGGCCAATCTCGAAGTGCCTATGAGTGCAGGATAGGTATACATTTTTGTACCTACTAGTGAATGTGTACACGTGGACATGTGTGCCCGTTCCGTATCTGAAAAAAAAAACGCCTATGTGATCAAAATAATAATAATTAAGTCAAAACGCCTAATTAATGTACTAACAATATTAACATATTTCGTTTCGATTTTTGCAAGATTTATTTACTTCTGTTTGCGCAATGACCTCGAGAAATCTATATAAAAAAAAAAAACTAACAGTAATAAAAGTACAAAATAAATAATAATAATAATTGGTTATACAACAGACAGGGGTGGCCGAACTGCGGCTACCGTCATAGACTCTTATTGCACGTGTCTTGCAATAAGACAAAAAACATTTTTACTAGTATTAGTATAGGTAGGTAATACAAATGAAAAACTGTGAAATATTAATAAAAAAATATAATTTTATACGTTTGAATTCTAATCTGTAATAATAACAATCGGGGCCATCGTATGCAATATATTTTTGCATTTTACGATACTTCACATTCTTTTTTTTTTTTGATCTTAAATATTTTTAATTTTACTGTGCAGCTATCACGAGACTCTTCTCACTAGCCAGTAGCCACCCTATATAGGTATACAATGTCATAACAATATAATAGTACAATTTATAAGTAGGTACATTGGCTGTAGGTAGGTACAGTGCATGTATAATGTTATATTTATTTTTAGTTTTAAACATTCATTAAGTTTTTATTTTATAAACCTATTATCCTATTGTATTTTTAGTGCAACATCGAATAAACCATTTTAAGTATATTGTAAAAACTTAAAATATTTTTTACAAAATACATAATTATTGAATAAATAAATTATGTAAATTTCTAACTTAATAATATTTAAAAGAGAAGTGTTTTCACATTAAACAAAACATAATGGAATTAATGTGCTCAAAAATTGAGATGGACGACCATAATATAAAATGTAATATTATGATGGTTAAAATTGATGACATAAATCATAATAATTATAAGATATTGCTTGAGAAAATAAATATATTTTTTATGCACATCAACTAAAATAAAAACCGTTAACATAAATAAGTCTTATAATATTAATTATTGTTTTATTTTTTTATAGTAATTTTCTCTATAAATTATCCTGTTTATTATAAACCATAATAATTACAGAAACAGAAATATTACTATATAACTTGATAAGAGATAAGACACACTAGGTAGTCATTATTAGAGTATTCTTCTACAGATCATATAGCCTAGTCATTATTATAGTATATTTATCAATAGTACCTATTATGAAATATTAACTGAACATAATTTACCTGCTGAAAATAACATTAAACTACAGGTACCAACTTACTATAGTTCTTTAATTTTAGTCTATAATACGTATAAACCTATTGCACACAAAGAATTATTTCTCACTTAATTTACCAATATATGTTTTTGATTTTCCGAGGTTAATATACTCGAATAATAAATTATTGGATTGTCATATTAATTTATAAATACAAATAATACGTTTTTAATTAATATGTAGATCTTTGACCTAAAGGTATATACTATTAAACGTTTAAACTGATTTAGTGTGATATATATTATATTTGACATAGGTAATTTTCAGTCTAAATTATTGGTCATACGCTCAATATTTTAGTACTTTGTGTTTCAGTTTTAAAGACAGCGTCACTCGTATTCTCAAGTTCTCCGATTTCATAAATATTTAAATTATTTTTTTCAACGTTATCACTTATTTCCCATAGTGTAGAACTATTGTACATAACATAAATAAGACGTCATGTGTGTGATACGCGTACACTATTAGTATGGGGTCAAATTTTTAACTTAAGAGCTGTTTTTGTATTATTCATTTTGATTTAGACTTATAGGTACTTAATATTATTAAAAATCGGTTTGACTTCTGTTCGGGTTTTTCGCTATTGTTTAAATAACTTTAAGCTATTGATTTTATATATTATGCAAATGTTTAAATTGAAATTCAATACTATACAAAGTTATAGGATTGTTCAAAAGTTGACTATTCAAATAAAAAGAAAATAACCATTGGTGTATAATATTATGTATTATGATAATGAAATTTCGGTAGGTACTTATCACAATTATTTAAATAAACAATTTATTTTAATACAATTACTATTTTGATTAATAATGAAATGTTATATGAAGAACAAGGACTTCATAATTGCATAAATAACTTCTCTGATAATGTCGTTTAGTTTTTATTTTGAGTGTCATTTGTAATGGAAAATTAATGGTGTTCACTAGGAAATTTATGAAATATGATAGAATAAAAATTCAATCATGCTTTCCTTCAACAACTTCTTTCAAAGCAGTATTCGATTATATCGTAAAGAGAAAATATAATATAAACCAATTCGTCCGTACGTTGTAGTCACTAAAATATATTTTGAGGGATATCTTAAAGTAGTTATGATTTATCGACTTGATGATTTGGAAATATGTTCGTCGTCAATATCAAGCATTGTTACCATTGTATTTTATATGTGTTACACGGTGTTTAACATTTTATGATTCATATTCTTGAAATCAACTCATTTTTCTCTTTGACAGAAATGTTAAATACATAAACTATAACTTAACATAATTAACAAATATCCATTCTATATAGGTAGTGAATTAAATAACTTAATCATGATTCATAAACAAAGTATACCAGGTATAATGAACGACGTTTACATTTTTCTACACCTGTAAGTCTCAACTGATTGGCACCCTAGTATACCTTTTAGTTAATTACATTTTAAATTATTGATTGTGCCTCTGGAAATGAACTAAAAGATATCAGGTGAAATGTGCCGATGTGATTCAATGTGACGAAATCGGAAATAGGAATACAGTTTTATAAGATAAAACACTTTGTAAATTAACGATTTAACCAATAAAGCGCAATGTTACAATCATTACAATATTATACGTCATAACAATACATTTGTATTTTTAACCTACTAAGAAATAAAGTATCATTTAGTTTAGAATAATACTGATTTATGATAATATTCAGTGTTGATATAGGTTCAAAATAAATATGTTGCATATTTTAATGGCATGCTGTACTCGTGTACCTAACACAACCAGAACGACTGTTATTATATTTTTTTAATACTTTAATAAAGGTCATGTTCACCATGAAATATAATGTATTCGAAGAATGCCCAAAATACAAAACCACACTCTCAATCGTCAACCTCCCTTAGCCCCATGCGCACCATTCAAGAAACACTCAAGTACTCAACGAATATCAAGCCACCAAGTGTATCAATTTTATTTCCACTGAGATGTACTTAACAAATTCTAAATTGTAAACTGCAATCACTTGCAAATATTAAAATATATTCATGTTTAATATTTTTGTTCATTTCAATTAGCTTTTAAATTTTTTTTTTCTTATAATATTTTATATTATCTTAGAGGGCCTAATTAAAACAATTTAAAATTTATATATAGCACACATTTAATATTATCACGGCGCACACTTTGAACAACACTGCAGACCTACACGCCATTTCTCATTTGTAAATTGTTTGTAGGATAGGTGGTAATCACTTCAGATTTTGAAGCATTATATATTGAAGCATTATATTAATAAGTGAAGGTCATAATATTATTGTTTATAATATACTATAATATGTTATTCGTGTTTTAATTCAACGAATTTGAAATGTTTCAATCTAACAATTTTTATCGAAAATTTAAGTACCTATTCGATTTGAGTAAATCGCATACACGAAGTTCGTGATTTTTCCAAAACGTTTTTCTCGTTTGTCGAGGATAACAAATGACTCGTGCGAGCATGATACATGACGACAATACTAATCTGTTATAATATCGAAAAAATACAATGGTATTAAAACAAACCGAAATCAGGTAAATATATACAGCGTTATTGTTCAATGGGCAGAAAGTATTATGTTTTTAACTGTTATACATTCTCTGAACAAAGTGACTCCCAATAGTTTATCGTGTTTTCACGATTCATTGCTCGAGTCAAGTGAGTAAAATGAAAATGATAAATTTTGGAAATTTTTATATGAAACAAAAGAACCGGACCCGTTTACCACCGATGCATCTGTACATATTGTTTTACTTATACACCTATTATTTTCAAAACAGTCAAACTTGTTTACAGGTCACCGATCAGCCAATTCGACTGCAATATTTAATAAAATACTCATATTCTACTGTCTCGACTTATTTTCAGTACAAAAGTTATTTTTTATTGGTTAGGACAGTTATGAATTATGTATAGGTAGTTATAGTTACCTAATTGTATATTGTAATCACGAGACTATATAATGTTCAATAGTTTGATTGGTCACCCGACTGAAATAAAAAACGGCTTGGTACACCTAACTATTTTAAAATGTTAATTATACAAAAATACTAAATTATTATTAATACCAGATATTATATAAATTGATTATAACTAGGTAATTTAAAATATTTAATTATACATATGTTACAATCAAGGTGAATAATCCGTTATCATAATATATATTAATATGTTTGGTGCTTTAAACTCGGTAAGACATTTTCGTATATGTTTACGAAAAATCACCAGAAAATGTTAATTGTAATAATTACTGCATTTAATAGGTACCTGTATTATATATTATTATGTAAAATATAATACCAAACGCAGACCTAAAATTAGTATAGTACCTACCTAAGTATGATAATAACAAAACCGTGGAGTACAACACACGTATAATTTTACATAATATATTATGGTACAGTGATTGTACGAGTGCAAATAAATTAATACTTAATTATTATCATGTTTGTAGGAAACTAAATTCTGGATTATAAATTAAATATGGTTCAGGTAATACATACTTATAATTATTATTGCTGTATCAGCTTTAAGCGTGTTTAGTACAGAAGAGTCGAACTAACATATATTATTTATATATTATATGTCGTATTCTCAAAATATACAAATTATCTTTGAAATTAAAATTTTAAACAAATCTTATACTTGAAGGTAAATCATGACGTCATGGTATGATAGGAATATGTGATTTTAATACACTACTTTTAATGATTTTAGAGATATTTTTTTTTTAAAAACCATACAATTTAAAATCAAATACAAGACGGTGGACAGTTGCGGACCTCGGAGAGATGATGACTTATTTTTTGGTGTATAAGAGACACCTTGGCGAAAAGTTTTAATCAATTTCAAAACTTTCCAATTTTTTCGTAGCTGATCACTCTTATTGGGGATTTATAAAACATGTTTTGATGTCGACCAAGTAACGTGTAGAATACCGGATATAAATTTACTTTTGTTAAATAATTGCAAATTACCTACGTATATAATTATTAAATTAATGTACCGAGAAAATATTATTTATAAGACTGCATTAGATATCGAGATAATTTAGTCTCAGACATTTTCGAGTGATTTTACCTTGTACCAAAGTATCAAGTTAATACGGTAGTCTGTAGTAAAATCACTAAAATATACTGTTTTGTCACGTTATAATTTTTTTCTAATAATGTTGCGACATTATTCCATCAATTCTGTATAATTACATAAGTTAACTATATTATAGATCCAACATGCATTTAATTTATTAATTAAAAAACCACAAATCATTATTATTTAAAAAGACAGATTTTTAGATTTATATTTAGGAGCTGTTAGCAATTGGTTTTACAATGATGGTTTTTTTTTTTATTATTTGTGTCTGTTTACACGATAAGTAAGTAGTCAAAATAATTCTTCAATTTTCAACTTAGTATCTTGGTCGATTGGAAAGTGAATCTAATTGGTGAGCTATGGAATTCAAAATTTAAAATTCCCAATAGTTTTAAAAACCTCCTGGAAAACCAACATAAAAATTAAGGAAAATGGGAATTTTCACTCAAAATATATTTTCGACAAAATCGATTTTGGTTTTTGGTGTAACTGTAAAACGAATTACCTTAGTTACATGAATGATACTTTCACCGCTTGTTTATATTAGCAGTTTCTATACACCATAACATTTTTCAAATATTTTGATTTGTTTTGAACTGTTTACAGACATTTTTAGTTTCCAATTTAAAAAATTTCTTTTTTCTATAAATGTCAATAAAGTTTTATTAGTTGAGTCAAAAAGCGTGAAAAATGAATACAAGGCTCCTGATATATTGTTACAATAGTAGTTGAAAAATATTAAAAATACATAAGCACAGTTTTTTTTGTAAGCATTCAAAATTCAATTTTTGGTAAAATTTATCAATTTTAGATATTGAGTGAATGTATTGATTTTACAATGATGTGTGTTTTTTTTTAATTTTTATTTTTGTGTCTGTCTACACGATAAGTAGTCGGAATAATGCTTCGATTTTCGACTTCAGTATCTTGTTCGATTGGAAAGTGAATCTAGTTGGTGCATTCGGGTGGTCAATTTTTTTAAATTCTCAATAGTTTTCACAAGCGCCGGGAAAAATAACATAAAAATTAAGGAAAAACAGGAATTTATAAGCAAAATCGGTTTTTGACAAAATTGATTTTGGCTTTTGGTGTACACTAAAACAAATCGAACAAATGATCGTAAATACATGAAATGTTCACTGAATATTTATATTAGCTTTTTCTATACATAAAAAAAATGTTCAAACAATTTTGACTTGGTTTGAGCTGTTGACGGATATACTCAATTTCGAACTTTTTTAGGTTTTTTATTATGAATGTCAATAAAACTTTATTTGTTAGGTAAAAAAGCTTGAAAATTTAATACAAAGCTCCTATTATGTTGTTACAATGAAGTTTGAAAAATATTAAAAATCCTTAGTCACAGTTTTTTTATAAGCATTTAAAGTTCAAATATTGACAAAATACGGAAAAAACACGAAATCTTGCAAATTATTTTTAGATAGAAATTCATAAGAATGCTTCTTTTTAAATCTAAGATTTGAAAATGTAATACAAGATTTATCATAAGTTTGTCTACCTTTATCAAAAAAAAAATGTCTACGGAAAGTGAAATTAAATTTTTATGACCATTTTATGACCATTTTAAAATCAAATTTTTACAAAATTTGTTAATCACTCGATTTCTCATGTAACTATTATCTTATTTTGATATAATTTAAAATCGAATGACTCTAGATACGTGAAAATTTGACTAAATGTTTATTTTATCATTTCTTATATTTGATAAAATTTTCAAAATATTTGGACGGTTTTTGAGCTGTTTACGGGCATTGTCAGTTTTCAATGTTTTTATTTTTTTTTCTGTGAATATCAATAAAGTTTTATCTGTTGGGCCAAAAAGTGTAAAAATTTAATACAAGGCTCCTGATATATTATTACAATAGCAGTTGAAAAATATTAAAAATACAGATTCACAATTTTTTTTTATAATCATTTAAAGTATATCAAATTAAAAATCGAATAATTATTTTGTAGTTAAAAATTTAAAAAAAAATTTCAACTTTTATATCTAAGGATTGAATATTTAAAACAAGATTCCATGTAAGTAGTTAATTCTGTTACTAAAAAATCTAAAAAATACACAAGCACAGTTTATTTTTATAGTAATTTTAAATTCAAAATTGGACGAAATTACATATTAAAAAACCTAGAATAACTATTTTAGTTATTTTGTTGTGATTGTATAATATCATTCGTGGGTACTTGAAACTTCTAAAGTACACTATTATATATCTATGATAGTACCATTGTTTGTTGTTGACGTATAAAGCGTTATAAGTACTTAATGGATATTGTGATATGATTAATTTGGATTTTATTATAGGTACCTATTATAGGTCAATTTTTTTTAATACCATAGTTATGTATATAATATGTCTTATACCTAGACTGACATACCGTCTTCTCTCAGAATCGTTTTTCTTATACAATGATAATATATCATTGAATTCAAATTTAATATCATCCATTATACAGTGTAACGTACTGTACAACAGAGCACCTTTTTTAATTTTAAAATGAATTTGTAGTTAAAAATGTATAAAATGTTCAACTTTAATAGCTAAGGATTGAAAATTTAAAACAAGTTTCCACGTAAGTAGGTTATTCTGTAACCAAAAAATCTCATATTTATAAAAACACACGTGTTTTTTTATAGTTATTTTATGTTCAAATTTGGACGAAGTCTCATATTAAATAACAAAGTATAACGATTTTAGTTATTTTGTTGTAATTGTATAATATTAATTATTTAATTCAACTTACTGGCTACCGTATTAATAATAAGTAGGTATTAACAATAGGTATAAACACAATATAAAATATCCACACTGACAAACCGTCTCCACTCAGAATCGTTTTTCGTATACAATGATATTATATCATTGAATTCAAATTTAATACCATCCATTATACAGTGACCCACCTGTAACCTATTGTACAGCAGAGCGATATCCACTTATCCGTTATTTTAAAATTGATAGTTAAAATCATTTTAAATGTGTGATTTTAACATGCCCACACATTTTATAATATATCTATTGAATTTACACCATAATGTGAAATGTCATTAGTCATTATCTACATATATTTTGTTACACGTTTTATTTATCTGTTTATTTTTTTTACTAATCCTATGGAAATAATTAAATTAAGTTAAAGTTATTAGATTTATTTATTTATTATTATTTTATTTTATTTAAATTTTTAATTGAAAAAGTTTTCCTATTATATTTTTTATTCGTTTATTTATTCATATTTACGGAATGAAATTGAACAAAATTAATAATTAATAACAATGCGAGTTTAACAATACAACTGTGACTTTTTAAATAATTAGCTCGTTAATACGTTTTCCTTACAATAATTAACAAAAGGATAAAATGCATAATAACTTTCAATATTTTTTTTTTACTTTTTAATTATTCTCTTCACAAAAGTAAATCTATTTTAAAATGATGTGCGTGCGCGCGTGACTTGTAAATCCTTTTATTGCCTCATGTTCCTATGCTAGACAATTTATCGTTCCTTGCAGCATAATATAAATTACGTTGAATATTCCATTACGATACGTAAAATCCATAAAATATTATAAAATGAATACTTTTGTATTAAAATTTTAGAGGACAACGACTCTAAAGTCTATAAATAGTTGTTTATTTTGATATATGTTTAAAGTTTTGATTATTATAAAGATTAAAGAATAACAAAGTAGTGATATGTATATGACTTATGAGTTATGAGCATAAACCACGGTTTAAGCTACCTATATATAGTAACATTGTTATCGGTATTATTCTAAATCGTATAATATTAAATATAGTATAAGCACTGTTGTTAGACTGCTACGGATTTTAATTTGCAAGCAGCAGACGGTACATCGGTAATATTATGTTGCATTGATCCTTTGGTGTTAACAATCCGATTTAAATATGTAACATGCATATACATATATATACCAAGTGTCCGCAAGAAACTGGGTAAAGTCTATAATTCTACAGTTACCCATATATTTAGAATTCTATCTGCGGGATATTGATGATCAAAATATAGTCTAATTGCATGTCCTGCAAAGAAAACTCAAAAATATGTATAGGGTACTGAGTAATATTAGTGGTTTAATTATACAGTGGACCCTGATTTACTAATATTTTATTAATACATCTATATTATATTACAATTATTTTTCTTTTTACCTCGGCTGGAATTTTTACCCCAACAATCAAATATTCACTAAATGTTAGAAAATTAGAAACATTTTTTTTTTTTTAACTGTACAGTATCGTGAAACCGGGGAGATATTCGTTTATCAGTTAAAATAACCGGTGCCCTGAAATTGAATAACCATTTTTTTACTCGATACGATTAATGGTTATCAGCTGTGTAAACTATAAAGACAATACATCTCTCAAACACACTTTGTCGACTGTTATACAACTATATAGGTATACCAAACGTGTAGGTGGTAAAACTGTGGAGTTCTATTCAGCGTAGGTACCTCCTAACCTGCAGTACCTACTCCAATTCTAACGAAAACACATTTTGATTATTATGATGTTATGAACAAAACAAATTTGATTTTTTTTCACGTGTCTCAGATATAATAATATATCATATCTATGAAATAATTATTCAGGACAAAAAGTAATTTCCCGTTATGAATATTGTGCTGGTGATTATTTTGTAGCGTAGGCTGCTTATAGCAAGCAATTTTATTCATGAGAGGTGCCAAATAAATGAGAGAGCAGTATTATAGTTGTATACTTGAACCAACGTCGTATATAACTAATTGAATCCTACGAATAAAATTTGATTCCGTTGAAAATCTCAAGTGATTAGATACCAGGCATCCCGAATATATTATATTATATAGGTAGGTAATGTATTAGCTACCCATTACAGTACCTACTGGATTAATTTCACGTTGTAACAAAAACGAAATATTATGTTGGTACCCAGACATTGTGTGATGGGAAAGAATAGATTTTCATTGGTAATAATTATATCAATGGAAATGTTGATTGACGATGGAGATGCGAGGGGGAAACTCCAAATTATAGCCGTCCGAGACGTCATAGCATTTGATTAGTATACAGAGAATATAGTTGTAAAACTCATTTTCGAAACAGATTATAACATATATTATCAATCTCTGTCCAAACCAGAAGGAAATGCCTGTAATTTAGCCAGTCTTATATAGTTATATATATATATATATACAGTAGGATGCGCATTAATATTGAACTGAAGCCGCTGCGGTCGTTGATTCCATTTAATTATACAACCGTTACACGGTTCTGATTCAGTTACCTTAGAGTAAAAATATAATAATAATAAAACCTAAACAAATAAATAATAACAAAACGAACTAAAACAATCGAAATAATTTGTACGCATGTATATATATATATAATGTAGGTATATGTATAATATTGTATTTCTTTTGTATAGGGAAGTGAAAACAATCGACCGAATAAATAATATATAACTGTTACCTACCCAATCTTATGTACTAAATGTGTACCATATTATTATTATACCTACACAGTTGGCAGATTAGTGTTACGCAACCTCAGTTTTTCATCTAAGTTTTAATTGCAAGTTTCCGGCGAACATTTAGATTCACTATCAGCAGTGCGATTATTAACGATTCCATTTGTATCCACGGCGAAAATGACTGTTAATTAGCAAATTATCATAATGTTCAAATGGCAAAGCTTTTCGCTGTGCAGCCTTATCATTCGTTTTACAGCCATTTTCCCGACTCCTAACTCCGTCACTAGCTTTCTTATTCAAATATATTATAGGTATATAATAAACTAAGCTTTTTAGTTTTATATCATGTCTCTATATTATTGTGTATGATATCGCAATTACTTCTCAAGTACTTGTATTCAATTATTATAATTATTATAATTATTATAATAAAAGTATTAATTTTTTTTTTTGTATACTTACATAATTTGCTTACAATTTGTTATTGTTCTAATATTATTACCTTGGAACGTTAGCATATTATTAAGGTATACTATACTATTATTGTAGGTTTTGGTTTACTTATATTTTGTATTAAAAGTTAGTGTAGGTACACTTACTGTTTCTTAAATCATTTGTTTCCTGCATCTACTTATATATAAAGTAAGTATCTAAATAATAAATTATGCATAACCCACACATTTATTTTGGTTATTTTAAAAATTACATTTTTTTATAATATCAAATTACAAATAACGATTAATTGTCTTCAGTAAATGTACACAATACAAAATCTATATTAGGGCCATTACTTATTATTATTATTATTATCAATATATAAATATATTTTATTTTCTTAGACTTTTTTAAAACAAATTATATTTGTCTTAATACAAAGTTTTATTCTTATACCATAAAAAAATAAATAAATATAAGTTAGGTAATATTTTATAATGGCTTTCTGTAACTATAAGTGTATATTATTTGTCATTGCATATAACGAGCCAATACTCATAAGTCATAAGTAACCTTGTGTCCTTAATAATAACATACCTACGCAATAGAGATAAAAGATAAAATACGAACACATTAAATATTTTCGTTCGATATTCCATTAAATATTTTATTACAAGTCTGCGCGAGGAAAGATAAACATGATTTAACCAAGTTCACAATAAATGCACAATTATGTAAAAGTAATGAGCATATTAACACGAAGCACAAAATCCTTACGTTGTTTTAAGATGATTGGAAAACCACGAAGAAAGGAGAGAAAGTAATGACAAATATAAAGTGGATTTGCATACTATTAAATTTAAATCACAAATATTAATTTATTCCTATTATAAGTAATTTAGGTAAACAGTTGAAAAACGAATACAACTTACGCACAAAAATAAGAAGGTGTTGAACGACTATAATGAATTGATCAGAAACGAACAAATACAATAATAATAATAATAAAAGTTTAATCTAAACGATTGTTGTTATAACTAAAACCTCAAAATGATGCAAACCGCAGCCGGGAACCGAGATAACACGTGGCGCCATTGCTTTTAAACATCGGTATGATTTTATAATCAGCTCGTGAGTAATTTAATGTTATACGTCATAATGTCTTAGGTTATGCTAAAAGCTCTTAAAAACTTTTACTTTTTTTATATAGTGAGTTCGGTAAGACTAATAATACGTTAATACTTAGATCCAACAGCAAACATAAATAAGTGATAACGTAAATCACGAGAGAATAAAATAGTAGGTATGATATCATTAAATATTTATGAATTATTATTAATTACTGAAATGGACATTGAGAAATTATGGAAACGAAATGAAATAATAATATTATCCACGTTATAGTAATATTAATGTCTAGTTGTATTAAAAATTGCATACCAAATATCAATTACTGATGTAAAATAGTATACTAACTATTATAATATAGGGGATATATCGGATTACAATCATATTATGATTTATGATAAAGGAGTAAAGGACGTGTGTGGAGTATTTATCTATAGCTATAATATATTTCCATGATGTTCAATCATCTAAAATATGAATGTAATGTATTGTCAACTACGACGTTAAAATTAAAACAATATAGGTAGATCAATAACCGTTGTCTAGAGTCTAGTAGAGTGTATACGCTAATACTAAATAATTCATAAATCATAACAGAATGAAAAAACTACAATTTTATTCACCGACACAGCATAATATTTATACATGCTTAAAGGATTTAGGTATTATGAATTGTATTAAAGATGATAAAAGTTTAAGACAAAAGTTTTATAAATATTATTTGAACCAACGGAATGTAGTGATATTTCGAGTTCTTAAAGTTTTTCGCTTTAAGAAAACGTAGCAAGATTTTAACGATTTATTTATTTCGAGAACTGTTTTGCAAGTGTTGTTTTTGCGTTTGTTATATTTTTTTTTCATAATTATTATTTTCGTGTAGTTTTGACGTGCACCGGGTACAACGTAGTTTAATATTCACAAAGTACACGCCGGACTGATGTATTATTATTATTTATATTAGCCATAGAGCCGAGAAATTATTGTCACACTGAAAATATAGAGTACTTACCTACGGATTTAAATTTGAAATTCAAACGATTTTTGTGCAGGGGAAAAAATTTAATAATAATAACGACGACGACGACGTCGAAAAAAAAACCAAGAATTATTACGACTATCTGGGCAGCAGCTGGTTTTTAAATTACATTCTGCGAATCAACCGCGTGTGTCCGTGTGACTTTATCTCTGGTAGGTACCTACTCATTGATTCTCGTTGAACGTCCAACAAAAGAAATACTTCAACTACGCGTATAAATTATGGTATTAATTTTGTGATCGAACGTGTAGATTAAAAATAAAAAATGATGTTGTTTGTACGACTCGATGTTACGCAATCACGCCGATTATATTATTATGTTGTGTTATTTATGTTTAAATATCGCGGTTTAGTTTACCGTCCGTCTATGGATGCAATCACAATAACCGTAAATCGATACGTTTTTTCCAAACAATAATGTACGATGATAATTGTGTCGCTTCAATCGCGGTCAATGTGCATTGAATATAATAATGATATGTTTTAAATACCATATATAGTATTTACAATCAATGGTAATAGGTGTGCGACGAGCATAATATTATGAGGGTATATATTATTGTCACACGGGTATATTAAGGGGGCACCTTTTAAAAAATGTATTCGATAAAAATCATCGAACGTTTTGACAAATCGGCGAAACCGAAGCCCCCTCCCCCCTCCTCCAAAAAATAAATACAAGTCCAGCGATGCCATATTGTCGAAATACGCACTTGGCACTTATTATCAGCAAATTGGTATTACACTCTATTATAATACCTATTTTATATTAGTTATGACAGTAATACACCTGTTTGACCATTTGCGCATTTATCAGCCTCAGTTTATTTCATGTGCACAAAACGTACTATGATATACGATAAATGATACAATATTATAGTGATAGAATATCAAGATACTCGAGGGCTGAGGGAGGATGTCTGTGTGGTGCTTGAACTACAATAATCTAATATACATTGATATCCATTATTATGATTTATACAACCTATTGTTAAAAATAATTTTAAAAAAAAAACACAACATTTTCCTGAATAAAAATTCAGTGTACCTACAAGCGTTATGCGTATATATAATATAATATTATGTATTTTATACAGAACGTGAGAATGTGTGTGTGTGTGTGTGTGTGTGTGTGGTTAAGGACTAATCCCGCAAGACGGATCGTCGTTATATGCTATATACGAGATGAATAATTCTGCTGTTACTTCGATTGAATTAATGTAAACCAGTTAATGTGAATTGCTGTCGTTTTTGACACCGGGAACATAAAAAAAAAAAAAAAAAAATAAACAAATGCCGTCCGACGAAAAAAAAAGAAAAAAGAAAACCGACATTTAATTTATGATAATGCTTATCGTCGAGGATAATCGATAGAGCGTAATGACGAAAAAACAATAATTTATAACTTTTCAGAGGATTTCCTCTCGATACCCATTCTAGATTATCATCGTTATTAGAATATTAATAATATTATACATTATGAAAACACGAGACGTCATGACTAAGCAAAATTCGTATCCAATTCGTTTTATCGTCGCTTTTCGATCGACACACGCGCGTGTGTGTGTTGCAACAGGAGGTACCGATAATACTAATATTATTATAAGCCACTCTAGCCGCGTTTCAAAGTTGTTTTTCTATTTGTTAATCGGCTACATGTATTTTAACATTATTTTTTTTAATCTTTCACGATGTGGACAGAGCATTATAGTAGTCCCGTTTCGCCATTTTCACCGTAATCCGATGGATGTGATAATCGGACGACGGATGACGTTCAACGTACACGCTTTGGGTCAGAGGATTAGAACGTTTCGCGGACACGACGATTTCTCCGGACAAACGGTTCGACGGTAAAATTATTCAGAAAAATGCGAATAATTCGAGTCTGCACCATACTCCCACCATAATGGCCAAGTATAGGTATCTATATCGTTTTAAAGTCACGTCGTGGTCACCAGCTTCACGGGCTCGTCATCACGACCTCGTCAACAATGAATGCGAATGATATTGGATACTTATGAAGTATAAATATAAATTAAACAAGTTACAATTTAACAAGTACCCACCTACTACACAATTTGACAGTGTTGACTGATCCGGTGAAGTTCACCTCATCAAATAATAATTACAACATGTTTGTTTTATGTAGGACAATAATATATAATATGTAATGTATTAAATACTAATAATTGATATTATATTATTATTATTATGTCTTGCAGCACATATTATTTTGAGCGTGAACCCGTATAACATTTGTCCACTCAATGCCGGAATTGAATAAACAAAAAAAAGTCGTCTTTAAACATGGAACGGTGGTTTGACAATTTTCAAAAATTTAAAAATTATTAGATAAAAAAATTGTTACGAGGAATTGTGTAAACATTCTCCTCGTCGCCACTCGGCAGGTCTGCGACAAGCCACCGCAGCTAAGCCTTCCAAAATGAATATCCACACATAATATTATGTAGTTGCTAAAATTAAAAATACCATTTCAGCAGAACACTATTGTTTTATTGTTGCAATACAATTATTTAATACTATACATCTTGTGGTTTGAGTATTTGACGCAATTATAATATTATTATTTTCCGAAACAGTTTTTTTCGACGGTGTCTGAGTGACTTACATTTTTTTTTTTTTCAAGAGGATTTTACTTTGAAATAAATAATAAAGTTTGTAACGTGGTCAGTCTAATAACGTGTACCCATTATTATTCCATTTTGAACATATTAAATTAAACAACAAAATTAACATTAGAAATTTTGAAAGTTTGCTCGGTATAATACGCTCGTTTTATGAATGGAATAATAATAAATTTGTATTTTTATTATTATATTTGTACAAAACACGGGTTCAGCATAATAAATCAAACCTACAAAACCTTTAGACTGTATTTAAAACAATAGAATAAATCTTATAAATGGTTAAAACACATTTCATAACCTCTTTTACATAACACAAAATGATAATAATATTTCTTCGAAATTTGCATACAATATTTTCGCATTATTCTCGTATTCAAAAAACTAAAAATTATAATATTAGAGAAACGGGGAAAAAATTATAATTTGTCGATACCCGCATATGAACTGGAAACGATGAAAATGTATAATATATAACTCCTGCATAATACTACACATTCGTAGTATATTATGCAATATTTTATATAGATTACACTATGCTATGTTCAGAAAAAGCCTTAAGTATAAAATCGTGTGAATTCACTAATAAATACGATATTATAATATGGTAATCAATATACGATTAGACGTCTCCTATACTCAGGTTTACTTTAGGAGGGTGCATAAATAATTTCAAATAATAAATAATGGTTTTCCGAATATCAAATTTCATAACGTTTATAGCCGGTAAATATTATAATATACACGATTACTCGATTAAAAAATAAATAATGATAGTAATTTAATATTACGGTGCATTGCGGGATTTATGAGTTTAGGTATACCTGTACAAACTGCAGCTAAGGAGATACAATTAAAATAATATATATTCGGTGGTGGAGATGTTCGCATTAAATTAATGGAAACATGCAGACTGTGAGTTGTATATAGTTGTAGCATAAAATATTGATGTCATTAAAATTGTTTTGATGATTTTTGTGTAATGTTGTGAGTTTAAAATTGAATAACCTAAATAATGCATGAGACTTAAGGTTGATTACAATTCTTGTAGCTATTGAATCGTGACAATAATTGAATTATTCCTTAACGAATTCGCGAAAATCGATATAATATAATAATATGTTCCTAGTTACTACGTGAAAATATACAGACAAGGCAATATCCACAGTCAATAATCTATATATATATATACTCTATACGGTAGTTTAAATTTAAAAAAAAATGTTGGTAATTTTTCCCTTCTAGTGGTACTTACTTACTACTTACGCACGAACTGGGCGAAGTATGACAAGACAATAATATTATAAGCATGGTGATTATTTTAAAGGAAACAATAAAAAAACATTATTATCCTGAAAAGTATTAACGTTTTTGATAATTACATTTTTTTGATAGTTGAAACTGTTTTATTTTTTAGATTCTAAGCTAAGCGAATGTATTGATTTTACAAGGATGTGTGTCTGTTTTGTGTGTCTGAAGACACTTTTTATAGCAGAATATAAATATGTTTTGATTTTAAGCTCAGAGTGTGGTTTCTAATTGAAAATTGGATCAAATTAGTGCTTGGGGTCAAAAGTAAGAAATTTATAGTACTTTTCTTAATAATTGGGGAGGGGGGAACAATTTAAGGAAAAATAATAATTTGCACCCAAACCCAATGTTTAAGACAATAAAAAAAATTTTAAAAAATTGTACCTACCATCACATACAGTTTTAATCTCATATTCTAAACCATAATATTTTTTCGGATAAACGACATGTATAATGAACCAGAAAATGGCTCTGCATGCTGTATTGTATGGTTCAAGTGTCTAGACTGCTCCCTGTAATAACTACCTAATTTGGATGTGTTAAATATTTCAGTTCAATAATAAGTCATTGCATACAAAAACGATTCTGAATGGTCGATTCTCTATTTCTGAGGGTATTGTATCAAAAACATCACATATATTATATTATTCAATTATTAAGTCTATTTCAAAGTAGATACTTTACAACGACGTGATAAGAATCGCAGTATAAAAAGATTTAAATATATTAGCCTAAATATTTTGAAAATTATATCATGTCCCAAAAATTCTAACATAAATATTTCATGTATCCACAGATCACAGTTATTCGATTTTGAATTACAAGAAATAAACAAAATTAATTTTATTGAAAATAGACGTTGCATAAATATTCCGGCATTCTGTAATGTTTATTGCCCATTTATTTTGTTTTACCGATTATTTTGAAAAGTACTTATAATTTGAACATTAGTCTCCTTTCCAATAAATACAAACTAGATCCAATTTTCTAGCAGAAATCACCATTGATAATTGAAGCATATTTTCAGACATAAAATATACAAAGTACTTTTCGTTATAAAAGCTCTGCTCGAAATATAAAGTGAATTTCTAATGAGCAGTTAATTCATTATTACTTATTAGTAGTAAAAGGTTTCTACGAGTGGAGTTGGACTAACATTATATGGTGTATGAGTACTTACCCATGTGGCACTCAACTTTGCTTATTTTAACTTAAAATAGGTACTTAAGAGTTATGCATAACTATTATAGCTGTAAGAGAAAATATGATCAATATCAAATTATAAAACTCACCAATAGGTGTATTATGGTTTAAATGTTATTACTTCGTGAGTCAGTTTAGGTGTACTTACCTCCGTCCATAAAAATTAACAACAAATCTCGGATTGTAAACACGATCAAATAAGTGGTTTAATAGAATTTATTTTTAAATTTGCTATAAAAACCGGAGACGTGGCACTACGATTACAGTGGCGTCCGCAGGGGGGGGGCTAACGGGCTGAAGTCTCCCCCATTGCCCGTATTATTATTCCTAAAAAAATAAATATTTATCAAGTTTCAACTGTCAACTATGTAGTAAGCAAGACGTAAATTTCATATACGTCTTACCTGAATGAATTCATTTTTGAAAAAAACATTGTACTTGCATACCAATTTTCCTAAAATGATCTGTAATTTTTCGGTAAAAGTATGAACTACTTGTATGAGAGACTTTGTATTAAATTTTCTAGCCTTAGCTATACACATTTAATATTTTATAAGTTTTGAACTATAAATTAACTGTGGTTTTGATGAAATTTGAACTTATTAGCTTATAAAAAATAACCATGATGCCTATGTTAATATTTTAGCCATAATAAAAACTTTCATATTACATTTTTAAGCTTTTTGACCGGATAAATAATTTTTATTGACATTGATAGTAAAAAAAAAAATTTTAATTAATCAAATACAATCCAAGTGGTTACGGTATAACCAAGCTGGTTACCAAACAAATTTAATAAATTTTCATTTTTTTTCTCCAATTATTTTAAAAAAACACTGAGCATTTTCAATTTTGACCTCTAAAAGTACAATTTCCTTCAAAAACATACATCCGGCATCAAATTTTATGATGAGAGCATTTGTTCTACCAGAAAAGTTGAGATGTTACAAACATTTCAAAATACCTGAAATAAACGTCTGATTTCATTAGACTGGACAAAATAAAAATAAAATTGTAACTCATTTTCAAGCCCCCCCCTCCATTTAAAAATCCTGCGTACGCCACTGTACGGGTATGTGTTTATATTATATCTTCATTCAATTTTCCAGTGACAGGAATTGGTCTATAAAACTATGCTTAAAACGGGTGTTCCGTAATATGCTCTGTAAATTTAAAAAAAAACAATCGAATAATTAGCTAATTATGGAGCTAACTAGTGAAAAAGTACCAATTTAAACTTAATGGCAGTTACAATTCAAATGTCATTTTTAATTTCAATAGCTTTTTAATTAAACGTTCTGGAATAAAATATATCCTGCCAAAGTCCTCTGAAACCTTCCTATGAAAATTCAGTTAAAATCGGTTCTGTCATATGTATTAGCTACTATACCTAGGTAGCTTCATTAGAAATTCTATTTTTATGTATCAAAATTCCCATGTTGTTTAAAAAACAAAAAGGTTAAAAATAGTAAAAATATTGTTTCGTAATGACTCGAACGATGACTTTGTGTGTGAGTGTGTGCGATGTACACTCATTTTAATTCCCGATATGAGAAAGAGAGGAATTTACTATCAAAGGTCAAATGCGCCAGTTTGGTGGCATATTGTGTTATATGTGGAAGTGGTCGGTGTATTTGCAAGTGATGCATTTGAAAGTAAATTTTGCACCAATATGAGCGTTTTGTATTTCTGCCATCTAGCGGGGCTACGACTTAATATGATTATTTCGGATGTTTTTTTATGCTGGACAGTGACTTGTGAGTAGCTGAGATTACCGATATATCTGGCTTTGCTTTACGTACAGAGTACTGTGCCACAGTTTACTCAATAGATTTGAATATGGTTAAAGTGTCCACTGTATTGTCTGTATGTATGGTACATTATAGTTATTTACATTGGTTTTGGATGCTTCCACATAAATAGGATGGCCACTCCGATCCGGTCTTCCACAGCGGCGTCCGAAGAGATTTTGTCGTGTGTTTCCATTTGGAATCGAGTTTCCCTGGGGAGATTCCTGTTTATAGAATAGGATAGGTTCATTTCATGTGCAGCTGCTATGTATATCCAAGTGTTCATAGATATATGCTGAATTATTATGATAGACATATTATTGTTATTTGTTATGTACCATTTGCCCATATTAAGTACCTGCATACGACTTTTACTGACGACACACTATATACCTAATATATCAATATTAATATTACTATCGTCATATTGTACTAAACATTTCGATCCGTGTATTTCGTTTTACTAGATTTGTCTATGGTCCAATATTGACGCATTGTATATTAATATACTAATATATTATAATATTATTTTTGAATCGATGTGGGTTTGGCGAACTACTGCGTTAACACTTGTCGACAAGTCGATTGTTAAAATGAAAAAAAAAAACATACAATATTAACATTTTATTCTGTTGCATTTTATTTGCGTGAATATCTCCATGAAATAATATAATCAGGCAATGCACGTCATGCCGGGTGATGACATGCAACCGAACGGCTGGTAAACATCTCAACAAGTAATGCAGGTAGGTACCTGTTGTATAATTTGTCGTTATAATAATAAATTACAATTTATCACTATATTATTGGCCGTTTGGCTGGGTCGCGATTAACAGTCAGCCACTACCCACCGATTGCTGATCGGTTTGTACGTGTGTAGGTTCTGCAGGAACCGAGAAAATAAATGTAATATTATGCTAATGAATAACGTTAAACACGCTATACGTCTACTATATAATATTAATCAAGGTGTATGAAATTTGATAACAAATTAGTAACAACCACGAGTTTAAAAAATGTTTTGAAATGATTAATAATAATTGTCAGTAATGTATTATTAGGAATTGTTATATAATTATTATTATAGTTATGATCGCAAATACCTGTCGGTATTTAAGTACAGAGTAAAATCATGATAATTGCTATTATAATCAAACAAGGTGATTAACCTTAGTTTAAAAATAGGTAAAAGCCAGATATATCTTTATTATTGTATAATACACAAAATATGTGAAGTACAATAACGTAAAATTACAGTATACACGCAGTAACTATAGTTAACTTCCTATCATTATACTGCTGCAACATTATTGAATAAAAGGTAAAAACTAATCTACTCGTAGGTATACAGAAATATGTACCATTCATTTTAAATTAAAAATATATTCTATTTCTTTCGAGTAGCTAGTAAGTATATAACTAAATACTTTCATTGCAAAATAACTTTTTTTGTATTAATAAACATAGTGTTCGTGAAATAGCCAACATGTTTGTGTTATATGCTAGTATAATAATTATAGTGGCGTATATGATATAATATGGAGGATATTAGTAAATTCTAGAATACCAACCTAATATTTTTTTTTCTAATCATATAACATATTTTGTGCCTGCTGTGGTAGAATCTTGAGCGGCGAAGAATGCAAAAAAATACAAATAATCAATTTAAATATCAAACTCTGGTGAATAATTATTTTTAAATAATACCAGCGAAAACTTTCAAATGTTGTTTTGCAGATTATTTTTAAAATTGTTTCTTCTCGTGCAAATTACCATAAGTATTACATTAGGGTATACAAAGCGTTACGCCCCAAAACGTGAAATCACTCAATATTCGTGAAATGGAAATATTTAATTTTTTTTTTTTTCACAATCAATGAAACAGACGAGGAGTCTATACATTTTGTCAATTCGTTTAATTTTTTTTAATTCCTTATATCCAATTAACAGAATTAAAATTATTTATAATTATTTAATTATTTCGGTCTATAAAGTAAATACAAATTTGTGTATTATAGATATACTTTCCTACAATAACGGCTGATTCTTTTATCAAAGAACATTTTAAAAAAAACTATCAGCGTTTTCGAAAATACTTTTTTACTTAATTTTAGTTGTTACAAAATACCATTGTAGGAAAAATATATTTTACAATTTTTATTGTTATAACTATTTTGAGCTCATATATTTTTTTGAATTACAGCATACATTTTAATTCATTATTCAAAAGCAGAATATTATTTTAATATAATATTTAAAATATATTTAAAATTTAGATGAGAGGAGTGGATTTGCACAATAATGTATATCTACCTACAACCTACTCCAGAAAATGTTGGTCCACTACTTTGCTAATAAAAACTCAAATACTCATAAGTTATAATTAATTAACTACTCGTCCAAAATTAGATTTTTATATATCGAAATGCATACCTAGAATAATATTCTACTTTCGAATATAAAACTAAATAAAACTATGTATAGGATTTAAATAGTGGCTTGAGTAAAAAATGTAAAATATAAAAATGTAAACGAGACATAACCACACGAGTAACTAATTTTTATAATTGTGTGTACCTAAATTTTGTTCTTCTAAAAATAAAAATATTATATTGTGTATATTATGCATAGAGAAAATCTCTGGTCGATAATTTATAATTATTTTGGTCATGGTTGAACTCCACTACCATGGGCCACCCATCCACTAAGAAGTTTGATCATATTATAATTTCTTCTTCGCGTATACCTAATAATAAAATAATAAAAATATAATATTACCATATTGAATACTGAATGAAAACAAATTAAATCGAAAAAAAAATTGTATATATAAAAGAATTTGTTTTAACATTATATACCTAATAAAAATAGTTATTAAGTTTCATTAAATTATGCGCATAAACCAATTCAGAAATTAATACGAAAGGTGGTTCCTGTCGTTCTTCTTCTTATTTTTTTTTTTTGTTTTTAATGAAATACGAATTAATATTTCCACCGTTTTTACCGCCCACACTAAACATTATATATAAATATATATACCTAATAATAATAATAATATATTCGACTTGCATTTAAGCCGCTGTGCACCGACAACACTAATAAAATCATCGTTAACGATAATTTTTCGTCATTCATTTTGTGCATTTAATTAAGTATCGCTAATTGCTTAAAAAGTGTTTTTCCACGCGTTTAATCACCGGTCTGAGCGAAACGACCGAAGCGTCCTACACGTATATAAAATAACACGTCGTGTCCAATTTTAATCTAGCCGAGAATTTTGGTTTTCAAACAAAACATTGTCGGGTATTCGCACACGCCATTTATTCGAGCATCCGGCACTATAACGTTTATTCTTTACTTGACGAATCCGTTTCAGACGCACAATAAATTTACAACTTGTGCACATCGCTATTATATATATATATATATTATACACGTACCTATAATAACATGTAGGTACATTGTACGACAATGTACGTATATATATATATATATAAATGTATATTATGCTTGTACCCCCCCCCCACCCCAAAACACACACACATCGGCCCTGCCCCCACCACGAACCTCCACTGCCTCACACGTAAGTAACGTCATGGCGGTTTTACATTATTTTTGGGGGCACTGTTTGTTTTTGTTCGTTCCATTAAGATGATTTACCATGTTGTCAGCCCCGTGGCTTTAAATAAAATAAATGTGTCATCTGCATAACTGTATTATGATTGATTAATAAATATTTACGTCTGTTATTGTTTAATATATATAATATATAAGTATATATATATTATATACCATTAATATCCATCAAAAATACTTCACTTCGAATTAGAGTAGATAACCGGAACAGTGTGTTAATATTAATGCAATGTATAATTATTATGATTGCCGTTGCGAGCAATAATCGATCTCTTTAAATTAATTTAATTTCATAAATGAACAATTTTATTATTAGGTGTACCATTAGTTATTTTATTTTCTGAATGATCGGTCAGTCGTTGTACACAGACAACATAACTATAATAATATGATAGGCGTTGATAGTATTATATTATAGTATTCCAATATTATATCTAAACAATTTTAATTGTTTTGCGAAACACCGATTGTTGATTATGTAAAACACTACGCAATAATTTTTAATAATATTTTATTCGATAAAAACACCACACAGCACAGGAAATATAAAATGAAATATAATTTAATGCAACTTGGGCTGCAAAGAATATTTTCTGCAAACCGTTGGGTACTTACATCAAAATAATTATTAATAATTAAAGACGAATTCCGTTTTTTTTTACAACATTATTATTCGTGAACTACAACAATAAAAATACCGTAGTTGCTGTATAACATGCATAATCTGATATTTATGTATTATATAATGTTATGTAATGTACTTTGAATTTAGGAACGTATTTGATTTATAACGTTCATTCATTTTTATTTTTTAATACCCTTTGAGGCACGGGTGAGGTTAAATTAACAAATAAATAATTTAATACTTGAGAATGATAATATATTATAATATTTCGTGAGTTTTATGCAACAAATTTTAATGTTTATTCAAACTAAAACATCTTAATGTTAATAATAATGGTGCCAAGAAAAAAAAAATACCGTAAAAAGCTACAATACTATTAAATCAAAAGTAAATATCTCGTGTTTAATTTAAGAATAATTTACGACATAATGCATTGTAATAATTTCGTGAATTTAATTAATTTGTTTAGTCTATAATTTAGTTCGACCTTCGGCGCGTATACGTACATTATTCATTAAATTTATCACTATTAATTACAAATACTTTGGTACGAAATTAAACATACATTTTATTTATTAACGTTGGAAATTTATACACACTACCAGTGGCTACAACATATTATATTAAGCATTTAAGCATTTGTTTTATATTATTTCATTACCGTAGACAAACGCAGTCAGTTTTTTCGGTCCGCCCTATAGGAGCAATTATTAAGTTTTAATGACCAAATGTTTAGTCTACAATACTCAAGTGGAACATACATACTAGGTATAATAATAAGACGTATATAATACACATCTTTACTTTTGAAAAATAAATCCATAAAGACTGCAACAATGCCATATTATTAAACTAATGAAAATAAATGTAACGTCACAAAATAATATGATTTTGTTTTAAGAACACTGTATAAATATAAATTAAAAAAACATTGATTATTTTTTAGTTATTTCCTAGTGATGGGTTTTTAACCATTAGTTTTAAAACCATACACATAATCCACAGTGCTCGATAAATTTTAAATTATTACTATAATTATTATTATTGCGCTTGGTGGGATTTAATGTTCGTTTTTTTTTTCAGCAGGATTTTGTACACGAGATATTTTAACCGGGGATTACTTATTCAGGATTTTACCCATAAATACATGAATCGGCGGTTATTACAGTGCATTATTAAAATGTAATTAATATAAACAGCGCATTGTCATTCGACAAATAATAATGTAATTAGTGTTTTTTTTTTTTGAAATTTATTATCCATAATATTATACTGCAGATGCAATAAGTTTTCGTTTATTGTTGATTTAAATTTAAACGCAGACAATTTAAGTTCACAACCATCATATTGAAATAATGCCTTGTTTCGTGTCAAATAAATAACTATTCAATAATGATAATAATAATACCTTACAAGGACGTGACGGTAGTAATTGTCAATAAACAACAAAAAATGTAATTCTATAGGCACTCGTTTCAAGTTATTATTATAATAATTGTGTAGATGATTACATAATACATTTCAAAACAATATTAATATTTAAATTCTCATTTAGGGTCTTTCTTTTAATAACAACTTTTAAGTCGGAATATTTGCTGTCAGTCTCAGGTTCAAGATTTCTATTCGGAGTCTTGTGATGTATTATAATATGAAATAAAAAATAATTCACTCATTATGCATTTTATTATTATATGGGTAAGACCATGTATAATTATTCACCGCTCACACCTGATTCCTGTCTATTTTAATAAAATCAAACTTAAATTTAAAATAATATTAGGTATATTATTAATTTTACATTTATTAGAGAAATATTAATAAACAAAAAAAGAGTGATCAACATTTGACAGTTATTAAAATATTTTTAATTAAGAAGTTTGTAGTGAAAGTTTCTGAAATAAATTAATGAAAATAATAAAAAAAAAAAATAGCTTACTGCGAACCGTATTTTAAATTAATAAACTTCTCTATGGAATAATAATCATAGATCTTTATCCACCAATATCGAAGAAACAAATACCTACTATTATTTAACTTAATTTAATTTTTTTATTGATCTTATAAGCTTCGAAAACTAATGCCAACAGCATTTTTTAGGGGATGTACGGTTGGTTGAAGGATAGGTACTTATTAAACCTTACATTTATACATTTTGGTTAAGATTCAATAAATAATAAAATATGATGTGCACCTATACATTCAAGGGTAATGAGTACTTAACCCCCTTATCATAAATTAAAAAAGAAGGTAAGTGGGTGTGGCTCTGCTGTACTTTACAATTGGGTGACTATAGTGTTAAATTTTTAATTCAATGATATAATATCATTGTATACGGAAAACGATTCTGAGAGGAGCGAAAGAATATATTGATTTAACAATGATGTGTTCTTTTTTTTTTTTGTAGTAATATGGGCACTGTTTTGGCTAGTAAAAATGTTCCGATTTTTGAGATCAGGATCTTTTCTGGTAGAAAAGTGAATCTAGTTGGTACTTTTGAGAGGTCAAAATTAAAAATTACGAGTAGTTTTAGAATGCGTCAAGAAAGTAAAAAAAAAGTAATTTTTACTCAAATCCTATTTTTGAAAAAATTATTTTATTTTTTTTGGTGTAACTTGAAAATTAATAACCATTGACCCTCAAAATTTTCATAAAATATTTATATTATCATTTTCCATAAATGGTAATATTTTTGAAATATTTTGACTATTTTTGAGCTAGTTATAGTCTTATTACGCAATTTTTAAAATTTTGTAAATTTTTAAAACTATTCTCGATAAAAACGTTTTATTTGAGTAGAAAAAGCTTGAAAACTTAAAGCAAGGTTCCTTATACATTTAACTATCGAAAGTTCAAAAATAATGAAAGATGCTAATTTATTTTTTATATGCATATAAAGTTCAAATGTTGACAAAATTCATAAACATTTCGAAAATTTTCAACCATTTTTAAGTTATAAATTTATAAGAGTATTTCCTTTTTTAGTTTACATTGGAAATTATGATAGAAGATTACCCACAAATTTTCATACATTAATCAAAAAAAAAAAAATTTACTGGAAAGTAAGATTAATTTTTTATGAGTGTTGAATTTAAAATTTTTACAATTATTTTACGAACATTTTTGGATTTCATCGGTAAATTAAATAAATTCAATTTTTATCTATCAATTTTTGATATTTTATTGTAATTCAAAAACTTTTGACCGTAGACCCTTGAAATTTCTATATAAGGTAATATTTTCAAACAATTTTGACTCTTTTTGAGCTAATTGCAGCCATAAGAAATATTTTTAAATGTTGTAAATTATTTTTATGTTAGAAATTCATGAATAAATAATAGTTTTTCTTTTCATAGCTATAAGATCAACAATCTTAATAAAATATTGTACATAAGTTTTAAACCTAGAAAACCAATTTCGCTTAAAAATTCCTGTTTTTTCTTTTTTTTCGGCGCTTTTGTAAACTACTGGAAATTTACTCTAATAAACTGTTATTTTTACCATTATAAATGGTGATGATAGTAAAAAAGAAAAAGCACATATCTTCTTAGAATCTAATAGGTATCTTTGACATATTACATTTTATTTCAGACGTTCTCGACACTTTAACTAAACGGATTGTATCACATATTTTATTTTTTAAATGCAATTAATTTTTATATTGTTTTTATTTGTTGTAGCCGTATTATTTTCACTTTCCAAGAATATTATTTAAGCAACAATTTGACAAATATTAAATCCACCATCACTGTCTATTACACATAGGTGTTATATCATAAAACTGGCTGGTAGGTAGTGATATAATTACAAACGTTTACCTTTATTCAAATTTGAAATTTGATAATAACAATGAATGTATGTAGTGATTTCGGAAAACGGGCAAACATAATCATTATTTATTACAATCATGATCGATTACAGTTCAGTGATATTAGAATAGTAACAGTAGCACAGTAAGCAATTCACTGGCCAGAACATTGTGCAATAATGGAATTTCGCCATGCACTAATAAATCTCAGGTTATAAGGTATTTTCGTTTCCTATTTTGTATACTCAGAATATTTAGAAAACAAAACACGACTAAACAAATTAAACACGTAGATACTTAATATTATAACAAAGGTCAATGTCTTTGAGAAAGTAAAGTCGATCGGAATGGCCATCGGACGCCATGGTTGTCTTATATATCGACTTCGAAGTTCCGACACAAGTCTGCTGAGTTTAATGTTTAGGCCATGATTAAATTGATAATTAATTAAAATTATTCTAGTTTGTTTAAATAAAAATTTAGCGATATACAAATCTGATTTGAGTACTTACTAAATACCTATTCTAAATATGAAATTTGTATTTAACATAATATTTAAGACGTCAAAAACGCACCCATTTCTAAATACCTATTTAGGTACCTACCCAAGTTATAGGTACCTATGTATTTTTATACTTTATGATGCAGTTACATCATTTTTTAAATTATTGGCTGCAGAAAACATTAAGTAATTCAGCTATACGGTCTAATACTAAAATTATTCACAATAATATCATAAAATATACCTACTTAGTAATATTATAGGCTGATGGTCAGTCTTCGCTCAGGATCGTTTTTCGTATGCAATGATTTATATCATTGAATTAAAATTTAAGACCATCCATTACATCGACCCATTTGGGCCACTTGTAACCAACTGTACAGCAGAGTGACATCCACTCACACTTTGTTTTTACAAGTACCTTGGTATGTATGGATGTTATATTTTCATCAAAATATTTTATACCACCCCCGTGGGCCATAGCAGGGGAGCCTCACACCTCCATCACCTCTTAGACCAATGAATCCGTGTGAATGGTCATTTGATGATTTTTTTTATTATTTTAGAATAAAAGAATGAATATAAACAAATGATTGAACACAAGAGTGGGAGAATCGTTTACTAACAGTCTTTCAGTTTGATTTTTGATATACATATATATTTTTTTGTATTAAATTCTGAAATTAATGTAATGTTAATTTTTTTATCGTACCTATTGTAAATATTAAGTTAATTTTTGTTTTAGATAATCCATTTTCGTTCCATAATTATATTGGTAATGGATATATGGTGTTTTTGTTATTTGACATTTTTAAAATGAATTTGTCAATGACAGTTGATATACAAGTGGGTTGATAATTAAGGGTTTTAAATTTGTTTACGAATAAAGTTAATTGAATAGTTAAGTTTTCGTTTTGATTTATAATATTTGTATTGGTAGAGTGTTTAATTTGGATGGTAGCGTGTAAATACGTTTGATTGGAAATATTATTATTTAAATTTCAGGTGCTGCCAAAAATCGGTTTTATACTTATCAACGGTATCGGAATCTAAATTGTCTTTATTAATAATTCTGTTTTGACATTTAAATGGGGATGTGTGACGGAAATTATTGTAATTTATTTTTTTAAATCCATGCATCCGAAGTAATTTTTTTGGATCATTACCATTGCAGAGAGATCCTATTTTGGCAGGTGTATTGCAACTTTTGATTTAGCTGGTTACCGAGATGTTGTTTTCGCCACTTACCTGTATTTTACAATTTAAATTTGGTGGTAGCTACTTGCTTGTTAACTGTATGTACTTCGACGATTCTTATTTTATTTTAGTATAGTACATAATGTTTTAATTTAAAAATAACTTTGTTGTTTAATAAAAGTTCAATAGGTACAAAAAAAGAAAAGGTATTTTTGAAAGATTGTGTCTAATGGTTGTAATATATTATTTTACCATGAATTTGTCTTTTATTCGGTATTGGCATGTCTCAATTTTTACTCAGTATATGTACTGGAATTTGAAAATGTACCTACAAGGTCTGATTGGTTGTTATTAATTATATTTATGCTTTTAAATATCATTTTTTCTACGAAGCGTTTCACAACTATTTAGTATAAAAAAAACACTGGGGATAATATATTACATTATGAGTACTATATATTTTAAATATTTAAATAACAAAACAATTTAAATTAACATTCGTAATAAACGTATTTATATAATATTTTCATTTTACACAATAAACATAATTACTGTCCGAGGATTTTAGGTTCAATGATGAGTGGTTTTTTTTGTGTCCAGTAGCTTTTTATAGCAAATAGATAGCTTTGATTTTTAATTTCCACAAATTTTCCTGTAGAAAAGTTAATCTAGTTGTGGCATGAGAGAGGGAGAAAAAGTAAAAATCACCAGTAATTTTCTTATTAATTAAAAATAAAATTAGGGAAAAACGGGAATATTTACAAAAATACAGTTTTTGTATTTTGTTGTAAATTAAAAACCAATAACTGTTAGGTATTTGATATTTTCACCAAATGCTTTGTATCACAAATTTGTATACATAGTAAAATTTTCAAAATTTTTTTGACTCTTTTTTAACTATTAATAGATATTTGACAATTCTATTTTTTTTTAGTTTTTATTCTATTAATATCGATGGTAAAATTTTTGCTATGTCAAAAACCTTAAAAATTGAATACAAGGGTTCCTCATACGTATTCAATACTGAATCTAAAAAACTTTATAATAAAATAATAATAAATAATAAAAATATTCAAACACAATTTTTTTTATAGACATTCAAATTTATTATTCGTATCGACTTTTAAAATACATACAAATTATTATTTACTATATTATTTCATATACATGAAGACAAAGCATTTAGATTAATTCTATGCCTATTTATCCCACGAACCTATACAAAGTAAAAAACAATATTTATTATGTAAAGAACCGTTATAATGATATTATAATAATAAAATATTAATAATGTAACAAAAAAATTAATATTTACGGCAAAAATCAATTCAGCCATAATATTACTACCAAACATGAAATAAATTACTATTTATAATTGCAATATAAACGTACCATAAGGGGACGGAGTGGCCGAGCGGACTAAGGCGTCGGTTTCGACGTGCACCGACGCCGGTTTGATCCCGGCCACGGGCGGCATTTTTCTTCAGGCAAGTCACGGTGTCCGGAGAGAGATGCCGCCATCCTCCACCCGATCATGGCAGAAACCTACGGATGTCCAACTTGAAATTCTGCCAACCCTAAAATCGTGCTTCCACCAACCGTTCCAACCATAATGGCCATAGTTGCCAGGCTTAAACCCAAAGAAAAAAAAAAACATACCATAAAGTATACTTGGTAATATCATATAGATTGACAAGAAGTCTTCACTCGAAATCATTTTTCGTGTGCAATGATTTGCCATTAAATTCTGAAAATTCGACACATAGGTACATTACAATGACGAGATAAACTAAACACCTACAAATCCATGGCAAAGCGGTTACTCACTTTCCCCTTTTTTTCAGTGAAGTTCTGATTGCGTTGGTAAAAAAAAAATATAAAATTAGACACGTCAATGAAAATATTAGTATGAGAATATTATAGTAGGGAAGTACGGTGATACGTTCCTATTCATAAGGATAGAGAGAAATGGATGGTATGACTTATGATAATTCATTCAGTTTTCTTAAATTTGAGTTTTAAACTTTCAACACTTTCGAAATTTTAATTAGAACCATCTCATTTCATAATTTCAGTGCACTTCAATGAAATTGTAATATAATGCAATATTATAGTCGGTACAATACGTCTTGTTGTAAATTTAATTAGGTTTTTTTTAATTAAAACAAAAATGTATAAGTACTAGAGCACCTTCGTGATCCGATTTGTACACGTTTATTTCAAACTAAGTGTACAAAATGTGATTTTGTTATCTAAACTATCGTTTCAAATTGGAAGGAAACATTTAAAAATATACTGTGTAGACTATCGATTATTCCTGCGTTTAATTAATATTAATTAACGGTAATTTATGAGCGTGTAGCGGTTACATTTTAAGCAATAAAAAAAAATTAATAATAAAAAAAAAAAACCAAAATAAATTGTAATATACTATTAAATCGAAAAAAACATTAGAATTACGTTGAAAATTTTAAAATGAAAAAAAACTAAAATATAGTTAGTAGTGAATAATAAAATATATAAACTGTGGACGTACTACATTATATTCAATATTATATTTCATATTGTGACATGTACGGTTGGATAGTTTTTGACGAGTTCGTGGTACTCGCGTGTATTTGCATTTTAAATTAAAAATAATTTATTTAATTTATTTACTATGCATTTTTTTCTCATTGCAACTGTAGATAATTGATTTACTCAATAATAACGTGTTTACAGCATGAAGTCCATTTCAGATAGTTTCAATCAAACGACAATCTTGCAACAGTTAGGTTAGGTCGTAGATTTTAATCGAAAAACATTTGACTGACTTGAAAATAATTAAAAAATAAAATTCGTATTGATGAAAAATTCGTATACTTTTCCAGTGTGGTTTTAGATAGGTATAAACGCAGAAAGTGGTAATATAAAAAGAAGGTTACCTGCTGAAAACCAGCTTATTTATAAAAGCACCACGTTTCAATTGCATTATTGTTGTATTTTGGTTTAGACATCGGCCGGGTTACAAAAACTTGATATTGAACTGAAGACTTTATTACAAATTACTTCTTGGGAGCAATAAAAAATAAAAAATAAAAAATAAATTATACTTCTTGTGTTTTCTAAGAGCTCTTAAAGTTTCCATTATTTATGACTTAAATCTTTTTTTCTTTATAAATATGCAATATTATAGTTTTTGCTCTGCGATTGCAATTTGAATATGCATATAGGATGTTTAACTTTTTTTTTTTTTATAATATCTTATAAGTTTTTCTAACCATCAATCTTCCATAATCTCGGTAATGTTGTTCCATTTAAGTCTCGTGTATTGCATTATTATAATGTAGTTTGTAAAATAGATAAAATCGAAATATTGTTTCGTTGTTGAATAATCAATATTTTTTTATCATAATATTATTATTATGTCGTTCGCATACGACGCGCGCACTTATCTCAAATTGCAAAGTAAATAAGTAATTTTCATCCGCGAACCTTATAGTCGTATGGTGCAAATAATGATGCACCACGTTGTGCGTCGATTGTTTTCGGTTTTTAATTGTATTGGGCACGACGCTTTTGTGCGCGATTTGTATATACCTACATTCTTATATTGTTTGCGATGACGTGCGACTATCATTTTACAATTTTTTTATTCAATTAAAACCCGAAGGATTTTTGTTACAGGTAACGTTGTATCGATACGAAAGTATTATAGGTACTTATAATATGTTTTATTTTGTACAGATTCATTCGAGGACCGCAGTTCAACAGTTGTAATAGTACGTGGGTGGCCGTGTTTTAAACGGCGTGCCCAACACTAGAAAAAATATACAACCATAATACTCAGACGCAGTTTGTAGAACCTGTTGGATCAGTGTTTTCAATTAAAAATGTATCGTACGAAAATGACTTATGGAAAAAATAACGTATGAATATTAATAACAATAATAATATTATATAAGTCTGAAATTAGATTGTTTATTTGTTTTCGATTTGTAATCGTAGCTTGTGAGACGTCGTAGTGGATGAACCCTATGGGTTCTCGGATAATATAAAATTATAGATAAATAACACTTCGAAATTGGGAGACTCGAAGTTTGTAGGATGAAGATTATTGAGGAAACAAAATCTCATACAAGCAGCATAGTAGGCACTAGAAAACGTGTCGAATGAATTATAACAAAAATAACAGTAGGTACTTACCTGATAAAATAATATAATATTGTAAGCTAATAAAATCGATGGGATGGCGTGTCGACCAGACACACACCGCGAGTACAATGGTATTCCGGTCCCGGCGAGCGAATCGACGTGGAGCGTTTCATTTATAGTGTTATTGAATATTTATCATATTTTGAACGATAAATTAATATTATGATAAACAGCTATAAAAACGGCTAAACGTACCGATATATTACCGAAATTAATTTTAATAATTCAATAAATTCTTCAGTAGCTATATATTATTATATTGTTGCACGAAATTATAATTAGTCGGTAATAAATATTCGGAAAGTAAATAAATCCATAGTAATGGTATGTATAATGCGTGCGTGTACCTATAATATTATGTATTAAAATGTAACACTATATTATTATGCGTAAAATACGACTCGCACCCTGCGATATTGTTAAAATAAGGTGCAGTTCAAAATCTATAATAAGGGGGCCGGAGGATTTTCTCGGAAGTGAAGGGGGGGGGGGGCAAATTGTAACTAAATACCGTTTCGAATATCGTAAGAAATTCAAACTCGATAGATACAACTAGTGTCTATTATTGAGTCGTACGGTGCAGAAACGAACACAAACGCAGATTGTCATCCACCCTCCACCCTATAAATACACAAAGGCCACTAATACCGTCGCCGCCACCGCCACTTCCACCACCGACAAGCCACCCACCGACGCCCCCGCCGACGATCCGATGCAATACGACAACTATAAAATAATATAACTTCTACAATAATACTAATGCCGTACGACGATCGCCGCCTCCCCACGCCACCCCCACCCCGCGCCTGCACCATTAAAGCACCAGAATCAACGGAATATCTAACATACTCGTTGATATTGATTTTCCTTTTACCCTTCCGCTGTTTTTCCCCGGTCTCCTTTATTATGGAAAAGAGGCAAACCTTACGAGCGTGCGCGCGAGTGTGTGTGTGTGTGTGTGGGTGCGGGTGGGTGCGGGTGAGGGTGTGGGTGTGCGGGTGTAATGCCGCCGAACACGTCACGAGGAAATGACCGACGAGACTATATACAATATATAAGCGAGACCGTCACTGCAGGCAGGTATATGGGTTTTTACCGTACAAATTATCGCCGTCCGGTGTTTTTTTATTTTTGTTTTCGTGATGAAAAAAAAATAAAAATATTTAACGAAATTCACATCACATCCGTTTTCCCGTTGCCGGTCGGAGAGACACCGTTTACCTGAGCTAATTAATGACCTATACGCGTATTTGTCGCGCCGAGCAATTATTATAATATTGCTATAATGCCAATATTGCCTATGATATTGTGTAATATGTATATCTACATCCTCGTTATATTATACTAAAAGATTATTTGACAAAATCAAACTTTGTCCGAACCTTGTTTCACGCCATCTTTGTTTTCGATTATTTTAATATAATATCCAAACCGTTTCACCCGGTCGATTATTTTCAGTCGATTTTAATCAAAATCTCGTTTCAAACACCATTCAAAACGTATACAACAAATACGATACTATCGGATTTATAGTTATATAGCTAGGTCAACAAGATATTTCTATCGAGTTCATAACAGTATATTATATAACTTCTTAATAATGTTAAGTATAGCATATTAGCATGGTAGGCAAAATTTTTAAATCATATAATTAGATCATTTTATTATTTTACTAGAATTTAATGACATCATAGGTTTTATTAACCGCAGTTATTTTTAAAACATTTTCTAGTTCTAACCGAATAAAAAATATATCATTTACATAAAAATGCGTTCCACAAAAACATGAAATATACTAATAAACACAGTAGATAGATTATTATTTAATGTGGACAAATATAATATTTAAATACTCGAAAGCTTAACATTTATAACTTATACATAATTTAAACAGAATATCAAAAAAAAAAAAAAAAAAAGAAAAAACACCAATGGGCAATGAATCTGGTTGTTTGCATTTTTCTTTATATCATTATATCAGAGTTAACTAGAGCAGGATAATAATTACACTTTAATATAAGAAGGTACGATTTTTATATTGTACACCGTAGTACCGTTGAAAAATAATATCTTTAGTTAAATTTCATAAAATATATTACAGTAATACATTTTATACGTATTATACACAAGTTGATAATATCGTTCTTATAACAAATGTAAAATGTTAACTGTAGTTTTAGGGTTGGATAGGATTACGTTTTGAAGTTGCGATACTAACTCGAAGTTATCTCTGGAACTCGGTTAATGCGTTGAGCGATCTACCGAATACGTCAAATAAATATGAATGATGGCATAATAAAATACATAGACCTTCATATTGTATGTGATATAGGTACGTACCTAATTCCCACCTATATTATTATTATTTCCTTTACTTTCGATTTATTGAACACGATTATAACTTACAGAATTTGAATTAAACTTTTGCCTCTGTATGAGTATAGGTACACGAAATTGTTATTATAAACGGTACATATTATTATGTATTATGTCAGTGAAAGAAACGCATTTTAATTATTCACGAAAGTTAATCATAATGCAAATCGTTTACGATTTAGTTGTTTATTTATACATTCTATTATTATTCTATCATGATTAAAATTGTAATTTAAAAAAGCTGATAAGACGGAATGCATAATATTATAATATAATGACGTGGACAATAATAATTATTATTTTCAAATTATTTTATACTCGATTTTCATAACAGTTATAACAAGATTATAATAAAACCCAACTAAAAATGTTTAATTTTTCGAATAGTTTTGGCTAACCAGTTTTTTTATTTAATTTTTTTTTTTTTTAATTGACTGATTTATTCACGGTTGCTCGACTAGAATAATATGTTTATTTATGTCATCTGTAAAGGTATTTTTTAGTTGACTTCCCATTTAAGAGACCATTGACTACCGAGGTCATAGTAAAAAATGTACTTTTTTCATTAAAAAAAAAATATATACACTTAATATTAATTTATGGTTGCTTACGTTTTACTTACTTCTAGTATTTGAGTTGCATAAAAAATATCTTTTTGACGCTTATTTTAAAAATAAAAAAATTTATATTATAATCGAAAATATTATCTAATAACAAATTGTGATAGTTATAATCTTGTTAAGTCAGGAAAATACAATTGCATTAAAAAAAAACTATAACAATAATGATAATAGTAATATTATTAGAAAATAAAAAATACTGAATCATTAGAGTTACAAATAAAATAATTGATACAATTTACAAACGAATTGTCTATAATTTTAAAATGGTCACAGTTTGGTATAGGCAAACATGTTTTAAAATGTTTGTTCTTTACTAGGTAACAATAATATTACAGTGGCTTGCTACAATCAATCACTCAACGTGTTTGAGAGTAAGTAACGTTCGCTGCCACTAGTTCCCTGATGGGTGACCATCCGGGTTCGCAGTGGCAAAAACCTTGCCCCACCACATACACGTGCTGTTAACCAACCATCCCAACCCTGCCAACCTTACAGGCTAATGACCTCAGTAGTTGTCGAAACCTATAATCTATAATCTAAAAAACAAATATTAATAATAATGTTATAATAATATACGAACCGTTGGTAATAGTAAATAATACAATAGTTATTATAGGTATCATTATTTAAATATCTGATGTTCGACTGTTCAAGTACTCAACATAAAAATAATATATTGTTCTCCTAAATAATTACATTATGTGATATGATGTTTATTTGAAGTATTCAGTAGGTAATCATATATATTTAGTCATATCGAAAGCTCCATAATATTATATTTAATTCAATAACATATTATTTTATAGGGGTAGAATGGTAGGTATAATAGGTAGTTAGATAATAACCGTTTGTGTACGGACTTAATGCCAATGTTCTCGAACCGTTTCTACAATAAATTATTATTATATACGCTATATTTATAATGTAATTCAGTAGTAGAGACGAATTAATAAGAATAATTAATTGCACATTTCGGCGATATTTTCAAATTAATCTCTCGGATATGAAAACATCTCAATTATTCCTATCATCGTCCTACACTTAATGATTTATTCATCAAAATGTTGCTATTGCATTATTTTAATAAAGTTATTTCTATAGTTTGAATGAAATTTTTTGTACTGCAGTTGTTACTTATTGGGCTTAAGGCTTTGCTCAGATGTAGAGTCTTGTTTGCATGGGTCTACATTTATTAATATTCATCAATGGAAAGTTTGTTGTTAGAAACTTGAATACATTCTTTTATTAATTACGAATAAAACGTCCAAGTTCCGGGAATTTTGAAATTAATAACATTTTATTGTAATCTACAAATATTTCACATCGAAACCGAAACACAAAAATTCAATTTAAATATTTACATTTTTACTAAAATATTTTGCATAAAAATCATCTTGGAATGAAAAACTTTCAAAAATTAGTCATTCACATAATACTATTGTAAGTGTTAAGTCAACTACCTATTGTGTGATAATTATTTTGCAAATTTTGTCTACCACAGTTCGATTTTAAAATGAAGTCATAAGTAAATCATGTCAAAAAAAAATAAAATAATTTTACCGTCATTTATTTTTACTATGTTGTGAAAAAAAGCACTGCATATTTATGCATTCTATGGATTTTTATAAACATATTTTGTGTTATCAATTATGCCCATCGCTGTTCAAATTCAAACATATTATATTATTTTAACATATTATATGCATTTCATCTGTATATGTATTTATACGTTTTTAAACTGAACTGCTTCGATATTAAAATCGTATTGTTTTCAGATTATTAGTGTTTATCCAATGTTCACATCAATTTAACGTCCACTCAGAATGTCTCTCCATTTTACCTGCAGAGTATGTATAAGTATAATATTTTCTAGTGTGACATTTTAGGTTAATATCACGGAATAATAATTTGAAAAAAGTGATCTGCAGATAAATTACAAATCACGACGACAACATTTTGCACAGGAATGATGAACGGGGAAAAATTCGATTGTATACAGATTTGTATGATGAACGAAATTTGAAGAATCGGAATTAAATACCAGCGTATATTTTCGTAATAAATATTATTTTTGTTATTAATTGGGGACCGGTACTTTTATTGTTGTTTTATGTTGCTGTTCTTGAATTAATTTAATATAATATATTAATATGTGTATATGGTAGAATATGTGTATTATTTGCCGTGTCCCTGCAGCAGCAGTGGCTCAGACGGGTTGGCGTGCCAAAATGTCCGTGAACATTTTTAACGGTTTATCTTTTACAGAATATTAATAAATTTAAGTAGACAAAAAAAAAAAAAAGTATCATTCTAGTCACGTATTGTGGCCTGTCGAGCGTCGACTGTTCTAGTGGAACTTAATTTGTGAGTATAACGGTAAATTATTCATTTACCAATCAACTAATTACAAAAATTCAACTGCAAATATTTAACTTATCCGTTATGCTATAACTTTGGTCTGTCGTGATATTTGCAGTTTTATGTACACAATGTTCTCAGAATAGTTTATGTAACAATATCAAACTATTAAATAGTTTTAAATCCAACTGTTTGTATTCTTGGCAATTAATGAACGTACAGTTTTTATACTTAAAACAATATTATAATAATTTTATAAATAAGTAAATTATGGTAGTACGCGTTTTAGTATAATATTCGTATAAAATAATTTATCATGAAAGGAAAAAATTCAAATATAATAGAAAACGGCGACCGTAATTTGATTTCATTAATTTCAACAAAGAATAAAACGAGACCAACGGATGACAGGTTTTGAATTATGGCGCTGTTCAGAAGAAAGGTCGTGAGGTACGTGTGATGTTTTTTTTTTTTTTTAAATGCATGTACAAAATACATCACGTACCTATATAAAATGTATTTAAATATTGAATAAGCGATCTCTGTATAGGGCATCAAAATATTCATCCGGCACTTACGGGAAAGTTTCACTTTTGCCAGTCTTTTTCAATCGATAAAATATATTATTATTGGGTTTTCGAATGGAATGATGGTGATGGTAATATATTTTTCCCATTAATTTGTATTTTAAAATAAAGGCTCGCCGTTGCCAAGGTAATAATCTAATCGTAAATTATTATACTGTAATCAACATACACAATAATATAACCTATGTATATAATAGGTAGGTAGGTACTTAAAATTGTAGGTAGTTTGTTATTTTGATTACGGTTGCCTGTTATTTAAAAAAAAATAATTAATTAAAAAAATGTCTTCGTCATTATAACTAATTGTTTTTTTCCTTTTTTTTTTTAGTTTTCGGTGCAACATTCATATTGATAAAAATGTTTTTACTTGATAAATTGAACCTTTATTAGTCAAACAATATTAATAGCTTACCTGTAAGTTGAATGTTACTAAAATTATTTTACTTCAAAGTCTAAGGTCTATAAATTAGACGCGTAAAGGATTAATAAAATATCATAGTGTACTAATTGTTATCCACATATATTTCTATATTCAATAATACAAGTAATATATAAGCATAATAATACAATTATCATTGTTACAATGTTACAGTTTATTATAAACGTATGGCTAGACAAACAAATTTCATAAGACGACTTCTAAGTTTTTAACATTAGGTATATATATCTATTATTTTCATTACTTCATTCATTACTTCCGATATTCGTTTGCTCATAATATTATAATATTTAATAACACCGAGAAGACCACTGCAACAACAGTATACAGCGTGGTAAACACGCGATACGTCAATGATAAGTGCCAATAAATAAAAAAATATCCATTGGCATGTGATTTGACCGGAAATGTTTTAAACGTTTAATGTTGTTGGTTTTTCACGTCGTATTAAAACTTAAGATAACACATTATAATAACATGTAAAAACTGCGTGAGTGTAAGTTATTAAATAATTTTTCGTCCAAACATTATCGATGAAAACAAAAAAATAATAATCCAATACAAATAAAACCGTTTAAATTGAGTATTTTTATTTTTATTTTTTCAAGGCAATTTTAATACGGTCTGAAGTCGAACACGTTAACAAACACCTATTTCAAACAGATGTTTCTTTACGGTTCTTGGTAACCCTCGGTAACATATGGTAAAACATATATTTTAATAATACGATTCGAATATTCGACCGATCGGTTTATATTAATATCCGAGTATTATTCTGTATGTAATATACATGGAAACAAATATAAATAAATTTGTTTCCAAAACTTCATTAGTACTTGGAATGCACACTATTGAGTGATATTTCAAAATTAGGTTGGATTAGTGTGTTTATATCATTATTGTAATAATGTACAATTACAATTTTGACTATACAATAAAATTATACCATTCATCAAGATAATTGTAAAGGAATACCTATGCATCGGATAATGTATTGCGTTTATTTTTTCGTAACTTATTTTCTAAAGTGCGAATTTAAATTCAGGAACGAATCAAATAAAATATTACATATTTTTACAGCAACTATAATACAGTTTTGATCAACTGCAGCAGTGTCATTCGCTGTGTCGTATTACCACTGTATACGAGTTATCTTTTACAGCCAAATGTCGAATCGTCGTAGAGGAAAATTTTTATGTTTTGCTCGTCTAAACGTTCGCATACGTATTCGTATCTATGAGCAGTAAACCGTTTGTCATACGGAAATTTGTTGTTTTATATACAATCAAATATTCAAACGTATTCAAACGTGTGTGATATGTTTGTTTCAAGTATATTACGAATAGGTGCCGATCCATACTTTTATAGTAATACAATTACGTTTTGAACAAATTTTTTGACCTTACATACAAAAATTCAAAACGGTACCTATTATTATAACACATACACGGTATACGGTTGACGGTAACATTGTATATCAACGTAAAACACTAAATCAATAAAATTACTACACAGTCTAAAAATTATTTTTAAAAAACCGTAAGACGCTCGCTTCATATCCAAAACTAAGACGTTTTTTTAAAAATATTTTTTTTCACAGAGGTAATCTGAATTTATTACAATCGAACATTTAAAAATAATGTATTATTAATATGAGTATTAGTATGACTATTTCTTATTGTTTTTATTTTTTAAATTTTCCCTTTTGAATTACAATATCAATCTAGTCGTATTTCAGTGTATAAAAATCGAGTTCCAAACGAGTAGAGCTTAGATAAACGGAGTGAATAGGCACAGGAGAACCCTATAGCTGAAATGCCTGAAATACACTGCCTCGAAATATTAAATTAAAATTCCATATATATTGTGTTGTTAAAAATAAAGTGTTTAATAAGTTTATGAAAACATTTTTTTTTTTTCAAAAACTTTGCTCAATTTTGAAATAATGAGTGTGTTACGTTAAAAGAATCACTCTGTATAGTATATGAACACGACGGGGTCAATTATAACGGCAATTTTTATGATTATTATTATTCCTGAAGCCAATCGAAACGTGTTGGTCGAGTTCGCATATACAACAATCATATTCCATGCTATAATATACGCCGGAAAACGTGGGAATTTTTTTATGATTTAGGGATTATGTCGTACCTATAAATTGCTACAGATTGTCGTGTATAAATACACGTGCAACACTATTTGTTCGCGGTATCTCTTCGGTTTGACGAGGATAAATTTGTTTTATTTGCGTGAGCGTCAACAAATGTTTGGCTAAAAAAAATGTTGCTTGTAGTGCGATGTTGTATTATTGGTTTGTTTTTTCAGGACCACTGCACTACAAGGTATTGTGGTAGGTACCATAATATATTTGAACACACTGTGTAAATGCACAGACCTAGGAATAAAATGCATTCAAAGTCGAAAAATAAATTTCTATAGGTACTAATACATACTGTGGTACTTACTATGGTCTACAATGTATACGCGAAAGGCTATTATTCGACCTTTTTTCCCTTCAAATAATATTAATATTTAAACGTGAGTAAATAAAAACAAATGATGATACTATTACATCAAACTGAACTATCAAATATAATACCTAATACATCAAATTCAACATTTATAAAGGTTCTTATTTATTCCTATATAATCAAGCATCGTTGCTATGTGGTTAATTAATTATTACCTTTGTATAACTATTGATTACTAATACCAGTTATTTACAATCGATGGTTTAACTTATTACAGTAAATAATATACACTATAAGCATATTGTTCGTGTTCTCAGCATTAAGCACGTTTAGTGTCATTAAGCCATTATATATTGGCATTTAAAATTCAACTATTTTGCAACATAAATTCTATTGGTATAGCATTAAACGCAAGTATATTTCTTAAGCTTCCATTTTCTCCTAATTAAAATTCTGTATGATAATATAATATTTAAATTAAACACCATAAAAAATCACCATAACTTTAAATGTTTATTTTTTACAATAAGTTAATTTGGTATGATTTTTTTTTGCTATTATTAAAATATGTAAGAATATTTACAATATTAAATCCGTGTTTCAGAACAAAGAGCAAACAAGATAATTTTTTAATATACATATATAATTAAAATTAACAATACAGAATACTATAGTATGAAGAAGATATAACCTAACGTGTTTTTTTTAGATCTATTAATCCAAAAAAAGTGGATTTATCTGATCAAGCCCTCATATTATATAATATTATTTTAATTTATTAGATATCCACGATATTTTCTTTTTAAGATTTATAGATTGTTATTGGATGAAATTTGTGATATTGACGAGTTTCTTTGAATTTGTAGGTTTCAGTAAAATGTTATAGTGTGAGTGACTTCGGTCTTCGATTTTAGAATTAATGTGGAGAGTGGCGATTTGGATACAAATCATTATTAGTCATCATGCTTAGAAAGATCGACTTAAACACTAGCATAGTATAAGCACAAACTTGGAATCGCTTTGTGCAGCCCCAAATTTGGATTGCATGTGCTCATAAAGGTCTTAAAAGATATTTGTAGATAAAGAGTTAGGCGGGGATTTGGAGCTTTTAATTTAAATGGGATGAAGTATATGTGATCAGCTTTTGAGAATTATTATTTTTGAAGGTGAAGGGTGAGTTCAGTATTTTATCAAGTGTAATGACGATATATTTGACTTCCAAAGAGGATAAGAGTTAGGAATTTAATAAATAATTTATACATTAAAAATTATAATGAAAGACTCCGTAAATTAAAGAAATAAAAATAAGTAACTAAATTCATATCACAGCCATTTTTAAATACTTTGACGAGAGAATTTTGTATTTTCGTTTGTCAAAGTTGAATATTGACACAACTTATGATTTATTTACGTTAGAACATGTTCAGTTTATATATATTTAATATATAAATATATATATATGATATTGTATATATATTTATAACAATTTGTTTTAAATGTCATAACTCATAAAACACACATATATCATATTATAGTATTATAGCTAGAACCATGAATCATGGATATAATTAACGGAAAAAAAATTAAATGCAAAGAATATTAATAATAATAATAATAACTAAACAAATTTCAGCTATACTATGGTGGCATATGTACATGCAATGCTCTAGAGACAAACTGAAAACTATTAAAATTTTGTTGGATAACAAATGTGTTCGAAAAACAAACAACAAAGTTTGTAACGAAAGAGAATTAATCTGTTTTTTATCCCAACAGCGAGAATTAATTAAACCTAAACATACTTAAGTCAATGTTATGTAATTATGTGCAAATAAAGTACTGTAGTGAAGTGTGCAAAGGGATTGGTCGTTGGCGTGAGGAGAGGAGGGCACAATTCGTTTGCACAGCGTTTATACTTGCGATCGTATTGCTCTCTGTCTTTCTCTATCTTTCTCTCTCTTTATTTCTATTCTCACTACACATGGCTTTGTTTGTTTCCAACTGAACCTGTCGGTCGAATTGCAAATCTGGGGTCTGAAATAATGGTAGGTATTTCACTTCTCATTAAAAAAAAAAAATAATAATAACATAAACATATGAACACAACAGACAAATTAGGAGTAAATTGGACCGGTGGAAATTGAAAAATGTAGATTACGTTATGTTACATACAATTCAAACAAAATAAAATATACTTCTTAGTTCATATTATTCGACTGGTGTGGTGGGGTGGGGGGTCTGCTGCAACGACTCTATATAATAATATAATGATACTGCTCATCTATATTCTCTCATTTACCTAAATATGATATTATTGTTATTTTTTTTTAAAACTTTTTAACTGAACTATTTAATTATTTTTGTTTTTAACTTGTTCAGTTAAACTTTTCGTCGTTGTCACTTAACTTTTTATAGTTAATTATCATTGTCGTGCAGTTAAGTTAATTTTCTTTTCGTATCACGTGGAACGAACTTGAAAATACTGATTCGATGACTCCTTTTCGATTTTGGTAATTTTTTTCCAATCATATATTATAATAATCTAATTTTTTACAGTGATAAACTTCTTGATAATTAATGTTTGTTTAAATACAAATACTAGGGAAGTTTATAACTTAAAAATATTGTAAATTGAAGAAAAAAATTAAACTGATTTTAGTTACGTTTATTTTCTGTCTCAATTTACATTTATCTAGTTAATTTTTTTTTTTTTGTTAACTTTTGACTTAACTGAAGGCAATTTAATTGAATTAACTTAACTTGCCACAATTAATTATTTTCAATAACTTGCCCACCTTTGAATTTATTATAATAGTGCAATATATAACGTTTCGTTTTGAAGAGAGCTTCACCGTGGTTTTCCGTCCAATTGAATACCGTACAAAAATATATTAATACACGTCAACACCACCCATAATTTCACATCGGTTTTATAACTTAAAAGCCGAGTAAATGAAAATAATAGACTCGATTTAGTATAATGCGTATAGATCAATGTTAAGAACATTATGGTCCATTACCTAGCCACCTGACTTCCTGGGTCACAAAATATTATAATGGTCATTGGTCATTGCATACAACTTTCCATATTCTCAAATAATAATTATAAATAACTACACCAAACCGTTTATTTAAACATTCGTACTGTTTAATGCACACCCTAGTGGTTCAGCGATGACATGTTTGTTGATTGTATTATTATATATCTGATGAATTATCAAATCAATATGAAACATAACATATCTATTGGCTTATATTTATTTTTATTTTAATGAAACGAATCGTGCGAATCAAACAGAGAAATATGTAGTCAATCTTTACTTTTAACCTCGGCTATGGTTAAGAGATGCCTGCAAAATATATCAGGGTGTCTCTAAGGACCGATTCCGACCACCATCAAGTTGATTGAACAAGCCTGCCAAGTTGTTTTGATCTTGAACTCCGAGATCCTATAGCTGAATCAGAACTCTTATGAGAATATCAATAAAAAAATAAATGTCCTTTATATCATCATGCAGAAATAAAATCATATAATCATTCTTCTCTCGAAGTCCAAAATCATTATACTTACATCTCTTACCGATCCACAAACAACTTTGGCCATATGGCCCGTGATAACGAAACGTATCTCAGTTCCAGCCCACCGTAAAGAAAAAAACATTTTTGGAGACCAATGACGTAGAAAGATTACTTTAGTATGTTATTTTTCAAATTGATTGGAAAAAAAATGAGTTGTTATAAAACGGTTACTGAGTCTGGTCAAGTTATTAATAGTTAATTAAAAAACAAACTTATAATTATTAATTGATTTAAAGTTTGTTCAAACTGTTAAACTTTGGACTTTAATCGATGATACAATTATTGAGCTTTTTTCTCGTTATCGTATTTGCGAACAACTTGTACCATACATTTTCATGTCAACGACGACGAGATTTCCCACGATAATTATCCGGACGACCATTTATGCGGAATCTTCGATAATCGTATATTATATAGTGTGTGCCCCCCCCCCTCCGTAACCCACTTGGACGATGTTTTTTTTTTTTTTTTAGTACTTAGCAGCATAATGCACTTTGTATACTTTGTGAACGTACATCTGTACAATATGCTACCTGCGCTTATATATTTCATCTACGACTTCACGGGCCAATCAACAGCGAGTAGGTACATCGGATTTAAAATAGGTACACTTTATCACGTCCAGCCAACATGCCTAATAATAATGTGTAATGGTTTCACGAGTATATTAGGAGATATATTAAGGGGATTGGAAACGGCGATTTTCTGTCTTTGTTCAACGCACGTGCAAAATATATGGGATTATAGACTTGTTCTATTTCCAACGTACGGGATTAATCGAGTGAAGCGATAAGAATTCTGAAAACAGATTTGAATTTGTCGTCAAGTCGAGATCGATGACTTACCCACATTTTCGATTTAAACTTCTCCAAATATTTAAATACGTCAATTTTTTAATCACTCTTTTTTAATATATCGTTTTTATGATTTTGGGGAGATAATATCAAAAATGTGGGAAAGCCGATCTCAAGTAGACTTGACGACAAATTCAAATCTGTTTTCAGAATTCTTGTCGCTCCACTAGATCAATCGATACGTTGGAAATAAAACATGTCTATAATCCTATGTGGCACGGGTGTTGGACAAAGACGGAAAACCTCCGCTTCCTGCAATCCCCTTAACGCATTATGTGCAAGCACGATAAATGATGTGTTGTCGTGTTCGGATTAATACGATGTAATCGTTTTATATTGACCAATATTCGGGTGACGTATTTATGTAGTATATGACATTTTATGAATGAAGCGTGTGCGTGAGGAATATTATATTGTTATTATTGTAACAATATCATTATTGAAACAGTATAATTTCTCCGTGATGTCATCGCGTTTTATTAGTCATATTATTACTTGTCCTGTTTGTATCGATGGCTGCAAGTGTGATGTATAGTGTTGTATAACTAATTACTATTGCCGTTAATGTTAGCTGCGATGATGATAATAATATTTAAATATAAAGTAAGTGAGAGTTTTTGGAGAGGGTGCTGGTGGATGACCAAAGACAACACATATACATATCTATTCTTATAAATCCATTTTGCAAACAGCAATCGTTACATAAACTGGTTATCACTTATCAGTCGTTCGCTTTAGCTATGATATGCGACAGACGCACGATAAAAGTTCGTTATTGTTTTATAATACCTAGTGATTTAAGACACGACATTTCAATTTTGATCGGTCTAAGTAAATGATAATAAAAAATATTAGTTTGCAGTCGACAAGGATACAATTTACATAGTGTGTGATCACGTAGTATGCAAGCCAATATCGATGTGGAAGTTATCAGAGGTGTAGACTGGGATTTTTTTTTGGAAGGGGAGGGGTTGGTTGCATCGGGGTTTTTGTAAAATTATTATTTTTAATATAATATATTACATTATATGCTAAAATAAACGAGGTCAACGGGGGAGGGACCTATAGACCTCTTAACCCCCAGTGGCTACGACTATGGACATAATCATCCCGTCGATTTCAATAGCAATAGAATATTTTGATCGCATAGGTTTCCTTTATAAGTAAAATCTATGAATCATAAATAATATGTCGGTCCGAAACATTTTATCATGTATGCCAGGCCAAAAATGTATTTAATAGTAAAAAGAAAGTATAGTAAATAGTAATTTTTGTTTGAAAATATACGTTGTTTGGTGATGATTTCAAAAGTTAAAAATATTTTAAAATTTTTTTTTGTTATTAATTTATGAGTTAATGTGTGTTCTTTGATAAAATATAATCACCCAATTGGTATAAAATTATTTATCATTGAATTAAAATTTAACATCATGTAACAAATCTATAACTGTGATCTCTATTATTCTCTACTCAATGACGAGCTACACATATCTCACCTACCTAAGTGAGTTTCCTGATATTTAAGTCGAGAATCTGGCGTAATTCTAGGAACAGGGAATTTTTTTCAAAATGTTTAATATTATCATCATGATATAATATACCAACGCAATCTCAAAAGCAAATTTTAAGACACAGTGTGTTTGGACTTGATAGGCTTTTTGCTGTGCAGCGGCGTGTGGAAGGTTTTTGAAGTGTTCTACGAAGGAAAAAAATTGGCCAGCTTTAAATTCGGTACACTTTTGAAAGAAATTCAAATGGTGCCCCTGAGACCATCGAACAGTATCGCAGTCATGTGCACAGTGTAAAGTTGGAGTACATATATATCATTATAGGTAATGTAACGTAACGATATAAGACGTGAAAATAGATTTGGATTCACACTGACCATAATATAATATATCCGTTTAACTGACACTCAGAATTTGTAATGTGTGTGTGTTTGTGGGTGATGTTAGGCTGGAGGTTTAGAAACACACTTTCAGATCGGCCGGTACGTGATTTCTTCGATAAATATTGGACGCACATCGATTTCTTATGATCGACAATCGGACCGAAATACCGAATAAAAGTATCTTGTAATAGCCCTGAAAGTTGTTGTCCATTAATTGTTTTTCAGATCGAAATTGCACACACACTAAATTTGAATCATAATAATATTATATGTCTACCACGAGCAGGCGTTTTGTTTCCTAGCGTACCCCTCTCACCATCACCAGAGTTCATGTACAACAACGACTTAAATAATATTGTACTACCCTAGCTGATATCTGTAATAATTCGCCACATAATAAATATGCAAATTAACAAAAAATAATTGTATTTACACTTTTAGAATACATAATTCCATTAAAAGTTTGTTCGCATATTTTTAAAAGCAAAAATTAAATTTAAAATTGTGTTATTCACCGGTTTTTCACTTTAAAATATAATATGAAGATAAAAGTATATTTTTTTTATATCATACTATTCCATTATTAAAAAGTAAAAACTAATTAATTGAAAATACATATCATAACATATAGATACTATTTGTGCATATTATATTTAACGAACATCGAACAATTTAGATTTTAACACTAAAATTATTAAATTAATAAAAATATAAGTTATGCAAATTATAACTTTTGTGACCACCGATACAACTATTATTTTAAAAATATTATTATTTATTATTAGATTTATTCATCTATTATACATTATGCATCATGACCCAGCGTTCTTTTAGCGTCGATTTAGGTAGGTACTCACTTATGTGGTGGATGGGGTTAATAAGGCCCGAGCTGCTAAGTATTGTAAAGGGCTATTCCTTTTTATAAATTACATATTTTTTAATTTGATTATTAGGTTTTGAGGGATGGGGCCCTGTGTGCGATTGCACTTTGATAGTTGGTGCATGCACTAAATTATAAAACATAATAGTAAGCAATAAATGCGCAAATAGTATAAATTTGATCGACCATTCATCAGGGCTGAGGTATCATTTGTAAAATATATGAACAGTGAATATGCAGACAATGAAGAAAATGTTTTACCCATTGACTGTAACAAATGTAATAGCTGATGCATTGTGTGCCCGATGTGCCAATAATGGGCTATGTATTGAATTAGAGAACTTGCATTTAGTGATAATGTATTAGTTAATAATTAATTTGTTTTGTATACATTTTTAGTACTTCTTCGGTCAACTCTTGCGACTTGAGAGTTTTTTTCTGAGCTACAGTTAGTAAGCAAATAATAAGATATACTAAACATAATATGTCATCAACATTTAGCCCCATTAATGTTCATGACTGATGTCGAAGATGAATTAATTTAAATTGATGATGAACAAAATACTATCAATTTCTCACTATAACAATTCATCTATAATACTCTAAACAATTTACTTATATTATGAGTGAAAATAATGCTAAATATTATAAAATGTGTTAGATCATGTATTATTATTATAATAACTTATAACTCAATAATTTATAACCAGTATAATTGTAAATGCAAATCATCAATATAAGGCAATTTCGTTAATTATTGGTTTTTTTTTTATTTAAAATCTAATCAGCTTTACTTTTATATTTTTTTTTCGTCAAAACAAATAAATCATACAACATGTTATAACATGGTAGGTTAGATTATAGGTTAAGAGGAGCTTATAAAAATATGTTTGTGTATAGATTGTCGTACACGCCAATCGCTTCGGACGTACACTATAAGACTCAATAGTCAGACTCAATTAAAATTTAACGCGATATTACTGTTTTGTTCTACAGTGACCACTACAAGCGATCACTACACTGAAGAACAACTTTTGTCCACTCCTATCTCTTATATGCTTTAACTTAACCCAGTTTATATTTTGCTTCATCTTGTTTCAGTCTACTAAAACTTACTGACTGAATGCTAAATTTTGTTACATATTATCACAATTACATACCAACATGTTTTCTTGACCTAGTTAATAGTTTTAATTCTTATAATGTTTACGTACCTATTGCAAAAGCCAACAGATAATAATATATATATATATATATATATGTACCCTGTTTTTATGTAAACATTAGTATATGTATATGTATGGTATATACATTATGCTTGATACAACAAGATACTCAAATTTAATTTAACTCTTATTATTCGGTCATTCGGTTTATTGTGCAGACAATAATATTTAGTATTTTTCTATTGTGTACTTCACGATTGTTATGATCGTAATATTATATAGAGTGAACATTTAGACGTTTTGTTCTGCTACCGAATCCCTTCTCTACATATTATGATCAAAAAACTCATCGGTTGGCTTACCATATAGGCAATGATGAGCATTAGATACGCTCATTATGTAGGCAGACCCACGGAGAGTTTTATCGGACATTAACTGTTTTTATTATCTTTAATATTTCTTCTTCCTTGTCACTCCAACGCGGACATCAAAATATTAAGTGACGTACAGTTTTCTACTGTTCTGCACCGTTTAGCTTTGATTTAGTTCCGTACGTTTAATCCTCACTGCTGTTGAAGTTCAGGTTAAACAGCAGAATAAGTCATAAGTGTAAACTTTTTGACGATTTTCTAGCTCAGTTTGTTGACTATTCGAAGTTAATTTCTTAATTTCAATAAAGTAAGGCTCACAAATTACAAATGAACGCTGACCCAATAGTGTAATATACCTATGATATCCATGATAATCTCAAGAAAGTATACATATACATCTATAAATATTATTTTTATTTTGGCTAAAATTTACATTATTTTCTTACCATCGACGTAATAAATAAATCGGATAATATTTGTATTGAATGTATACTGACTCCCTCGTCGCCTCTCCTTCGATAGTACATTTCCGTAATTCATATATATACACACTGTTTGTTTCCTTTCACTGCAGGCTGTTGTCTGGCAGGATTGGCGGACCAAATGACTTTTCCAGTGTAACGACCTGACGCGGATATTTCCCTCTTTGTTCGCTACGTCCTTCTCCCTTTATACTCTATACGTTCTTATTGTCTCTCCTTAAACACCTCCCTCTTTTGTCACCACCACCGCTGCGTTACACCGAATAATTCTTGGGCAATTTCACATACTTTTCAACTGTCCTTCTCATTCTACCGACACATTTATCTTATTCATCCACCCAAGGATATACCTATACGCGTACACGCACAGTGTTCCGTTTTCAATGCACGCGAAACTCTTTTGAACAATTTGAACGCACAGGACATCGGTGCGGGAGGTTTTCATCAGAAGTTGTCATTACCACCCTCGTTTTACTGAAAAATCTGCATAGCATGATTTTTTTATTATTTTGAGTGATATTTTGTAGGCACTTATTCGTGAAAGCAAAACGGAAACAATCGTATTGCAATCGTCGTGATGTCTGACGTCAGTGCAAACTTATCGCTAAATGGAATAGGCCCAAACATTCGGGTGGGTGTAAGTGCGGGTGTGTTGATATTTGTACTGAAAAAATGGTATTACACACATCGTTCTCCAAACAAATTAACGGCAATACCACCAATTAGCTTATGGTTTTTTAATATTTTATTGTAGGAAAATGTGCTTATGAATATTTTGTAAAAACAAAAAAAAACTATTGTTTAATTGAGCAACCGGAAAAAAACTGAGAAGAATAGAGGAAAAAATTTGTAATAATTATATTGTGGTTAAAATCGTTGAAATAATTGATGCGTAAACAATTTTCCATTACGAAATAACATGATCGACTAATTACTGAGCTTATCGTTCGTCACAACTACGTTATACTATTAAGGTATTTTTATTTATGATTTAGAAGTGTTAATGATGTAAGACATTAAAAAAAAAAAATGTGAGAATGATTCTCTAGCTTTACAAAACAACAACAATGACACAAACACTTTTACAAAACGATGCAGTAATATTGGAAAGAATCGAGACAACAATGGTACGTGATTGGTCAACCGATTCTTAAGGGAGAAAATAACAGTCGGGGGGAGGAAAAATTGTAAAGACTTTAAATGAAAATAATTGCTGTTATATTTTAATAGGATACAATGAAATATACAATGTACTTTAGGTACCTATATTAAATATTTTTTTTTTTTATATTTGTATTGTTACTTGCCATGTTACACATTCAGTTTAAAAATACCATAGAGACATTGAACTCGCTTGAGCTGTTTAGTACTATATTATAACGTACATAATATTATTATATAGTCGAATTTTTGTGGTTTGGTAATGATATTTGGAGTTGGTATTTTGGGAAACAAATGCATAATTTTAATTTCAATCCATCACAATAATAACATTTATATTATTGAAATATTAAAAAAAAATTATAATAATAAAAATTGTTTCCTCCGCAAAACCCATATTATTATTTGTAATCGTTTTATTTCTGATACCTATAATGTTTAACTAATAAAATAAGTATGTTGAATAAAATACATAGATTATTTTATTATAATTTTTGTTTCTGTCCATTGCAATTAATGCAAATGAAGATTTTAAGATATTTAAATGTATTTTGAAATGCTTGAGTATAATCATTTTAGGAAATGTCAATAGATTTAAATTAAATATTTTAATACCATAACTCGATATTCGGTATACATAATTCATTTTAGGACATTTAAATTCAATTTTCAAGTTTGTATATTAGTAATTAAAATATAAAACATCTTTGATGATAAATCTGAACCGTGATTCATCAAATAAATATAATTGCGTACGCCTTTGTGTATATACCTAATACCTATGTATAGCAATTTTTGTTGTAATACAATTTAATAAATTAAGAGTTGCTTCTATTGAATAATAATTCAATTCGTAGCGAAACATAAAATCCTATTAAACGTTGATTACAATTTATAGTTTTATTTTTTTTTTTTTTTATGAACACTATTAAATAATGGAAATCGAATTTGCAAACATTTCTATTTATTTGCAATAATAACAACAAATACATTAATATTTTTCATGGAATTAAAATAATAATCAATCCCCGATTGATAATCACACACAACAATTTTGGATTTGCCTTATGTGTTTTAATTACCATCGATAAACATTATTATACTAGAAACAATAAAAAGGAACAATAACTAATTATTTATTTATAATTGGTTCAGGTGTGTAGGTACCTATAATATGAAAAAAATTAAATTTCTAAAACGACGATTTAATTTCCTACGTAGATATTTTATAGGATTACACTATGATATTCATTAAATTACAGTAAAATAAATTATCTAATCCGTCTTACTACGACCAAACTATATTATAATCATTATGTTCAACAAAATTATCGACGTTCCAAAATTAATGAAAATTAAACAAACTGATAATGAATTATGGTTGTATACTATGATAATCCTTTAAGTAGGTACTTTAAAACACAATGGTTTCTGAGTTAAAATTTAAGATAATAAAATAAAATAATATATTTTTTATTTTGTTTTCTGAAAAATGAGCTTTTTATTTTTCATATATTTTCAAAAATGTCAAATACTACTCTACATGTGCCCCCACTCGAACCTGTTCAGTGAGGCCCGTTATCTTTTCGAAGACATAAACAATATTAATAATTATATTGAATATTAGAACATCAATATTGTACTTCGATACACGTCGGGAATCTCAAAATGGCTGTCATTAAAATACTTTAAATAAAAAAATAATTTTAAAATTTTGATAAATTCATGTGTTGTAACGGTGTGGTTTTTTTTCATCTGAAAACTCTTTTTAGAGTAGTAAGAAACATCGAAAAGTTTAATGTAACCCATTTATAGATTTTACATCTGACTGTAATTTTTTTTTTTTTTGTTGAACTCTCAGTATAGTCTTCGATAAAAACTTCGAAGCAGTAAGCATAAAGTATACACTTTTACACACTTTTATATATACCTAGTATTGACGAATTCTAGGCGCACTGATCTCTTCTCGTTTTCGTGTTTGAAATCCATTGGTATAATATATTATTATCACTGTAGATTTGAAATTTAATCACATCCCGAGTGGAGGCGCCAATTAAAATTCCTAGCAAACTTCTTTCCGCTACTGTTTTTCACGTTTAATATTGTAATATTAAAATCGTCACAAATCAAAGATGAAAGTCGGTAATAGGTACATTAGTACATTATTATAAACAAAATGTATTGTTCGAGTTTTGATTATATCTATTGAACAGATTTATTTGACGCATAACAGAAAGAAGAACATATATAATGGCGTATTATACCCTCTTGAAATGTAATTTTAGTTAGTTCTGTTGTACGCGAAAACATTAAATGCATATATTTTGGGCACATATGTATAATTTTTGTATTGTTATTTATGTTCAAGTATTTCATATCGTAAGTTAAGAGCTTTTACTTTTCACAAATGTACAACATCATATTACGATGAATGAGGCCACTAACGTCATATTACCGTTTTGTTCATTAAGATACTTTTTGAAGTGTTTGTGTGTGTAATGTGTATATATATATATACCTATATATATTAAATAATACGCAATGCTCTTAGATTTTCCGACACAAATTGTTTTTGTTGGTGATTTTATTATACCATAGCGACGTAAAGTTCTCGGAAATTAATACGAAACTTAATTATTTCATAAGTAATATTGTATCGAATTTGTTAAGATGCAGTAGCTATATTATATTGTTTAAGTGTCCCAAGAAAACTCACCAATATATAAGGTATTTGAAAATTCTCAAGCTATTGAAATGAACTGAATAATAATAATAATAAAAAAAAATTAAACATTAATATTATATTTACAATTGGTGTTTTGCTTCGAAACCAACGTAGTTTTATGCGTAAATAAAACTCTAGTTTCTTTTTGTTTGAGCAGTGTACTCTAAAAATTAAACGAATAAAAAAATCTACCTTTTAATATTATGAAGATACAAGTCTGTGTGCAAACTGTATGGTATATACACAAATATATATATATATATCTGAATTGTTAGAATGATATTACTAGACCGTATACCTTCTGTGCATTTATAAATTGTAATAACCATTTTCATAATTTAATTTAATTTTTAATGAACTAATTATTACAACGTGATCATGAATTTTATTTTAAATTATCAAGATAAAAATGATGATCAAACAAATGATGATCAAACACACAATAATATTGTGCACTTTTGCATTGTTGTTTGTTGTAGTGATCATACAAAAGAATAATAATATCATATTACCAATAACATCACCAATACCTACCCACTGCCATGTTTTTAAATTATTAAACTATAAAATGATATTATAGTATAATATTATAAATAATTGTAAAATTATATCATATTATTTTTATTATTATAATTATAACAACATAAAATACATTATATTTTGTTTAAGAATAAGGAAAATCTGTAATTTTTAGGTATTAATATTTGTTATGCAAGAAAAAAAATAATTGGGGGTTATGGATTTTAGGCTGTACCCATGCTATACCTATATTATATTCTTATTATATAGCTTAGGAACTTATAATTTATAAATTTATCCATGTCTATATGAAATTTGAACATTAGAACCACCCCTTGGATTTTACTAGGCCATTATGGATTTATGGATTTTGCTAGGAATTAGACAACGTGTTGTTGCTACAATTGCATATCATTTTTTAGATTTTCATGAATTATTTAAATCAACAAACAATCGAGACCACTGTCACTATACAGAAAATACAAAAATAATATACAAATGTGTTCATAATCAAACTTTTAATTTTGGTAGGATATTATCGAATTTTCAATGACCCATTTGGCGGAGGTTTCAAATTTAGTGCCAGTAAGGACACATTGTTTCATTCCAAATAATAGTCTAGTACCTAAACGTCCTAAACCTTAGCAAATTCTTAGAACATTTTTTATTTTAGTTTTATTACTTTCGTATATTGTGCCAGTGACAACTTGACTAACGTCTATTTTGTTATTTCACAATCCAAGCACATTATATTAAATAATACGAATTAACATGACGTCATGTTCAGCAGTCACGCAGTCGTTGATACACTATTTTTTAAGCTTGAATATAAGTTTGTTCCAACTCAGGATTTTTTCCCATAAGAGGGTATAGCTTACAGCTTAAACTCACTTTGTTAATTTAATGAATAATGGTTTAAGTTGCCTTGCAAAAATAAATAATTTGTCTAATATTGATAAATATCTAAAAATATTGCTTTTTCAATTATTCGTTTGCAGAATGCAATTAGACATTTACATTGTACCCCAATAATATATTTATTATTATAAATATCGTGGATGTTGTCTATTTATAAACCTATATATTAAATAGATACTGAATGTATTTGATCAACTCTTACAACAGTTAAAAGGTTCCTACGGAACAGTGAACACTATATGACTAAATCAAGACTCTTTAATAATAATGATTAATATTTATAATTAGTAAAATGAATGATTTTATGCCTTTTTTCAGGTTCAGGAGTTGAGACATATTAGATTCCTAAGATAGTACCTATAGATGATATTATTTCCAAAAGGCTTCGGAAATTGGTTGTAGTTTTAAAAGCTATTATATCAAATACGTCTTAATAGTACCTAACATTATTTTATATTAACCCGTATCTAGTAATAATTATTAATAAACAAATTGTGTTTTTAAGAGTTTCTTTTTTTTTTTTAATGTGATTTGAAGTTTATAGATTTTTATTAAAAATGTTTACCTATCCTCCCTTCTCCCTCAATAAAATTTTTAAATACGCCATATTACTTTTATTAACACGGTCGCGGTATCTCGTGATGAATAATAAACATTTAAGAAATCGTTAATTCCATATAATATATTCTTTATTTAGAATTTCGTCAAATAGGTCACATCATAATTTTACACGAGCTCTACATATTGCATATTATTATACTATAAGTTATAACCTAATGCAATAATTTTAAGTTGACTATTAGATGACACTGCAATACGCGCTCCCTATTATTATTCATGAATTTTATCTTATTCCTACAACACAGTTGAGTACATTTATATTTAAGCAACTGTATCTATTTACTGTACAGTGAAATTTACGATTAAACTAATAATTCATTCTTACACAACTATAATATTATAATATAAGGAAATAAACTTAATCCTACTTTAATGAATTGCCATTGTTTTCGTTTGCTTTAGTGTCGCTGTGTTATCTGGTATTTTTTTGTTTTTATAGTCACCAAATGTTAATATTTATACATTATTTCAGGTACCTATTATATCACCTAAAGTTACACCAATTAATAATGCAAACACAGTACGAACATAATAATATTATCAACCAGTGGTATCGACTAATAATTTAACAAATACTTCGTTAGCTTAAAAAATAAATTATATATATTTGACAAAAAAATCACCCTTTTTTTAAATATATAATTAGATTAACTATAAGATAAAACGCTTCGTGTCCAACTTTATAATAGCCAATGTAGTTTTCACTATAATTTATATACTATACTTATTTTGTATCTAAATCTTTATTATTTTTTTTTTTCAGTAAAGAACCAGTGTTTTTTCAAATGATTCGTAGAAGTTTCAAATAAAATATTATGTATTTTAAAATAGCAATATCTGTTCATGCGCTATTTTGTAATAAACTTTAACAATATGCTAAAAAATGAAATTGAATAATTGCCAACACTGCGTTAGTGTTCGTTTAGAGGTCACGATTTACTTTAAAGATAATTTTCAATGAACATAAATAAAATTTACCAACATAAATATTTTATGGACAGCGTTTTATCTTACATCAAAGACATTTCTGGGAAATAAATTATTTTTTTTTTATTTCAACAAAATTTTTGTTAACGGGGGGGGGGGGGGGGGGGTTAGGACAATTATAGAGACGAGTTGTTTAACATTTCTATATCGATATTTATGTAAATTAAAATGAAAATGGTGAATCGCAATATCATTTGGAGAGTACAAAAATATAGAGTAAGTAACATGTTTTTATTTTTTTAGTTCAGTCAATTTCGATATTACAACATTGGAATAACGTTCAATTATAAAAAATATCATACACATTATACGATAGTATAAAAATGATTACGATTACGATTTACCGGGTTTACAACTTGTCTAAAGACTTTATGGTTCGTCATTTTATGGTTATACCTACGCAGTATACTATACCCCACTAAAAATAATTATTGTTGCATAGGTACCTCTACACCGATATATTATTCTTACTTCAAATAATTTTAATGTATATGATGGTTTATATTAAGTATGACAATACCGAAAGTATAAATTATTTTGAGATAATTATATCGGCAAATCTTTATGGTCACCGAATTCTGTACGCTGTGTACTTAGCGCATTCGTATTATAATGGAAAACAAATTTACGACGGCCATTATGGTAACAATAGTGTTTGACATTAATTCGTAATTTCCGTTTTAATCTAGATTTTGTTGTTCTAGTTAATTTAATTTTTTTTTTAAATTTATTAGGTCATGGGTTTTGGACGGAACATAAATTAAATTAGACTATTTCTCTTGTTTAATTAACAATAATTTATTATTTTTTTTTTTTTGTAATTAAAGTATCATCTAATTATTATAGTGTAATATTTTTTACCAAAAATAAATTCATTTTAATCACGATTTATTGTTGCCGGTATTTGAAATTAAAATATAGCATTCATCTATATTACCTATAATATTTTATTTATTTTGTCATAGGTACCAACTTAAAAATATAAAAGAAACGATTACTAAAAAAAAAAAATGGATATTTTCAATCGTTAATTTTCTTGATCAAAAATGATGTTTTATAAACCAATATTCTCTGAAAATGTATTCGTCTTATTATTATTATTATTAAATCGATTCTTTCAAGTCAAATAATAAAGGGTAATAATTTCACATACATAACAGTTGTTATAAATCCTCTATGGTGATATTAAATATTAATATTAAACTTCTATCGTCAATTTAATTTAATATTGTTCATAAACTATGTACATTTATTTTGTACCTACATATACACTGTAAAGTTCGGATCACATTATTATCGTGTGGAAAATTGATTAAGATATCATCACGTCCTTAATTCAGACAAAAAATAATGTTGGTATAAAAATATATAATATGACAAAAAATACTATTCTTTCGTTTCGCGATTTTAATAAAAAAACAAAAAAAAATATGAAATAGTTATATTTTTAATTAGAATTAAAATCATGTTTCTAGAATATAATACTACGTGTAATATTATCATGTACTATAATACTTATAATAATAATTGTCCTAATAAAATACACTGAGAGTAATAATTATACTTAAATTCGAAATATATGAAAAGGCAATAGGGCGGGATGGCTCAGCAGATCGATAAGTACTTTTCTATTCTACAAATTATGCAATATGCTTATATTTTTTTTTAATTAATATTTATATTGACTGTGTTATTCAATTATAGTTTATGCGGTAATTATTAATTAATTTGTATACAAATTCCATTTTTTTTTTGTAATTCATTAATTTGGAGTGGGTACATACAATATGCGATTTACTCTACAAAATTGTTAATTACGAAATTCATCAAATTAATTTCTGTTCGTTAAGTTATGTTTCATAAACTTGAAGCTATTTCGCTTTGTATTAAAAAAAATGCCTTTTAAACATATTTTTAACGTGGTACAAAACCGTGGTATTCTGTAATCAATCGTCTGAAACATTCTAGGAGAGTCTTAGAATTATTATAAGCTCTCAAGTATAAAATTAACATATTGATGAAAAATCGAGTTTTTAATTAAAATAATTAAATATAGTAATGCTTACATTAAAAATAATGTAGGTAATAAATAAAATAATTGTTAGTTCCACACTATTTCGTGTCCCCAACGAAATAACAACGAAATTTATGAATACACTCTAATTAAAAAGTAAAAACACACAAAAAAATTAATAATGTAATCAAATTTGTTAACAGTGTATAATAAGAAAAGTTTTCGTTTCTCAGAAAATCGGAAACAAAAGATTGGTGTGATTGTTTTTCTATTCATAAAAACATGATAGATATTTTGATAAGACCTTTTTGATGAATCACACTTCTAATAAACGGCTGTTATCAGCGTTTTCGCCGATCGAGTTACTTTGATAAGTAATGATTATGTACAGTCGTTACAGGGAGACTTATTAACAATAATAGTTATCTATACCTCATCATTCATATTATGTACGTCGTTATTATATTTTTTACTAAACAGTAAAAACAAATCTATATTCAATGGGTTCTGTGTACACCCTGCAGCAGTGACGTATCCGTAATTTTTTTTTTTTGGGAGGGATAAAAATTAATTTTAACAAATTTGATCCAAAAACGAATTTTTAATGACAATTTTTTTTTTGTCACCCTGGATACACCACTGACACACAGTGTATAGTGAGTAGTCAACTAAACCGACGTCTTATATTTATTTTTGACGGAATGCGACGACAAACCCCCCCCCCCTTTTACATTTTCACGACAACAACAATGTTATTATTTTATTATCATTCGACCGGGCAGGAATCGTGCACGCGATTGGCGTGAAGGGTACTATGGTTCGTGTTACCCCCCCCCCCCTCCCCCGGGTCGTCGTAACCCGCGAAATCAACTCTATTCATGTATTACATGGGGCGATGATTTCTCCAATTACAATTGTGTATACGCACCGAAGAAATCAAGTTTTCGGTTTCATTTCGAGTCCGGCCAGGGAAGCCGTTGAATTTCACGGAAAGAAACGAGCCGTGTAAGAATACACTTGATGACCCCCGGGAATAACCTTTTGATTCGTCGCCAAAGTTTCTGATGACTGTTGATTAATCCCCGCGGAACGGTTGTTCAAACGGCTGGAAGTATATGTATCTACCTAAGAGAAGAAGGAGAAGCTCCTCAATAACAATAATAATAATATATCCCCGGTGACTTATAGCCGGCTAGTTTTCCACTCGTCGTGTATATTATTATTATCACAATATAATGAGGTGGGTACAATTTAATAATGATAGTAATAATGATATGTGCACACCGCGAAGAGTGCTTTGAGATTAAAGCGAGTTTTTTATTACATTCGATAAGCTGCTTTTAGGTTAATACGACACTGCAGGTACATAATATTTACATACTCGACAGGTTAGTGTCCTACATGTGAGGTATAATCGTGTATTTTAGATCTCCGAAATCCTTAGAAGCCCGATTGGTAAGTATGTGTTTTATAATACAAAATTAAATACACAGTTTAATGAAAATATTAATGATTAAACGCGCACAAGCGTGTTTCGTACACATTTATGAATTATTAAAAATTTTAATTTCAAAATATATTTTGCAGATACCTAATTCAACATTGTCTCGGGTCATTGTTTATAGATTAAGTTGCATAGGTACATACAAATCAAATCCATGACTAGGTACACTCGTAAATGTGACAGGTGTCGAATATTTAATTTTGAATAACGTTTTGCATTACAATAATAATAATATGTAGATTACAAATATAGAATAAATATTGTTATTGTTACAAAATATAATTTTTATAATATGTCAGACATTGTCGGTGTACGTATATTTAAGAAATGGAAAAATTAACTCTCCCCCTCGCTTGGGAGTCATCGACCCTCGATACTAAACTACTTACTTATAAATAACGTACGAGTCCCCTACCCCACCCCGAACAAAGAAAAAACGCGAAAACTTAAATGGGTGGGGCTGGGGACATGTACGTTTATAAATAAGGCCTACTTATAAATAATAAAAAATAAATGTTTGGTTGTCCCGTATGTCGACACACACACAAATAGGGGTAACAAAAAAAATATATAATGAAAAGCGTCACCATACCTTCTTCCGTGTCTGTCTTGATAAGAATATTATGGAACTGCATACTTATAATTACTATTTCGACTTATCGATTTTCGAAACGAATAGGTACATAATATAATAATGGTAATAATCACACATCCACACCTTGGTATTAATTTAATATTATTGTGTCATGATTAGTTTCAATGCGATTGCATATATTTTATAATATACCCACCATGTGGGTTACCACGTGGTATATTGTGTTATGCGATTTGGGACCAACGAAACTTTTAAACGTGCGACCTTGTGCAGTGCATGCGCTCACTGCATTATTATTAGGTAAATCGTAAATACAGTGGGACTTCGATAAGTTGAAATTCATGGGAAATTAAATTTTCTCCACTTGTCGAAATTGTTGACTCACTGTATAATATGTTTAGGTTAGGTTAGGTTAGATTAGGAACGAACGGCATTTATTTCGACTTATTAAGGTTTTCGACTCGCTGCACCATACAAAACGACATGTGTGGACCTTGTATAACGAACCCTATTGATTCCAAACATTACCACGGTATAGTCGATACAATACAACTCAATGTTATTATTAAATCATACCCGTGAAATGTGCAAGACTTGCTTAAAAATAACCACGTGTCGTAACTCTATAATATTAATTACTATATACTTATACGTTTTTTACAACATTCGAGGGTGCAATTTGAAATGTATTTCAAAATTCATTGTATACAATATTAACATAAATAAATACACATTAAACCTTTTCGTATTTATAGCGTTTCGATTAAAAATGTTATTAGAAATCTTCTTGGAAATACTCTTCAGTTTCAGTGGTATACATTAAGCGATACTCAACTACACCTATATAATAATATTACAATAAAATAAAACCAATGGAAATGAATATTATATAGTTCTCATAATATAGCTTTATAATTTAATACATCTTGATTGTATTTCCAAGTATTGTGATTTAAATATATTTTATTTTCGACTTCCCACGAGTGTTGCACGCCTATAGTGTATAATATTATTTACAAACTCGACGAATATTTTATTAAAATGTGTAAGAAATTATTACCATCTCAATATCTCGTATAAAATATGTTTTATCTATCTCAAATAGATCATAATATTATTATCACGAGACAATTATAGGCCATACCTAGGTGATAAAAAAAAAATCAAAGAAATAATTTTGAAATCCACCACTAATCACTATATTATTCTAATAGATTGTATAAAATATTAAAATCTGAGAATTAATTACACTGCGAGATGAATGCTTTTATGTTTTTTAAACAATAATAATAAGGCATGTTGTCGCCGAATATTAATTACAAACGAGAAAAACACTGCCTATCAGGTAAAAATATATTTTGTGTAAATGATACATAAATTATAAAAAATATTATTATATTATCATGTTATATCTTATATTATTAATTAATTTTTTTTTATACTTTAATTTATAAGTTTGTAACGTCGTATCTTATCTCACTGATTACTTTATGTTATCTGGTTATATTTTATTTATAATTTTCTGAAGAGGAAACATTTAAACAATAATCATTGAGCATGACGTGCAAATTAAATAACGCAAAATATAATATATACAGCATAGAATATAATATTGTCCTTGATACATCATTGCAATAATACGAATAATCATAACATTTTGCTTATTTCTTTTAAAATTATTATTAATACATAACTGTTTTTCTTTCTGATCACACAACCGACTACCCACAATATTAATAAAATGTTTGGCATTTACATCCAGAAACTTGTAATCTTTTCATGTTCTTTAAGATGGAATATTAAACTTTTACCCAGAAATCTTTTTCACCCATTTCCAATCCCATCCGAAAATTGGAATATTAACTCACGAAAAGTTTATTATATTATTTTTAAAATCTACCCATGTAATATTATGATTGTACTTGAATATTCGAAGATCTTTTCTGGCTAGGTATATAAATGGTTTGTATTTGATTTACATTTCAATTTTAGTAAAGCACAACTTACTTAATACGGTTTCAAGAAAGTCTAGCAGCACAATAATTCCTTGTTAAATATACAACATTACAACTATCATCTATATTCTATTATATTATAATATAGTTAACAAACTAACCAAAAAAAAATACCAAATTTAATCGTCCCCAATCAGTGTTTTACGTTTTTAAATAGAATTTTAACTTAGTGAAGTACATTATTGTAAGATCAGTCTTTAAACCTGAGTGTGTTAAAAATCTAAAATTATTATACAATACATGTTACATGCACTATTTTCCTTGTCCAATTTCATTTTAAGAGTATTTTTACACACGACTTTTATCGTCTTGTAAGCTCGAGTAATTTATTATGTTTTGTGTCTATTTATGTACTGGGACAAACGTAAAAATGTCATAGATTTCGTTAGATTCCCCACTTTATTACACTGTGATCACCAAAAATTATTCATATTAGATTTTAAAAATAAATTGATTTTAAATCTCAACTTTTATTTATTAAACGTTATTTAAGAAATTGTGATATTCATACATTAACTACAAGAGACAGCACACAGAACATAATATGCGTATTATTATATTCAATATTCATACCCTATTTGTATACTGTTAACAATGTTTTTGACTATTGGGGGAAATCATAATTTCCGCCTCAAATTTCCATCCCAATGAAGTACGACCGAGTGAAATATGTATTTAAATTATTAAGTACATTATCAGCCAAGTTTCTTAAAGTTTGAGCAGATAGTTTATCAAACTTTCTACAAGTGTAAAGTTTTTTGTTAAAAGAATTAGTTATCACTTAAGCAACTGCAGTTCTCTCATTTCGAACTACATTACAGTTAGCGCAGTGAGTTGTCGGTTATCTGAGCTTATTGGAGACATGTTTGTTTGTTTGCTCAGGGATGTGTATTTTGAAGGTTAGATTACGGAGTGGTATTGCCACAGAACCATATTATTATTTCATGTGTAACTTGAATTATCATTCTAAATGTTCACAGGTTTTTTTTAAATATAATGTGTGGTTTTGATTTTTTCATTCTACAAAATATGAAATATATTATTGATGCAAATATTCTAATGATTTGTATTTGTATTATAAATTTGTAAAATCAATCGTTTCAAATAATGATCGAAAACCTATAATATAATTATGTATTGTGTATGCAATATAGTTACTGGTTATAGTAACCTTTTCGTTGCCTTTTGTATATCAAATATCAATGTATCGTATGCAATATTACCATGCATTATACTCTTGCCTCTTGGATCATCTATGGTATATTAAGTTGACGAGTTGTGCCACAATAGTAAAATAGGCTTTGGTACACGAATAGTGTCTCGACGAAAAAGAGAGGTAACTGCACGAGTTGTGTCATACAGAAAAGTCGGTTCTGCCGAAGTCTACATTTTGCAACTTATTAATGGATAACCATGTCATCAATTATTCCTTATTTCCTCTTCGTGTGAATGTAGTTCAATGTATAGCTGCACATAACAAACAGTTATGAAGCATTTCACTCCAAATTTAATTCAATGTTTTATGCAAGCCATCCCAATATTTTTAAATTTTCTGAAGTCATAGAGAATTTTCAATTTGGTATTTACATTAAAATTAGAAGTGCTGGAACATAATCAAAGACGAGACGTGAAAAAACATTTACTTCTTAGTAAAAAATATAGTACATAATAATATATAATAAATGGACAAACTTATTGATTTGAATTTATAAAAATAGTTTCATTTGAATTTTTGCCCAGTACATAATTATTTTTCTTTTGATTTCTATTAGTTATAAATAGGACAAAGTAACATATTTTATTCATGTGCAAAATGTACCTACCTATGTATAATGTCTATAATATTATTGTAATGAACAACCTTCTCGATTTTAATTTATCGGTACACAATTTGTATAAACTTACCTTTTTTTGGTCAGGACACAACTATGAACTCGTGTATCTCACAAAAATCTACCAGATACAACTCGTGTAACCTGAAAAAAACCGAGGGCATAATTGTGCACAATTCCGTGTTTTGAACACAATTCGTTTGCAACTGTATAAAAATCACATGAATAACACTTATAAAGGTACCTACCGTATAATTATTGTGATATTAATAATTTTATTCGGTATTGCAACATAATGTTTTATTTAAAATAAAAAAAAAAATTACCTTTTTAACCAATATTTAATCAACGAGTACCTATATTGCGAAGTGGTAAATTGCAGAATTTAAGATACTTATTAACTATATAGTTTGCATGGCGTAGTAGAACTGTATAAGTAGGTAGTAAAACAACGGTTGGTATTAATAGTAGTTAATATATAAGTTAACAATTAAATTTTGGTTTTTATGATATTCTGTACAACATAATGTATCAATGGTAAATTCTAATAAAAAAAAAAACACAAACGATGTTTTTCGATATATTTTCGTTATTAAATGACGAATTACAGCACGCGTTGTAACATAATAAACTATAATTATTATATGCCTATGGATCTTGATGACTCACAGATTAAATTAAAAGCTCTGGAACGATTTATATACTTACGATAAAACGATAATGATTGTGATTCAGATGAAGACACGTCATTTAAATTACACATTACTTATTAGCTTCTGAATAATTTTTAAATATGTGCATAATCTCTTTAGTCGAAGGAGTGGTACTACCTATAATACTATAACCAACACTCTATCTTTATATTATGTACCAACAACGTAATCGATTGTTCAGCTGTACACATTCAAGTTCCATCGTAGGTACCCATAATATTATTATTCGAATTTTCAGGCTTCGATCAATTTGCATTTTCACAGTGCTGTTCAGTACCAACATCACAGTAATGTGCTCCGGTAAATCGAATTTCATCAAAATCTCATTCTGTCACAAATGTATTGGTTTTTGTTTTTGCAATTCACTGCATTAAAAGAGTTTCTATATTTTTCTTAAAATATAAAGGACATAGGTACTATACCTACTTCTACTTACCGTTTTTACAATTATATCAAAGTTCTCGTATATCATTAGAACTAAGCTACCTATTAAATACATGATTTAAATAATTAATTAATATGGTTTTAATTTCTATTTTGTTCTTATAGTATATACTCTTAAGAGTGAAGGTTATGAAAAAAAAATAAGCAAACAAACAAACAAATCATACATCTCTGATGGGCAACAGAAGACTACAGAACAACCAAGGGTATGATTAAATTAATAAGCACCGAAAGAATCTACACGTAAAACACCTTTTTACCAATTAGTATTCCACATAAATAAATAGAATATAAACTAGTAAAGGTCAACAATTTCAACTAGGTACTGAAAAACTCACTATGAAATGAAACAATATGATCTTGCAGTGTTATACACACAAATACATTTGACTTGACAATGGATACTTGACATGATATTTCCATGGACAATTAGGTATAAATAAATATAATACAATATTAGATATCGCAATTGTTTTGAGTTTCGTTTACTTTGACAAAATAAAACATGATTGTAAAATGTAAACCATTATACTCGATGGAAAAAATAAATAAATATAGTCCAAGCCTTCTATTCGAAATTAGCTCAACCGGGATCTTTTCACGATTCATTTATCCACCCCAACTTTCATTAGGTCTACATGGGGTCAATATTATCTTCAGTTACATCTCTAAACTTAATCTCTTCAATATACTTACACTGACAGTTCTCGTTATCCGAAATTAATTAAATTTCTATTCAACTAAAATATGTAGGGTTGTTTGAAAATCAATTTAAATTTACATAATATAATACTATAAACATTATCTAGTTCTTAATGCTTTTGTGTTCATTTTGTTGCAACATGTTTTTAGACGTTTGTGGAGAATTGCAGCAAGTTTAATAAATAGTTACGGTTAAACCATTATTTCGTTTCTAAAATAATTACAATTTTCAACTATTTATTTGTTTGGAAACTAATGCGCAACAAATCGAATGAAAAATATTTTTATTTCATTATAAAAATATAAAAATATAGTTAAATCAATACGCAAAAGAAATATGTAATTTACTGGAATACTTGAAAAGTATAAATCTATTTTATAGGCTACAGTGTAATAAATTAAATAATATCGCCATTCGGGAAATTGAAATTTAAAATTCTTCTCATAAATATTCAGAACACTTAAACTAAATATGTAAATGAGATCAAAATATTTTAAATATACGTTTTAGTCAATAAAATCGTTGTGAAAGACAATAAATCGTTTGAAATGAAAAAAAAAAAATACGAATAAATTGCGTTTGAAATAAGGTATAATAATATATATTTTTATTAGAAAAATATTTTAGACAAATTATTCGCCATCCTATGTAGCTGGTCGGCTTAATATAATATTTTTATTAAGGTCGGGGAATAAGTATTGTGCGTGATGATTTTAATTTTCCTCTTGTAATTGTTTATAGCTAATTTATTGTATTCGAAGTTGCAACCCACTCAAAAGAATTGTATTTTTGATCAATTATTTAAAATATTTATATACATATATTTTTACGGTATACGCTTACATTATATATAATATTTAATTAACTTTATATTAACTATATTCTATGTTTCGGTACATTAGTAAAGTATTAATTTGAATATGATTTATATTTTTTAATTTATATTTATATTATCCAAACACACATGAATTACAATTATTTTAAATAATATTTTATCATACTTTTATTTTATGTGAATAGTTTTATTGAAAATGTAAAAATATATTAATATGACAGTAGTTATTATATACATAGTAAAATAATTTATGCTTTGGGCAAATATAACTTTCTAGACTTTAGTTGTACGCACATTTTGTAATATGTTTGTTTTTTTTTTTCTTCAAACTATAAAATGTTCGATGGTAAATAGTAAGTTATTAAAAGTATTTCATTCGTTTATATTATTTATGTCCACGATGGCATGAAAATAAATACACTTTTCAACCAAATACACTACATTATTAATATATGTTTTCCTTTTTTTTTTTTGTGCGTTTCCATAGAGAGCTAAACTTAAGAGTCAAAGCATACTAACAAAGACACAACTCTCATTTACTGTTGTTTGAAGTAATAAAGCTCAACGCGTAGTGATCTATGCAATGGTATCGTTTTAATTAAAGAGGTACACATAAAGGAGTAAATTACAATCCTTTCAATTGTATGCATATATTATGACTACAAGACATACTAATATATATGTATAACTTCTGCCATAGAAATTTGTATCATTAAAATAGACAAATTTATGTTGCGCATGTAGGTATTTCATAAATATCACAAAAACCAATAATGTTTGGTATTTAAAAATTAAATTATGAAATAATATATTCTTCCCCACAAATAGCAGAATAAATCATGTTAATGAATATTGTAGAGCTTTAGTAATTTATTATTTTAATTTATTCAAATCAAAGTGGTAATCAATAACACAAGTTTCGACGGATTAATATTATTATTTTATAACAAAATTACAAACGGGTATTTTCACTAAAATATATTATTAAATACACTGCACAACCGATTTTAACATTTTTTTATTTCAAATATTTGAACAAATTTGATCAACAAATTATTTAGATTTAATATTTAAAAAACATTAGAGATTCTATATTTCTTATCGCATTATAGAGTTCATGAACTGTTTTTTATTTATACAGATAATTTAATTATTACTAGAAATAATTATCTGAGAAATGTGTGAATTTAATGAGTCGATTATTCATTAACTATAAATAACGGAAATAATCAAGTCGATAAAAACCTACATTTCCAAGCAATATATTATATTAATGTGTCATCTGTCGTATTACGTTAAAAGGACATTCCTTCAATTTCATAATGTAATAAATTATTAATTACATCGAAACGCTATTATCTTAGATAATACCACCACAATCGAATTCCGCATAAATAGCTTGCAAAGTAGGTAAGTAATAATAATTTAAAGTTTCATCGTATATTAAAGGTTTATTGTAATATTAATATTATAGACCGAGTGATTCAAAAATAAAATTAATGCATCTATGTGTTTCAGCCTTCATTTTACAGTAAATAAATATTAATTGATTAAAAATGGGTTCAATTTTTTTTTTCATTATTGTTTTCTCAGTATGACTTTAAAGTATAAAAATATTGATAATATTTTACTTTTTAATGAGAAATGGAAATTGAATGAATATAAGGAAATGTGTTTTCGGTGTGATCTACATTTATAGGTAACTACTATATAGTATATTATTAAAATTTTCAAAAAAAAAAAAATAAATACTTTTATTTATATGATTTGCTAATAATAAATTATTATATATGACGTACCTACATATTATATAGTATACCGTGTAGGCTTTTACTATGTCAAACTGCTTTAAAATTACAAATCAATTTGACGGTACGTTTTAATTAATAAAACAATTTAAAAGTTGGCGTTTTAATAATGCAAAGAGAACCGGAAAGTTTGAAGGAAACTTCTCAAGTGTACTCGATCCTGGAGTAATTTCAAATCAAAAATCACTACCCATAATATTGTTTTTACAAGTTTTTTAAATAGATTTAGGGATCTGAAATCTCTAATCCCAATAATATAGAATTCCTGTAGAGTTTAATATTTTTACTTGTACCTATGCTATATGTATGATTTGGGTTTTTCGTATTGGAAATAGTAATATTCTCAGTTATGAACACGATACTGATTAAATTATTATTTGTGTTTACTACCAAAGAGCATTATACCCCATGTGTGAAAAACGAGAAGTTTAAAATGAAAACAAAAACATAAATTATATTTCTCCTCCCGCATAACTACTATATTTCACTCTAATGAAATTGCTATTATAATTTATAGTAATATATAATATTATTATTATTATGTGAATGTGATAACAATGAATAAAGGCAATAGAAAGGGGAAGCGTAAACCATATATTTAATGTATATTTTAGTTTACGGAATGTCAAGTATGTGTTTCTAATTTAAGATCACTCAATTTCATTGTGTATGCTTCGGGATCGTATTGTTATTTTAAAATCAATATTGATTTACTGATTTTTGAGGTCAAATAACCATTCAAATCATTTCAGTGGTTACTGGTTACCGGGTATAATTCAGTGCGAATAATGGGATGTCTTTTTGGACGAATAATTGTACTGCATACCTACCTAGAAATAAAATAAAACATAATTGTGTATTGTATCTGCCAATATATTATAAACCATAATGCGTGTGAAATGTAAAATGTGGTTTATGGAGAAGTAATAATTCAAACTATATTATCGATTATTTATTTTTTTTATGAAATAAATTAACTTGGTGAAAATATTGTTGTGTTCTAAGGTAGTCCAATAAAGAGGATAATATACACGAGTATAATAATATTGTAAAGAACATATCGTACAACGACAAAAAATATTTTTGTAACTTCACGTACAATACAATGCGGTCAATTGCTTAAATTAAAATAATTGAATACATTTATCAAGTACTTGTATTGTGATAAAATAAAAAGAGATTTAAACAATAAAAAATGTTGTTGTCCATTAATATATTATATTTCAGAAATACTACCGTGATGATAAAATAAAATGTAAAAATATACTTTGATAGAATGCATTTTCCATATAATGAGATAAAATGTATAATTGCATAAATGTATAAAATGCGTCATATTTAGATTTATAAATGTTATTTTTGTACACGAACGAAAAAATGTGTTTGTAAGTATTGAAGAAAAATTGACGTCGTTGTGCGTAGGTACCATTGTACCAACATAAAATACCTAATAATAATGCATTTTAGTAATATTTAACTTCATATAATACACGCGGTGTTCAATACATCACCAAGCCTCGTGGAGTTCTAAAACAATCGATCCGTAGAAGATTTATGTCGGTGTGAATTATTATTAAACGGGTGAACAAGGGCGGGAGAGGGGAAAAAATCAATTGCTGTCCGTGAACGATAATAACGCACGTGTCTGAGGTATTGGTGGAAAATTAGAGAATTAGCCGAATTCTGGTAGACTTTATTCACTGTCATGGACGAGAGGGAATGCGTGTCGAGATGAATGTTTCTATTCATTAGTCGGCCCCGAACTGCTGCCAGCACCTCTGCAGCAGCACTTATTAATGGCAACAGAATATGCCGGCCATAAATATCCTATGGTTGTGCGTTAAATTAATTATCGCTCCGAGTGATTTATTGTCAAACGGACGAGTTTTGTAAACAGAAAAAGCCATAACCGTCACCGATCGCCCTCGTTTGAAAATATTATTAGTTTTAAAATTTACCTAAAACGTGTACGACACGTAATGGATCATACACATCATACATGAAAATATAAAAATTAATCTTTGTCTTGTTTTGTTTTTGGGGGCTCTAAGTTTATAGCAGTAAGCGAGTAGCACAAGTACCTACAAATATTAAAAAGTAAACTCATATTTTTAGGCCAAGGGGGGGGGGATTTAGTACCCTTCGCAGTTAATATGATACTGATTGTAATTAGTAGGCCGGTGGACATAATATTTTGAATTGTAATTTTCTCAAGGGAGGCATAATTTAATTTGCCGCAGGGCAGCAACATATATAGCTCAACCCGGCATTGTGTCCGACAATGATGTATTATCATCGAGTCCAATATCAAGATCATTCGTGTAAACTTTAAATTGAACGCCAATAGATTTATACGGTGTCACAGTAAAAAATTATCCCATACATACAATTACATTGTCTTAAACATCTTCTACCATGTATACTACGTAAACCTATATCAATTACAGTATTACACGATAACCATTTAGTACATGGTGTTTCAGGAGGGATAGAGTGGTGCCAACTTTGTGTTTTTTCTATAACTATTATGTGTCAATCACCATTATAGCATTATGTCAACCACTTACATATACATCATTCACAGAACCTTGATAATAACCGCTACACATAATTTAATATAATTCCAAAGGTAAATATCTGAGACCCACCACTCCTGCAGCACTCCGTGCACACAGAATTAGGGTATTGGTTGCGGTTAGGTACGTTCATGAACACGGCCCACCTACATGATCATATCTATCTGAAAATCGACGTTTTGCGAGTTAATAGTAACTTTTACCCATTCCACTGGCAAATAATCCAACTTTCCATGTAGCACACCCACTACGTTTTATCAAAATCGGTGTCAATGGTTTCGGATTGATTTGCTGGAATTGGCGAGCAACTCAAAGCTTGGATACTCGGAAGCTCGATTGCTTACCCTAGACTAGTATTTGATCTTAAAATTAAATATGTAGAATTATATCAACACTATCGATTTAAAATATATTATCTATAAGGTTAAGTTAGACGGAATAGTATACCCCATCGGATTTATGATAATAATTTTCACAATAGGGTTAGATATCTACAGACAGACTACAATACCTAACCAAACATGAATCGAATACAGGTAAACAATTTATAAAGGTATTTTTTTTTTTAAAAGTCGGTATTATAATCTATTGAAAATCAGATATTTTTTAATTAAATTGATAGATTTTATTTTTAAAATATTAAATACTAATAAATGTAATGTTTACATTATTATTAATAATTATCGTTTGTGGGTTATATAAAAAAAAAACAAATGATTAATGCTTGGGCATGCGTTTTAGTTTTAATATCGTTTGATATAATATTATATTCCACCACTTTATTAATGAATACTAAATAGTAAATAGTACCAAGTGAAGATTAAATAATAATAGTTTACTTTGGCCAACATTTTACAAAATTTAACAACTAGACTATAATAATACAGTAATTGGTAATTATTAATTTTTAATTGTAACTAATTAGCGTAGTACATTTATAAATGTTTCTGAAAGAAATTATAAATTTAATAATACAATTTTATTATTATACTCATATCTTAATATTTGTATAATTAATTTTTTAATGAATAATAAAACTGTTGGCTATTATCTAAAATTAAAAAGTAATAATCATGAAAGAGATAATATTCATTTAATTTAATTGCTACTATTTTAAGAACTTGTGATAATTTCATATTACTCTTAATGCTCTGCGATAATGTAAAATAACACGATGATTACGTAATATTCGATTTAATTTATTGTTAATAATGCTCAGTCCTATTAGGTATTTATTGAAAATAAGTGCAATAATATAGGTAGTAGGAATTTTTTAATTACTAGAATATGTATGAAATATTCCATAAATTATAATGATTAAACGATTATTTTGGTTGTCATTTCAGATCAAATATTTCACAAATTCCATTTCGTTTTCACACTATATTATTATTATTTTTTTTTTAACGACCAAAAGTCTAAAACGCAATGGACAATTCGTGTAAACATAATAAACACTGCGATACAATACATAACACAATAGTTATATATATTTATATTATATAAATATACAAATATAATATGTAGTATGTATGTATGGATATATTTTTGGGTTTACCCAATGTTAGTCTAAAACACTTAAACTAAGGTTATTCAAGTGTTTGAGATGCTAATGTCTTGTGAGTTGTCAACAAGTCAAACGGTTGCGTCTATCTAGTAGTGTATTTTTATGTTGGTTGGCAAACTTTTTGATTTCATCCTGGGTGGATGATATCTTTAGGTGGCGATGGATGACTTCACTACTGTCGAATATGCTTCACTCCTGCAACAATGGTGAGAAAGGCAATATTTTGGCAACCTCGAACGATTTCGATGTTGGATTGGCTGGCACAACCTCGTGGTTATATGCCATAAGTACAAATCTGTGTTTGAGCTATGATGGGAGACGATTTTAGGACAAGTTTGGAATGTGTTCCAACTCACCAGTACAACTTGTAAATGTTGCCTTTGATTTGTAATTTTGTCTGGCGGACATGGTGTTTCCAATTCGATCGGGAATCAAGGTGCATACTCATTACTCAAGTGCTTAGAAGTAGCTGCAATGCCCCACATACACTGATTTTGTATAACAGTAATTTTGAGTATACTCAAAAGACTAAAGGCACACTCGTGTGTCTTGTAGTGTCGATCAAATCGCATTGTGATTGGGCGTTACTTTCTTGGTATTATGTAATAACCAATTTTCCACCCAGTATACCAAGAATTGACTGCCACTCAACTTTTAAGCCATATTAGTTACCAGTTGTAACCATAGTTACCACACCCTCGCACGACACGACGAAGCTGCGAATCCGCTTAACGGTTAACGGTTTTTATTTTTTACACTGTATATATAGTAGTACATCTTATTTATTTTTCTATTTTAACTTTATGGTAACATAGACTCTCTAAATTGTATATAACTTTACTATTAGGTTGCAGATCTAAGTCTACAGTGAATAGAGGTAATTTTATTCGCTTCTATTCGTTGTATTTCTTTTGGATTGGATTTATTTTTTATTAGAATATTTAGAACTTTAGAACATCACATACAAATATACTCCTCACAAGTAGCCGGTAGGTCTCTTTTAATTTCGTATACATAGGTTTCCTCGATTCATGGTACAGATCATGAATTACGAAATGGGATAATTGTTTTTCTACTTTAAATTGGAATCCGTGATATACTCAGTTTTGTTGTTCTCAAGAATGTATAATGTTCGATAACACCGATGTTCATCCTGTATATATCTCACCATATATGTCACCATTAGCGATAGTTTTCAGTCGATGTTCATGGCCAGCAGGTTCTTCACGAGTTAAATTACAAACTAAGTTTTGTATATCATCATCAACACCACAGGCTGTGATTGGCGGTGGTTTACATACTTTAGGTTCTGTTCTTGGTAGTATTATTATCTACACTATACACCCGTTTTTTGGTAGGCTTAAACTAGCTCCTGAGCTGCATAGAAACACAAATCACAGTAAATAATAAACATTTGATACATTTGACGATATACAGATGGTAATAGCGTTTAACATTTTTAACTGCCAATAAATTAATGTTTTAATTCATAATACATAATACTTGTATAGTCAAACAAATTATAGAGTAGATAAATTTATTTAAATGATACAAAACAGCAATATTACAGTATAATAACCTTGGAAATTACTCTGTTGTATAATACGTTTTGAGTGTACCTCATCATTGAGTGAGTCACTGTTATGGATGTGCTAAATTTTAATTCAATGATACCCATTCTATACAAAAAACGATTCTAGCGAATCCAGTGTAGTATCACTCCTCTATTTCTATTTAAATATTTCATAATTAGTTAATATTGATTATTAGGTACTATTAATAATATATTTTTTACTAGTAGCGCGGTATTTTGAAATAATTTTTGCCAAAAAATTCTCATGACACATAAATAATTATTATAATACTAATTGTCTGCTTTTTTTTTCTTCATGTTACAGCTTCAACTGTTTAGGTAATAAAATAAGCTTGCAAAAATAAAAATCTAATAATCTTACAAAAGTGTATGGTATATTATATTATACAGTTTACAGAATTAATAAATTGAGATGTATACATACATTTTTTTTAGAGATGAAAGAATTTTCTTAAGATTGTCTTCTTGTGGGTTCAGAGCTTTATACAAGTTGTCCAATATATCTAGTTATGTTCTAGTTTCAGAGTTGTATCGGCATTCTAGGTAATAATATGGCCTTGTAAAAAATGACCATGGAAAAAATTAGTAAAATAATTTAATGGATAACAAATTATAGTAAAACAATTTTTGAGTAGATTTTTCGAAGGCTAATTAAAATAAGCTTTTATTTAAATTGTATTGAAAATTAATTTAAAACAATTGTTCAATGTTGTATAGAATTTCGGTTCTACGTGACCAATGTGTACATACGATTTTCAGCATTCAATAGCGAGGTGATAAAATTATTGTATAATATTATCATTATTTATAAACGAGATTACTATCCCATTTTGGTTATTATACTCTTAGATCCAATATTCCAATGTCTAAGATAACGCTATAGATATCGTGAAATATACGATCTAGAAAACCAGCATACTATGAAACGCGATCTACAAGTCGACCAGTCAGACTTTGCACACAGTCGAAATTTATAAAGTTCTGATTTAAAATTTGAATCAACAATGTAATGCAATATAATGCAATATAAGCGATATAATGCTTAAGTAAGTTATATTGTGGAATAAAAATAAAAATAAAGTACCTTTGTCTGTTGACGTTTACACGTCATACACAATTCAACATAATTAAAAATTAAAAATTCATTGGCGCTGTAGAAACAAGTTTTAATTAATTGTGAGGCAGTTTTAAAAACTATTAAGGAGCTAGTAAATACTATATTCAGTATTCACACCCAGAATTAGTTAAAGATCATTGTCTTCCGGTCGAATCGGAGGAAGTTTGTGTACCAAACTGTAGTGTAGCTGAAATAAAAGTAAGTATTTTCTAAGTAATAATTATTTATTTGTTTAAATATGTATATTACTTTATTTTGTAACATATACCAACGAAAAATCTGCCAAAACATCTAAATTAATTCCACACATGTTTCTTATGCCGATTTTTGACAACGTCATTTTTACCGACCACCGGTTTTGGCAGTCGACACGAAGGTGTTTTGCTATAAGATTTTTTTTTTAAATAATAGTCAAGTAATTGTTTGTTATTCAAATGTAGAATAATGACAATGTCCGTATGATTGTAGCTTATATAATATTATATATAGACTCAAGTACTATTCGACAAATTTGAACGAAGGTTTCAGAGATTGTTTTTAGAAGTATCGGGAAAATTTAGAGAGTAATTTGAACAAGGTTAAAAAATATACCAAATGCTATATCCAATCTGCCACAAACCACCATCTCGCCATCTCGGTCGAATTAGTTCACAAAATACCTTTCTAATGTACCTTTACACCGATGCCTATTTGCAAACTAAACTAACCAACAAAAGAAACTAAAAAAGTCGACATCTTAAAACTTTTTGAATAACACATAAAAAAGCAAAAATATCCAAAAAATTAAATCATTTTTATAGAGTATGCAATTATAAAATACATTCGATGAAAATTTCAAGACTGGTCATTACTTTTGAATTACAATGAAAAAACAAAAATATTTTGTCATAAACTGATTTTTCGAAATTTTGTTAATTTTGTCCTTTTTATTTGGTATCAACTCTATATCCAATTTTTACTGTAGAGTAGAGACCACCCTCAAAGTTGAAGATCAAAACATTTTTATACTCCAAAATGATAGTCAAAAAACACACACATTATTATTGTAAAACTAATCATTCAGCTCAAATTTTTATTTTTTATTTTTTTTCAATATCTAAACACATGTAGTTATACCATATTATCATAATTATGCATATTATATTCGTATCCGGTTAATAAACCAACATAGATTAGAGGTTATTATTTTTATATTGAATAAATAAAAAATGTTTTAAGCAGTACTTATATTTGTTGACAAAAATTTTAGCTGAAGGTTTTTATAGGTCGAACACAGATAATTATCACGAATATGATATATAATCACTTGTATTCACGCTTGAGCGTTCAGTGTGTTTCATAGAAAAACAAAATGGTGTTAATAAATGTTAATATAATAATATAATATATATTATATAGGTATCCTATAATAATTATAGTGATAATACATTTGAACAGTGTTGAGAATTATATTATTATCTGGGCAAATATTAAGTTATTTTTATCAAATATTTAGTTTTTAAACAAGATAAATATTAAATAGACTCAAGTTAACTAAAACCTTTGTATTAGATCAAATACCACTTGACAATAGGATACGTCATAATAATTCGTTTGAAAATTGTTTAGTGATTATAACGACAATTTATTAAAAAACATGAATATTCAAATTTATATTTAAATTTTAACAATAAACATTAACTGTATACTTTTTACCATTACTTTGAGAAGTTTTGCAATATTACTGTGGAGATTAGCATAAAACAACTTAAGTTTAGAAGATATCAAAGTTAGTTAACGTTTAAATTCTGAAAAACAGAAGACAAATAAATTTATATTTAATAAATTAAATATCTTTATCTCGATTGGCTCAATGGTCATCTAAGGTCTAAACTCATTACTTAACACTATTTTTTACTCTTTACTTTTTACCTTCGAAACTAATAACCTTGGTTGATGAATATTCTAAATATTATTATATAATATGTATAATATGTACACACAATACACGTTAGTTTGTTTTAAAATTACACATTCGTCTATAGGCATATACTATAATTATAATTGAATTATAATCTGCAAGATTTGCTCGAATATTACTAATCTTATATCATAGAGAACCCATTCTAATCGTACAACTACGTGATTTAATTGGTAATCGGCGCAGAGCTTATTTTAAAATCGATTACAATATACGTCCTACAGTATTCCGGCGTGTATGTATTCAGACAAGCCTTTCCAAAGTCTCCACGATCGAGGAAGGAAAAATAAACCTTTTCTAATGGTTTTATTTTGTTGTATACACTATGATTTATGGTAGGTGCCTATATATTATTGTATTATTATTCTGTTAGAAATCTCTTTTTATATTTTGTTACCGACATTTTACGGACGAACTTTGCACGTATATATAAATATGTCGATCACAAGCACTTTTATAGTTTTATCAGACGATAAAATATAATAATGAATAATGATTGACAAAACGAAATGTCCCTGAAATGCAATCGTTCGAAATAACTTTGGCTTATCCGCCGAGAGACTCGAGAGAAACACTTACTATACACAGTCGAAAGTTGCGTGTTCAATCTTCCGGATATCCACTCGTGCCGACCGTCTTTAAACATTTTTTTTTCACCTCGGTGGCTACGGAATTTCACAAATGGGAGGTGTTAAATAAGTAATACAATGTTTCAAAGACTGGCTGCGTATATTACAACTTCCTAGAGGCTCTGAACCAAATATATGTCGTAATTGGTAATATCTGCGCAAGAGCTCGAGAACTCGTTGTGATATTATTATTATTATTATTATTATCATAAAGTACCTACCTATACGTCACATCAAAGAATGTACCAATATGGCATCATATAATACGTGTTTGTTTATGATGGTGATAATAATAATATGTAGGTACCCAATAGGTATTATTATGTAACTGACCTGAAAAATAAATATATGTTAATTTTTAAGTATTTTAATTTGTTTTATATTAGTTATATATTATTTATATAATTCAAAGACAATATGCTTCCGATTCGGATCTAGAAAATATGATAAATATACACATAGATACATCAGATGTAACTAAAACAACCTCTATCCTTTCATGTATCATATAGGTATATACTTAAAACATTTTGTAAAAATATTTAAATTTTAATGTATTTCAGAGAAACTCCGACAACCTTAGCAGTATAATATATGTGTGTAACTATATATATTATATTATATAAGTAAATAAACAAAAATTCTGAGAAATTTACTAATTAATTTTCATGTGCGAATTAATTATAATTTATTTTTTTTTAATTAAAATTCTCCTAGAATATGATGTCCCGTAGACGGTGGACATTACTATACAGTACAATGTGTAAAACCAACTTTTGGCAGAGGTATAAAACTGTAAAAGTACCAATATGTGTGTAATTTTTTGATGATAGTAATAATATACATATACCTTTCATGTAATATGTGAGTGACGTAACTGAATGAAAGGTACAGTTTTATGTCAAGTATTTTTAAATTTGAATTTCTTCGATATGTATAGCTATGGGATATTAATTGATTTCCACTCATAGTTTACTACTAGGCATAGGTGACTATTACATATTATAGTTAAAAATATTATTTCTTTTCTCGTAATGTATACAGGTAGATTTCTATAAGTACGTACTTGATCGAGGACACGATTTCCTGCGACTAAATAATAAGCGAAACAGATTGTTGTCGGAGGTAAAAGACTTGTGATAAGAAAAATAAAAACCTCACAAAATCGGAATCTATGTGTTACGTCGGAGGAAAAAAAACAACAGTCTTATTTTCCTTCGAACTTGGTATTTGCTGTAAATCAGACGTATTTTATTGTAAGCTCTCATACATGATTTACGAGTATTCTTGCGATTGATATGGAAAAACTTTATATCAAATTGTATTATCCTTTTTGTTTATGTTAACGAAAATGTAATAAATATAACGTTGAAATAGTCATAATAATATATTATTATTTCATGAAAAAAGAATTCTAAAACCACTTTATCTGAATATTTTGTTTTGGTTTCCTATCCACCGTTCCTCGCCACTGGTAGGTTTGGTGATATATATATATAGGCGTCGGTTTGTACGTTTTTTGTTGTTATCGTACATTATAATCTTAAGTATCCTCAATTAAATAAGTGCATGCAATATGTATGTATAGTTACTAAAAAAAAAACTTTATCATCACAACATAGGTACCGTATAATGATAACAAAAACAGCTGCTCTACATAATTGTTATATTATTTCGTACAGAATTTTGTCGGCCACTGTAGTAAAAGTAAGCGGTCCCGTTGTAAGTCAAAGTATTTATTTATTTTTTACATCTATTCTATTTCGAGTCTATTCTACTCGATTCGCTTGGGAGATTATGATTCAAGAGTTTTAGTAGGTATTCATTGGTTCCGTATAATTACCAGTGCTGGAAGGCATAATCAATTCACTTCCGCACACAATTTACCTAGCCCCTTGTTCGCCACATCAAATATTACTAATAATATAATATAAATACAATCACCTACCTCTAATAAAATAGAGTAATGTACTTTTGACACGTAAACTCATCGACGACCTGCTGCAGCCAAACGACACATTTTATTTCGTGTAGGTATAATAATATGCGTTAGAAAAATAAATATTACTCTAACATAATATTATTGTTATGATTATTTCTCTAATGGTACACACGAATGATAATATTATTATAGTTTTTGATTGCTCACCATACGCCTGTCTACGCTTATAATATTATTATTGTGGACCAACCTATTATCACTCGTATATCGTATATGTGTATTTAAATTTCTAACACTGCACAATCACATCTCATGTTAAAACTTTCCTGGCTAATTACAAACTTTGATTCGACAATACGATGGTAATTTATTTACATTTTTAAATAAACGATATTATCACGTAGACAATACAACAGTAATAATAATTATTATTACACACAATACTCCCGTTATCGGCCCAGTTGAAAAATAATGATAACGATTATTACAATATCATTATAACATTGTTGTTAGTATCTATAGTTGTAATATAAATTACGTCGACCGTTTACATCCATTATAGACCTTATACTAAGCATAATAATATAGTCGACATCACATCACATCAGCACCAAATATTATAATAGGTGTGTCCCTAAAACGGCACAGATTATCAGCAGTTATTGTATAGCTAGTACCTACCATTGATTATAAACACTAGTATTTAATATGGGCGTAACTCCTTTCGCCCAAAAATGACCTTCCTCTTTTCGCCCACGTCCTCTTTTCGACCAAGTATGATAAAATAGTTTCCTCTTTTCGCCTAAAAATAATTGCATTCTTTTCGCCCACGGTTTCATGTTCGACATTTTGGAAAGCACTGTCTCAAAAATTAATTTAATAAAGCCATTTAGCATAACCCAGAGAGCACCACGAGGAGGCGGCTTCTATTACTCTCCAAAAATGTATTTGTGTTTGTTTGTTAAAATAATTATTATATAATATAAAATAGGTATGTATTTGTCATTAGTTGTTATGACGTCGTCAAAAAAATGTTATGTCATGGATTAGGATTTAATTTAAATTTAAATTTTTTGTATAGTTGAATGATATTGATTTAAGAAATGCATACCGACTTATCTCTCCTCTATTGTACTGTTGTATTTTGTCTTCATTTTTTAGTTGACGATCTTTTACTTTCCTATCTTTAGGAAAGTTTTGTAAATGGATACTATTCAGTTTAATATATACATCAGTATACACATACGAGATTGTCACAACCTCACAACCCATACCAATTAGTATCGATATTATATCAAACATAAATCATCTTGAGACAGTGCTTTCCAAAATGTCGAACATGAAACCGTGGGCGAAAAGAATGCAATTATTTTTAGGCGAAAAGAGGAAACTATTTTATCATACTTGGTCGAAAAGAGGACGTGGGCGAAAAGAGGAAGGTCGTTTTTGGGCGAAAAGAGTACCGCCCTTTAATATATTTTTTATAATCAATGGTTGTAGGCATGTCTAACAATAATTAAACTGTCATTATTTAATTATTAGTGTTTTTTTTAAGTTTCGAGACTTGCAATTTAAGTAACCGCAATGTATATAGTAGGTAGGTACTATAATGTGTTTACAGAATATTGTTACTTTAAGCAAAACCGTTTTTTCATAGAAATTCGGAGTAAGGATGTTCGTTTTGTTATTTTGTAAGAGTATAATATTATTATACTATTGTCTCCTTTCGTATTTTTTATTTGTTACCATTCAAATAAATTCATTAATAACAATAATGATATTATTCATAGTTTTATTTGTGTTTTGCGAACAAGACACCATAAAATAATAATATAGGTTTTAGTTTTATTAGAATTTCACACTTGTGTATAATATAATATTGTGATGACGTTTAATTAAAAACCAGTCAATATTGTTTCGTTCTTAGAAAATATTGTTCGTCATGATAATAATATTGAAGTGAGTGTATCTACTATCAGTGTAAATATATATATATATACATATTTTTTACAACCATAAATGTAAATATTAATATTAAAGTTTCTGCAAAATTAATAAAAACAATATAGACTTTTCCAAAGGTTCATTTAATTTAGAAATTGATTAATGTTTAAAGTAATATATAAAACAAAATTATGTATGTACAAATGAAAAAATATCTTTGTGGGGAACTGTTTAACTTTAATTAAAAAATATTACACTTGGATGATATGAAATTGAGTTTCCCCTCTTCAAGCTTTGGGAACTTTTTATGACTCTGTATATAGTTATAAGTTTATAATTCGTTTTCATGAGATGAACTAAACATTTACATTATTTATACATATATAGAATATATTGTCCCGCCTTTGCGTTGTACTTATTTCACATTATTTTGTTTCACTTATATATTCGATCGACCTATACCTTTTCTTTGAAGAATTTTTTTAAATGAACTTTTTATGCGTTTCGTGAAATTATTTCATTTTGTTTACAAACTTTACTTATCTTGTCGACTTGAAGCTCTTAATGTATTTATTTTTTGTAATTGTAAATACGACGTCACGTCACGATTTTAATATTCAGGGGCCACAGGAGTGACTGCAGTGTTTGTCGAAATTAAAAATCGAATAAATAAAGGAATTTCATTATGATTTTATTTTTTATTTATTATAAACTCAATTAAATTTGAAAGAAACTAATTCCACAAGTCTTAAAATTTAATTATTCATTTATACGATAAATGACTCGCAAAACGAATTAACTTAATACGTACTGGTAGATTTAACAAGTTATATACAATTCAAACTATTCTAAAAAGGAAATAGTACTTATTAAATTCTACAATTACGTCTTGCAATCTTTTTTAGATTAGTAGGTACTTCCAACAAGTATTTTCTATAACGTTTCCTATTTCCACCACTTACACCTTTAATACTTATATAGGTCGTATATGTATAATCTATATGATAATATATAGGTTGGTTATACAAAATATAGTTAGTTATAATTAATTTTAAAAAATATGTAATAATTGTATAGTTAATAAACGACCGAATTAAAATACTATTTGTTTTCTGTTTGAAAAATCACAAAAACTGATAAATTAATAAAATATTAGTGATATAATATTTTAATAGGTATTAGACTTTTGTTGTAAGATATTAAATCTGCAAGTAAATAACAAACTCGTGATAAACAGATGTAAGAGTAAAAAGAATTAATAAACAATATGATCTACTTCGAAAACATTTTTTTACATAATCCAAACAATAATGTATTCCAGTATAATATTAATATTTTGTTAGATTGGGTACGAAAGATTATATTATTTTAAAGAAATCAATTGTACAATTCTCTGCGATGATAATATTTTACAATTCAATATTTTGTGGGCAATCAGTCTCGATTTACAGTAACCTATTCAAGCCCGATTATAGCATGCGGGCGTGGTAATAATATACTAATTAAAATATAAATTTAAATTAATAATTACGAAACGTATTTATGCAATGAAATTATTGGGGTTAAAAAACTACAAGTACCACTGTTAGGTTAAATTAATTATTTTTTTTTTAATATTATTGTTCCAATAATAATACGCTTTGTTGAAAATAAAATCGTATTTACATTTAGTATCATAATAATAATATACAATTCGTCTTTATTTTTTAACTTTGCTAACATTTCTTTAAGTTAAAAAAAAATGTATTCGTTATTGTGAAACAAAATTTGTCAGTATATTATTATAATGAATGAATATAAAAATCATCAAACATATTTTAATAAGTAACAACTGGATCTAATCAGTGTGTAAGACTCCGAATTTCTGATGGAGATAAACAAATACTATTATCTATACCGTATTATGTGCGTTCGAAGATAATAGTGTAGGTACATATTTGTATAATAATTTATGACTTCAGTTTATTTTTACTCACATTTGAAGTAGGTATCTACTTTATGGTGATTAGGTATCTACTTTACTGAGAAATACTGCGAAATCAGTTCCTGTTTCGTCGTTGTTGTCGTCGTCGGTTCCAAAACGAAAAAACAAAATAAAAAATAGTTCTTACCGGCTAGTCCAAGAGCTGATATCCGTTGGTCGGTCGAGGCAATTTCTGTTTTGATATTTTATTAAGTTTAAAATTATTCTCTGAACAACAGAATTTCCATTTCAATGTTAAATTTTACAAACAAGTGAGTCGGAGACTCCAGCGACGAATAGACGGATGACAGGTCAAATTGAAAGCTAATTAAAACTCAACTGAGCTTACTAAAACGAATCATATTGTTACCGAACCCGTGTTTGGTTCGTTTTGCATCGTTTATACGTAATAATATTTAATAGCAATCAATCAATCGAGTTATAATATGTATACGATACTATATTATAATATCTGACAAACACTACCTAAACACGCGTTTAGAGTTGGAGTTTTTACGATTATAGTTTAAATTTAATTTCAAAATATCGAACTTCGAACAGTAGACGGTTTAACAACAAAATGTGAGTGTTTTAAGTTTTACCCGACTTATACACATAATCATACCAATATTAATACAATTTTATAAGTTATAACAATTAGTAGGAGGTATAATCATACATAATATTATACCTACATTATATTATTATATACTTATATTATATAATATGTAAAATATATTATATGTGATATCAGTCGTATTCGTATAGACTGTAGACAAACATAATATAATACACTTATATTAATATGCGAGCTGCATGACTGTATATAATTTTAATAGGACCACTCGTCATTTCGAAGTGCGTTGACTTTTTAAAAAAACATTATCTTTTGGCAAAACAATTTGAGTATCAAACGTACAATATCACCCATATTTTTAATCACCAATAATATTGTTATTAAATTTAATTGTTCCAATTATATACATTTATTTTTTGGGCAAACCTATATATTTTTTTGTAGCTTCATATAGATGATACCTATATTACGATGTATAAATATTAAATGAATATTATTTACTCTCGGTTATAATCAGTCAACTTTACATTTTAGATGCGCGGAACGCCCTTGGCTGCACTTCACTCTTCTGATCAAAAACTTATTTGAAAAAAAAAAGTTTTGTTAGATATTGAATATTTATACATCAACATCTTTATTTAAAAGTATTGCTTCAGCTAATGAAAATAAAAATATAGGTTTTGATTTAAAAATCAAGAGTTGATAAAGGGTTTACTGGTGAAAAAATAAGGACAGTATAAAATGTTAGCATTTATACCCAAAATAAATTACCAAGTTCAAAAATGAAATACCAAAAAACTGATTATAATTTTCGAAGTTGGTGTTCAATGTTAAAATATTCGCCCTGTATAATAGTGTACATAGATGCATAAGGATATCAGTATTACATTTTTGTTGTACAGAATGATTTAAAAAATCCCTCAAAAAGCCAAAGGTTTTTTTTATTTATTTCCAACATTGAAATATTATATTCTACATATTTTCTACGTAATATAATATTATTAAGCATGACCGATGTAGGGACTAGGAAATTTTATTTTACTTTTTATATTTCACATTGTTCACAATATTATGTTTAGCAGAATAATATTTAATAAATACCTTAATAGTAACAATGGAAAAACTAATGTAAATACAAAAAAAAAACTAATAACTTATAAGTTATTATCTATTATCCATATTATTAATAGTATGTACATGCTATATTCATGTTCTATTTGAATAGAAAACATACTTTGTAAACACTTCGTTTTAGTTTCAAAACCAATACAGGAGTAATTGTTTTTTTTATTTTTAACGTACATGATGGCTACGATTCGGGGTATATTATATTTGTACGTTTGAAGTTTATAAATTGTTATTATTATTAACATAGTAAAAACATACAAACAAACCTACCTAAAATAAAGACCAATTCGTCTTCAATCGAAATGTTTCATCGAAAGAACTGTCTAAAAAAAATCCTAATTATACCTAGATTAGATTTTTACATAAAATATATTAATTTTTGTAAATCAAACAGGTTTTGGATTTGAAGATTCATTCAATAATAAATTCACAACGATTGTCGTAGATTGAAAATTACTATAGTGTTATGCCGCAAGTTGAAAACTGATTCTTCGAATTTGTATAAAATTAAATCGGATAAATTTAAAAGAAAACGTAAATATATTACTTCTGGCTAAACATAATGCAATACTAAAAAACGTCTTTGGTGTAATAATTCAAAATAACATAACGTAAAATAACGTATAAATAAAAAGGGATTTGACGTTTCGAAGCTATTCGTATAAATCACGAGTATTATATTATGAAATTCGTGTATACAATAACACATACATTATACGCACAGAAATAGGACTTAATTATATTTCGGGGACGGTCCGCCGATCAAACATGATATTATTATTTTATATAAAAAAAAAAAGAGAATAATAATAACAGCCAGAGTATCGTCACCGGTCGACGATGGCTATTTTATTTCCACTGACCGCAAATTCTATAACATACACGCGAGTGCATAATTATTTTATAATGTTCTAACAATCGGGGCCTGAAAATTAGTGTGTAAAACGGAATGTGTAATAATAGTGATAAGAGCGATAATATTAAACTATATAATATTGACATATTGTCTTGATTAAATTATACATATTTCAATATTTGCATGTTGCTAATTGGTACACTATAATATACGAATCAGCAATCATAAAAAAAAAAAAAATGTTAATATTAATAATATTATTCAAAAGGTATCGATTTATTATCGATCGAGGATCGTTCGAAAACAAAATGCACAGGCACAATTTATTGTCCAATAAATCACCCTAGTCTGCGCGCTGCGCTGTAGTTTTATGGCTCAGTGTAGAACAAGCATTATACATTTATACGAAAAGGAACAGCTGAATTTCGAGTTGTCTCTTCGGATGATCTTTTTTTTCTGTAGGGAGAAGGGTCTGAGACCCTCCAAGCCCCTATGAGGTCCGAGCCATAGTGATATAATCATGTTGTACGTCAATAGGCCAGTATATAAATACAGAGTGAATCAAAAGACAAGCTCAATCTCGTTTTTTCTTTAACAGTGATTTTATTCAAATTCTTGTTTTTTTTTTTTGATTTGTAATAATAGACACCTCCTTAAAGACCAAATTTTCAAATATATAAACTTACATTTTTCGTGCCATTTAAAGAGTGTCTGTGCAGGATTTTTTTTCAAATATGAACCACCTTTTATCATGTAAGTTGTTAGATACCTAGGTGATGGTTTTATTTAAATGTGTAATGTATATAAATCGAAATCGCATCTTGTGGTTTTTGAATTAATAAACTTCATGTCCAAAAGATAATACATTTAATGATATGGCCATATGGGACTGTATGATGATGATTTGATAATTATAGGTATTAATTTATAATAATGCTATTAGTGTTTAATAATTTGTAATAATTGTCAAAGCATAATAATTGATAAGTACTAGTTGGAATAAATATTATAGAATTTACATTATATTTAAAATATGTTTATCTTTTCTGTCTTTTAGTAGTGTCACGTATTGTTATTGCACTCTGACATTTAAAAAAAAAATCGACTGTTTAGAAAAAAGGAAGCATGTACAGCACTGCAGGAAATGATATACGGTATTTAAGTATATTTATAAAGTCCATACATCAACCAAATTTTTTGAATAATTGTGATAGTAAAGAATAAATTGGGTGTGAGCATGCTTTGTGATTCATCCTGTATATAAGTATCCATAAAATATAATATATTATCTGTAAGGTGCTGATGCAGTTTTGTATAAAACGCGTATGAACAGGAGTCAGGAACAGCTGAATTCTAGTTGGCTTTTGTGATTTTCTTTGTGATGTACGGTTTTTCAAAATCACAAACCATTGCAATAAAATAAATCGGAACGTATAGGTATATAATGGGAACAAAAAAATTTTGTAATCATTTTTAAATCAATCTGACTTGATTTAAATTTAAACATTTTAGGTACATTGTACATAGCCACATAGGTATATTGTTAAAACCATTATTATTATTATTAATGTGGTACATGGTGCAGTGAATTTAAATAATTTATATCTCATTCCTTGTACATAGAAAATTTGTTAGTATGGAAAAATGCTAGGAAAATTAATTTTTGTATTTCCAATAATATGGTTTAATGAGCTGTTTGTAAAAGTACCTAATATCAATATTGTAGAAAATAAGTTAATCTGTGCCTGTATAAAAGTAATTTTTCGATATTTTAATTACTAAACTCAATAATTTAAATTTAAAAAGTAAAATATCACAAGTCTTAGAGCTAATGAGTGGACATTGAAAATAAAATATCGACTCACACTTCGATTCATCTTTGATTATCACTAGCTCATTTTTTTTTCATATTTTATTTTATTTAAATGAATTAAATGTAAGTATGTCAAATGATTTATAAAATATTTTGTATAGGAATGAGAACGAAGCATTTAAGTGAATGTTAAACAATTTAAATTATTAGCTACTTTGTAGGTTTTCAGTGTTACTGGTGATTGATAATAATAGTTTGATATTAATTTTTTTTTATGATAATCAATTAATATAGGTCTTTTTTTTATCAATTACCGTCTTCTGTAATGATGTTAGTTTTCTGAGATTTAATTTTTGAGAAATTTCAAGGAAACGGAATAATTTGAAAACGAAAACTAAATAATATGTAAATAAGTATTGTTGTTACAAAACTTAAAAATGGTCCTAAGTTTGAAAATACTATCTGACATAATGGCGCATATTACACACTGTACCTATATAGTCTGCGTGTATCTATGATAATGTAATATTATATTAAAATGTAGTTGAAGGGTTTTTGAAAAATGTATAATAATTGTTTTCGAAAACTCCCTACTATACGAGTACTAGGTATACTAAACCTATAGTCTGCGAGACTCGCGGTGTCACCGAACAAGGGTGGTGGGGGGAGTACGGTCTACTAAAAAATACGTCACGCTTATTTGTATAGTTTTTACTATAATATGTTTAATGCGTATTCCTGTACGCCGTACGTACACTTATATTGCCCTTTAGGTATACATTTTATATTTCCTGTAAAAATAACAAATAATGGGACAGCCGTGTTTATTTTACGACTACAGCTGCACCGACGATATTATTATTCACAAGAAATATCCTTAGCAGGTCTTTTGACGCATGATAACAATAATGGCGTGTTCCCGGCCGCAGTAACTATATATTAACATCGTACTGGCCGAAAAAAATGTTTATAGACAATAATATTATGATTATTTTATTTTAACGTAAATGCATCCAATCCATCTATTTACCTCGTATATTATAATATCGGTTATATTATTTTCGAACTCGGGCTGCGTCGGAAACGTACGCGTTCGCAGGGTATCGTTTTAAATATTATTATTATTATCGAATACTCGATAGTTTCTCAAAAAACAAAACGTCCAAAATCTTTTCTTCACCACTATACATTATTATTATTATTAAATTTTCCAACAATATTTTATAACAATATCGTTATTATTATTATTTTATAATATTTTATTATTAGGTATCAAACGCACCGTCGCGGCTCCCCCCCACCCGCGAACGTCCAAACACAAACACACACACGCGCGCGCACAACCCCTTCCGACCGGCGGCGGACCGTCGCGCCACCCCGCCACCCCGCGCCCGCCGAGAAATGTGGGTGGAGAGAGATTCTGTGCGGCGCGCAGTTGCCCCCGTCCGCGTACAGGTGTCGCCGCGGTCGACTCGGGTTTTTCGTTCTCCGCTCCCGGACTCGTCGCATGTGAGATTCATGTGGTTCGCCCGCGACTATTAACCACACGACACCGAGTTCGACGCGCTCTCCTCGCCCGGATGTGCTAATAATAATAACACAATAATCATAATAATAATAATAATAGTAATAGTAATACGCGATATTATATTAATATTTATCGAGTAAATAATATCGATATTGTGCGATCGATTAGCAAGAACCGTTTGACTTGTCGTACGTACATTATAATATTAATATTATGGTGTAATTCAGCAATAATCGTCGCGATATTATTATATTATTTTTATCGTCGTGTACACGCGTATAGCAGTCGCATCGCGAAAAAACTATAATACTTTTATTTTATTTTTTTTTACCGATTTTTACTTTTTCGTTTGGTTTTTTTAATTTTTTTTTCGTTTTTGTTTCGACCGCCGCGCCGATTACTTTTCGCTCCGGAACCCGACGACATTGCCGCGCGGTTAAATATTTACCTACGTTTATTCCGTTTGACTTTTATGGTTTTTGTTTCGTTTCGTTAACTTATCTTTCATTCGTTCGCGTCATTTTATAATTTATATTTTCATATACGAGTGAAGTGCGTTTCTTGTGAAAGATAATTAAAAATTTTTTTTTTTTCAATTTATCCATTTTCGAAAATCATCGTTATCTTATATGTTTGACTATTTTTTCCCGTCGTTTAAAGTCCTAGGATCGCCTAGGACCTCAAATTAAATTTTAGTGCGAAACATGGAAGCTTCTTATTGCATTGGAAACGACGTTGACGTATGCCGAATGTTCGATCAATATTTATACAAGGTAAATACAATATTTCATTAGACCCCCACCGAAAAATAAAATAAAATATTTGCCAACATCAAATGTAGGTACCTACGAATTTAGATAATTAAAAAAGTTATAACTCATAATGATGGTTCGAATTTCAAATCTACTAGTTACTAAACGTTCAGAATTGAAAAAAAACCAATAACTGTTTAATAATATATTTATTAAATAAATAATAATTGTAATTATTCAACGTCTTTGTAGATTGGATACAAATATAAGAATGTAAATTATGACTAGCTAAAACCGGTTATGTTGGTATTTTTTATTTTTTATTTTTAATGATTAATACTATATCTTTATAGTTAAATTAAACAGAAAAGGTTCGTTAAAATAATAATCGATTTCATATTATTACAACTCGAATCAATTGGGAAGATCGAAATAAATATAAAAAAAATAATAAAACGAAAAAAAAATACTGCCGTCGAGAAATCGTTGGTAACAACGATTAATGAATTAACCACCGGTGCTCGAGTCGGGTCAACCAACCATGACCTTGGTTGGCCTTGAACCTAGCAGCCAGCATCTTCAGACACAGTACCTATACGATCACTTAGGAATTCCACATTTCCAATATACATACAATCCCATAGTAGTATATAATACAGTACGAGTAAAAACAAAAAGAAAATCGGTCGATCGGTTCGGTTTCCATATTTATTTTAAAATACCCAATCCCGTGATTTTTACTGGATCAGTCGTGCACAACGTTTAAAAGTAACAAAAAACCAAAAAATATTTGTTTGACCAAACCCGCCGAAATTGTACCCTCAATAAAATGCATGCAGACATGTGATAATGTAATACGTCTGATTTGCGTGCTATAACGGTCGTGCAGTTAAAATTAAATTAACAACCGTTACACGAATTAACAGGCCAAACTGAATGTAGTATAGGTAACGTAATATTATGTCCCCGCTACATATCGTATTATTCGTATTATTGTAGTCAACGACTGATTTTTCTATCGCTTCTTGCACCGATCATAATAGTGTAATATTGTAGCTTGCGTCGACTTGATTCTGTGTGATTTCGTCGAGATCCGAGGGCACACGTGCCCCGGGTCGGGACTCACAGGTGGGTGCTCCAGTGCTTGGCCCCGAAAAATTCAACAGAAACGAAAACGCGTCCGTCGGTTGTCGTATCGTAGAAATTCTCTTCCCGTTTTTCCCATGACGGGACGACGACAGTCGACAAGTATAATATATAGGTAGGTAAACTGAAAACCGGCTCCATTAACCACACACTCGCTGACGAACACATGTTGTAAACAATCGTTCGATTTCTTCTCTTTGCTTTGTCAGCCACACACGCAGACAACTGGCGCAACGAAAAGTAAAAAAAAAAAAAAATATCTACAAGCATTCTAGAAACGAAGATTATAACATTTTTTTTTTTATTTTTCAATCTCAATCCCTCTCACTCTTTCTCGTTATTTTCTATTGTATGCTAATACTCGTTTTATATATTATTATATATTATATATATATTTATATGTGTATACAATTTATACTACGGCAACACGATAAGAGACTTAAAATAAAGATTCAGAATAATTTATTAGATCGCTATTGTGCTTCCACCAGTACTTTATTACCCGGGGACTTATTGAAAAAAAGAGTCAAGTGTAAGCACACGTCATGACCTTTTTCCTGCCCCCCCCCACCCTTACTCGCCCTGTTTTTTAATGTACATTTTTTATTGCCCGGCCGGGGTTTTTCTGATTTAATGGTAATAAAAAGTGTTCTATCCATGAATACTAATTGGTTCATTACGTTCCGATTTAAATTCATTTTATTTTCTTGTTATGTTTAGATACGTATCTAATAAATCGAACAGCAATATTTTTTCCTGTCCGTCCACTTATTAAAAAATAAAAAAGCGTTGATAAGAACAATACGTTTACTAAACGTATTTTATTATATTCTAAATATAACGTTCCATATCTATATATCGCGATATCGATAATTTTAGTTTGACGTGGTGCGGTGTATATTAAAACGAACGTCATTATTCCCAATATAAAATGTAATCTCAAGTGATTTTTTTTTCAGTAGATAGGTTCTATGTGGAATAATAAATATTTGAGTTATGATGAAATTATTTTGCTGATCTAAAAATAAAAATGATTTTGAATAATTCTTTGTGAGTGGGGTAAACGTCTGAAAATCTAAAATCTAAAATCTAAATATTATTATAATAATTTTTATTAAAGTCTGTGCAGGCAAATGAAACGTAATTTGATGTATATTATTACAAAGTCAAACTAATTCTATCTTGGATTAAATATTTAAATAGGTGTAGGTAGTGAAACAAAAAAAAAAAAATGTTCAATACACAACTTATATTTTCACGCGGGTCTCATGACCCCAAAATTCTCTTTTGCGACGAACACACAACGTCTGTATTTGGCTTAACGTGGTTCTATATTATTGTAGAGAGATAAATAACTACCTATTATAATATTGTAATATCACAATCAATCACCCCGGGTTAATTCGTATGGGCAAATTACCACACGCCTAAAATTATGCATGTTTACTATGTTAAAATTAAAAAAAATAAATAATAAAATAATAATTATAACATTAATTAATATTTTATAGTAATTTATAACGCACACTCCACAAACACACACACACACACACACACACACACACACACACATATTACGGAGAACAATAATTATTATTATAGTACCTATATCCATGAGAGTCCGACCTCTTCCCGTGCGGTTATCGGGCTTATAGATTTTTAAAACACTTCACTGGATGACCTCAATATGTTTCTATAATTACACGTAGAATTCTTAACTTTTATTCATTTTTAATATATATTCTTAAATTCAATAAATCACTCGATTACAGATTTTGTTTGTTCGTAATCGCCAGCTATTAGAGGATGACCCTATTGATAACAATTAAGTATGTTAATGATGAGTCGTAAAAATAGGTTAGATTTATTAATGTGAGTTTCGAACCATTGTCGCATTTTTAAATCAGGATGTCTAGTAAGAGAACAAAAACTGTAATCCCATCACTGCAGCAGTCCATTAAAATATACCTAGGTACTACACATAAATTAAATACCAGTCCAATACGTATTTTCATTAAATAAAACGCCTATAGAAAATAACATTGTTTTTATTCAGAAAATAGTTAACTACCTATATAATTTGAGTTATACTTAACCTTGACAGTTATAAGACAATTACAAAATGTTTAAAATGTTAATTAGAAAAACCACGTAGGTTATAAAATTATACAATAGTAAGGTAAATTGTTTAACATATTACTATAATTAACGTAAATCGTTTAAAATTTTTACCCATACACATTGATGATACATTTATTGTTTACATTATTAATCATAAGACAAATTTTAATTGTGTAATGATAAATTCTCAAGCTCATTTAGTTTACTTACGTTATGCAGTGCTTTTAGTTCATCGACGATGTAGTAAATTCTTTTTTTTCAACAGTAGGTAAACCTTTTAACATTTTTACCTATACACATTGATAATACATTTATTATTTAAATTATCTATCATTAGACAAATTATAACTGTGCATTTATAAATTCCCAAGCTCATTTAGTTTACTTACACATTTAAGTTCTTTTAGTTCATCGACGATAGTAGGATATCCTTTTTTTTCAACAGTAGGCACAATAGTAGGTAAATTGTTTAAAATTCTTGCCTATACACATTGATGATACATTTATTATTTAAATTATCAATCATTAGGCAAATCTTAATTGTGCATTTATAAATTCTCAAGCTCATTTAGTTTACTTACGTTATGCAGTGCTTTTAGTTCATCGACGAATGTAGTAAATTCTTTTTTTTCAACAGTAGGTAAACCGTTTAACATTTTTTCCTATACACATTGATAATACATTTATTATTTAAATTTTCAATCATTAGACAAATTGTAGTTGTGTATTTATAAATTCTCAAGCTGATTTAATTTACTCACGCGGTGCAGTTCTTTTAGTTCTTTGGCGAATGTTTGTTTGGGGTATTCTTTTTTTTCTAATGGCATACATACTTTTTCTTGCTTGATGGGTGCTGTTTCGATTTTATTGAATTTTTGATATTTTGACTGCGGTCGCATCTTAGAAATCTTTGAATCCACCACTTGCCCCTCGACTTGCCTCATTGCCTCGTGTTGAAATTTATTTTGGTGCTCTAAGGACTTAGTTTCGGATAGATCCGTATTATTATCACGGTCCATACTATGTCCGAAGAACACTTCCGGGTCATTATGAAGTTTAACTACATTTCCATCGTTTTGGACGTAGATGACGGCTGCACGTTTCAAAACAGGCAACTTATACTCACGGATCCTCACTAATTTTACTTCTTGATAAGCATCTAAAAAATAAAATGATAAAATGTTTAGCCGCCACTGTGCTTTTAATAATACTATATAACCGCGTAATTTACAATGATAGAACCTACGTTAAATAATAATAATTTAACTAAAGGGTATTATTTTACATGAACATATACTCAATATTATGTAGAAAAAGTGGTGAAAAACAATTATTTCTGCGAGACGTACGATATTGTCTATTTGTCTAAATCAGATGACAAAGAAATATTGAACAAAATATTTTCTGCCAAGGAAACAGGTGCATCCAACCACTTAATTAACAGATGTTCGTCACACGAATGAGAGAAATTGTGTGTGGTGTTCTCGTTATAATAAAAACAAGTTTTTAAAGAGGATCTACTCTAATCATAAATATACACGTATACACAAATATTGTAATTACCTTTATTATTATTGGTGCTATTACGTTCCATTTTTTTTGAGAGTGATTCGATAGAAAAATTGTGATTAAAAAGTGTTTTTGTTAACTGCGTAAAAAATATTTCCATTGATTTGGATGCATTAAATTAATATTCTGTTTGTGTCTGGTCAGACGAGAAGGATACATCTTACCAAGGACGTTAATATGCAGATGATACGTCCGGTCATCGGTGCGGTCATCGGTGTAATATTCCAAAGACGTCCAAAGATGTCCCGAATAGAAAATGAGGAAATTATAAACTGTAAAACATCGATTAATTATTATAAAGCTAATGGATTGACTTACGAACAGCGTAGACAAAGAAAATGCGATGTTAATATTTACCCGATATAATTTTTAAATAAAAAACCTTCTCTGAAGAAAAGTAATTATCAAATCAATTCGAAATGTTCAATATAATATAATATAATGTAATTGGTAGATAGTTATAATATTTTAATAATTATTATTAAAATGTATTTAAGGTCTATACCATAGCTGTAATTGTAACAAGTCAGTATTGTAGAATCGAAAGAGAAATAATAATACGTATTATTATTATGATGTTGTAAAACAAAGTATTTTGTAATCGTTTCGAAATTCGAAAATAAAGAAGTATGTTATTCATAAATATTACTTCCTCATGCTTAGCCCCCTTGCAAAAATAAAATTGCATTTTTCTTCCAATATAGGAGTATAATACGTTATTATTTTTTTTTATTTTCATTGAGCGGCATATGGAAGGAGGGGGAGATGGGATGATGAGATATTTTCTTTTAACTGAACGCGTCGTATAATAATAAAACGTCACATATAGAAATCAAATAAGAAGAGAACAATATGTTATACTACTTGTACTGCGGGAAATAAGAAAAAATAAGTTACACACAATTTCTAAATAAATGCTCATTTTTCCATACAAAATATAATATTATTTAATATCATACGAATTCGATTTCGAGTGTCTCTTCAATGGGTAATGGAAAAATGATGAACTCTTGCGTCGAAGATGAATTCTAAAATGTACATGTAAAATGCATTATGCATTTTGATATTTTAAATAATATTCCACCGAAGTTACTACTTACTTCCGTCTTCTTCATTCTGACATATACTCAAACCGTTTAGATTTGGCTGTTCAACCATTTATGCAAGATATGCATGAATATATAATATTATGTATATTATAGATACTCAATAAGCGGATTTTTTTTTCATGCATGTTTTGTTCAAATAACAGAAACAACATTTACGGTTTCAAAATACTTTTAAAAAATAATTTATAACATAGACACTTATAGACTATAATTATGCACTTGTGTATACTTAAGTCTGTATCTAAAAGTTTCCGAGATTTGTCATTTTTTACAGTAACACCCATAATATAATTACCAGCAAAACTTTTCATTTACCTAATCTAGTATAACGGTTAGATAATAGAATGTAGATTCGGCGTTCATATTATAACTATTAATTAATCATTATCAGTTATGCAACCAATTAACTCTTACATATTATTTTCTTCATAAAACCAGATTAGCGACAACGCCGTTGTTAATGGTTGTTAATGGTCCATTTAGAATTTAAACAGAGTAAAATAAACAACGATTTTACGTCATTGCGGTTTCACGTAACGCAACTGTTCAATTGCAAGAAAGAAGGAAAAAACAAAACAGGCACACCGAGGACGGAGCGATTATTTTGTATTATATTTTAACTAATATCTCCTCGACAAGAATAAATTACCGAAAGTTATTACAATAATTAAATAATCTGAAAAACGTAGGTATATAGGTATAGTATACATCGGAACAGGTCCGTCCATTCGTACGGCTGTTTAAAGGTTATTGTAAATTATGACACATGATTATTCTTTCGACGATCGTTTCCTCTACCCGCCCACCCGTCACCCGCCACCCATCAGTCAACCCCGCCACCGGCTCGCGTCCACCCCGGAGAAATAATTTTGTTTTCTCTCCACTTTTTTTTTTCCTGTTTTGTTTTAATAGCACTATAAATCTTCGGACGAAATTATAAGAACGCACCAAATGAGAGGAATACACAATACAACATACGCCCACTTCAGAAACAATGACAACAATGCCAAAGCCTATTGTGCGTGTTCCCTCTCTAGTCACCACTACCCTTTTGGTTCACTCTTCTAAAATACGTTCGATTTATGGCGATGCTTTTGTGCGTTTATTCGGTAACCGTGCTGTACACGCGCAATGTTAATATGCACTCAGATCGAACTTGAAACCGTTCAGGACTAAAATTAAGTGGCAATCTATATAACTTAATGGCAGCTTTGAGCTGTTCGACTGTGTGATTTCGTTTTTAACGTTTCTATCGCGGACCCACGGCGATAACGTCAGAGTGTAAATAAATGATGTAGTTCTATAGGTCATAATATTATTATATTATTATTTATCGTCTAATTATGGGTAACAGTCAGATCTTCTGATCATCACTGTAGTACACGTCATATACGACTTACGCGATGTATCAAATATAATTAACTAATAGTGGGTTTAATTAGCAAAGAAGAAACAAATAAGCTGAAGTCTGAATGTGTCTTATCAAAGCACAGTGTTTTTCAATAATTGTATAATTGTATTCACGATGCTTTATTGTCATTGGTTAAAAACATCGAAGATGTATATTTTTATAATACCGCAATTTATTGTTGTTCAAACGTATTTTTGAATTAATTAAATGACTAACACAAGGTTTATTTCATTCTGTTTGTTCATATTCAATTTGATGAAAATTGTTAAAAAATTATTCGAATAAAAGTTTTATTTAAAAAAATATTCACTAATTATGAATCCGTTTTCTTATTAAATATCATGTTTATTTATGAACTTCATTATAAATGGAAAATTATTTGTTGAATATATAAAATACATTTTTATTATTGTATTAAGCAACGGATTGTTAGAACCCCTTTTATATAAAAGTTTCAAACCATAGAAATAGTATTGAAATGGTTTGAATAAATTAAAAACAAAAAAATCAATACCGTCTCATAAAATAAACAAGCTGCAGTATACTTTGAATGTTATTAAAATTTTACCATAATCCCTGTAGTTTATTATGGAAATAACTTGAACTGAAATAATTTTTATTCCGTGTATATTAAAGCTTGTTTATTTTCTAACGTTAATAAACATTTTCTATATTATGTATATAAATAAAATATAGCATTTCCAGTACCTTCCTGTACTTACCTACCCACCGTCTACCAGTATTTTAAATCACTAATTGGCCATACAAAATAATTTAAAAATAATTCAATAAACAGTTTGATTTTTCACGGTAGCCAATATAATGAATTATGAATAATGCATTATGCACATAATACATTTATGTTTCTATATAATAATATAATGTCATATACAGTTAGTTTTCAAATTAAAACGGCCAAGTATTATATTAACAATTACTATTAAAATATTAAGTAGTGATTTTAACTCACGACTATCCCAAACAAGAGACCACGTCACCACCGCGCTTCGTCGTCGTCCATCGACAATAGATTATAGAGCCGGTAATAGACAATAGAAAAGAGTATTATTTCCCAAAGAGGAATATTGTTTGGAATGTTTTTTAGTACTACTTTAAAGCTCGTGTCGAACGAGTAAGTGAGAAGGGGTGGGGAGGAACACTACATGTATAATACTGACGTTATAAAACTTTATTTTTTTTTCTCCTTATCCGCCAGACAAGAAGTTCACCAAAGTCGATATTTGCACGGCAATAATTCTCTAAAAACGCGCGCGGGTTGGGTGGTGCAGACGTACTGGCAGAGGGTGTATGGCGAGTGTGGTAGGTGGCGGCAGTGGAGGTAGAAAATATATAAAGTTTTTAAACATAAAAGACCCTTTCCATTCTAAATAATATATTATATTATATAATATGTGTTATTTCCTTTCTTTCTTTTATATTTATTTTTCGTAATAAACAGCATTCCTGTCGCATGGTCCATTAAGGAAGTAATAATTTTTGTTCCAAACACGAAAAAACAACACAAATTACAATTTAATTGATATTTATTGGCATAATAATGACGGAGCCCGAATAGGAACAATGTAACAATGGCGTTATTGCATTAACTAAGTGGACATTTCTAAATGTCTTCTCAGGGTTGTTTCAATTAGACACACCGAACCTATATGTGTGTATACACTTATATATATATATACACAATTTCGTTCGAGTGCGTATCATTCAATCGGCCGACCAAAACTGTGAGGACCTCGCCGAGTGCAATAATATAATCTTGGCCGGACTAACATGGCCTAACAACAATATACAAATAATATTATATTATATTATATCCTATATACCTATATACATTTATCCCCCGTCGGGTCCTGCCGAACCGTTGTCGTCGCCGGGTGTCCCGTGATTTCGAAACGTTCCTCCGAAACGACTGCAATATAATATAATGTGTATATATAGGTACATGTGCGATAGCCATTTTTTTTTTTTGAACTCGAAGGGCCGTGAGAACGTCGTTTTTCCCTCCGCAGTAGGTATACAATAATAATATATTGTTATATGTTTAGAAATCTATACGTATACGTTTATTATACCTCTGTATATAACCGTATACCCATGTATCCCTTGATTTACTGGCCGCGGTTTGCCTTTCCTTGTACTGTTCAGTGTCCCTTCAGAGTCGACTTGTCGCATACCTATATCGGCAATAGTCAATTATTTTAATATACATGTAGTTAATTATATTGTTACATAATATTTTATACAACGCAGTTGTTTTGTCGAGTATATTACACGGTGACGATAACACACGAAATCACGGGACTCGATTAATCTCAGGGTTGAATATTTTTATTAGTTTTATCAATCTGTACCTACGTGCTAAACAGACTGTATTATAATATTCATCTGCTATATCATCTGGTATATTGACAATAGCACACAATTTATTTAATAACCGAATCATCACACTGTTATAACAATGTGCACTATGTGACATTACAAGCATACTATATATTATTCAGCTTTGACACGATATATTATAATTATTTTTATACACAGCCACATGGCACATAGGTACGGGTTTTTTTTTGTGTTTGGTTGAGATTTCGCTCTATACGCGAAGGCTTTTATGTGCGTTTTAATCCAATGAACCATTAATTGCATTTAACGCCCGAACACTGATAAGTGTTTTTTTTGTGGTTTCGAAATAACCATTACTTTATCGATTGAATTAGAGCTTTTTTTTGTGGGCTAGAAAGTGGTTGAAACACTGTAACTAAAGGTACCAAATAGTTTTAACATTTTTTTTCTCCAACCAACCAATAATATTATGCTTTTACATTTTTTATTTTAATCTAGTTTGTAGTAATAATTTTTGTGTATAGTTTTTATATTTTTCTTTGTTTGAAAACTAAAACCGTTAACATTTTGAAGTCTCTATATAAGTGTCGCTAATGAGCTACTTCTTTCTCAAGACTATTGTCCACATTTTACAACAACCGACAATTATGCTTACTATTGTACAAAAAAATGTGGATTAACTATAAATCATATATTCAAATAATAAAAACATTTTTAAGGATAAATTGTATTATAATTTTTGATATGCATATCATATTGTATTATACATTAACAGGGCCTAAAATAATATTTTGAAACACACGTGCAGTGAGTATATAGGGTACATATAGTACAAAATCGAGTTGGTGCATTTAACAAAATATATAAACGTGTACAATTATTTTAATGGACTGTATTATGCGAGAAATTTGAATTTGGTCACATTGACACATTAGTGGTCAGTCATTAGACTGGACATTAAATAGGAAATTTGAGAAAATTCGAATTATTGAGGGATATATTACTTTGTTTTAAATTTTCTCTTTTTTTTTTGTTGTTAAGTTTTTAACCACCTGCATGAGATGATATCATTATTATGACGAAATTAGTGAATAAAACGGATATATAGGTAACCGTAATCTCTCGGCGGACACTGCAGTATTTATCAAGCATTGGCGGAGTTTGAGTATATCAATAATATAATAGTCAAAATGTCATCCGTTCTACTGCCCGTGACGGGGCGAGCTCAGCGATATATTATTATGGTCTACTATAAGGTCAGCGTGTCGACTGTGTCCGGCACACAAAACATTGTCGACTGGCCAAAAACGATGGTCACATAAAATATAAATTGTAAACCGCTATCGAAATCACGCTTTTGTCAAAGGTGTTGGGCGCCGTGCGATTTTCAACAAAAACCAAATCCAGTGCCCCTTTATATTTTTTCTTTGTACTTTTATTATAATATAATATATACCTGTAACGTCGTGCAGAGATCGTACCGCGCCGGGTCGCTACCTGTTGTACCTACCTATAACGTTTTAGCGTTATTTGTACGTACAAAACGACGTAGGTACTATACAGCACAATATAATATTTTATAACCGTACACAAAAATCCATTCGAAACGGTACGTTTGGTTTTTCGAGGGGTCGAAAATCACGATGTGATTTTCCCCCTATACCAAAAATATTGCTCGACGACTTCAATTATTTCAACACTCTGTATAGTATGAGTTATATTATAACTTATAATATCATTATGTTAATATAGTGTACACTATACAGAGCGTTCGACGGCCGAACTGCTTTGTTCAGACGCCTTTTTGTAATATAGGTACTTTGTGACGCATAACAATATTATCATAAGCTACTCCGGCAAACACTTGTTTAGAGTGTTTAAACGACCGTAAATCGCACAGCTGTTATAATATCATATTTCGTCGAGGCCGAGCTTTACAAGCAAAGTATGCGATGATAACGAAATCAAAATCAAAACATAATGGAGACTATATTATAATTCCGATTGTGTTTTGATTGTTGTAGGCAATTAGGTAATATACCTACCGGATCTCCGTAACTTGTGGTATACTGTATTGTACTAATCGTACCCATTTACGACGGCGGAAACCATAATAATATAACCTCCTCTGTAGTAATAATTAGTACGTGCTACTCAATCCACTTCAAAGTAATCGCCGTAAGCCAACAAACGTAATATTTCAATTCGCCTAACGACGCCTGCAAATAATTGATAACCGTCTCTATATTATACGTACTCACACATCGTCGTCATTGTGGAACCGAAATTCAACTTTTCTAGGTATAATATTATATGTATTAGTATGACCGACCCCGAAGAGTCGCACCGTGACAAATGAAAATCACAGGCACATCAGCGGTTCAAACATCGCCTCTGTTGCGTGCCACACGCTGATCAATGACAATAACATTAATAATAAATTATCGTCATCGATGGGCACGACACTGCTTCGGTGCAGCCTGAGTGACTACAGTCCAGAATCGAAATCAATATTACGTTAAACGTCGAAATCGATCGGAAACGACAACTGGGAAAAGCGTACATAATATAATATCGTAATCTCTTCGGAAAACAGTGACGGAAACAATGACGAGACGACCGGCCTCAAAAACTTATCTCCGTCGAGTCGTCCGGGCCACAGAACCACGACCATGGGGTTGGTCAGTGACGGTCGTCATCGTCGTGTGTCCGTTGCACGCTCACGTGTTTGGGAGACCACCACGAAAGGTGCCCATAATAAAATGAACCATACGCCTCGCAAGACATTCGATCCGAGTGCTCGCACACGATATCATACGATTACACGAACGCACAATATTATTATATTAAAATATTTGCTCGCGTGTGTGCCTGGGTAAAACGTGTAATATTATAGCGCCGTGTATCTTCGTGTTGCGTCGAACGTGTGTGGTCGGAGGAGGAGGAGCAGGACGTGTTTGGAGTTTGAGACGCGCCAGATGGGCTGCTGATGGTCGCCCTGATCGGGTGCTCGCCCTCTGCACCGGTCACTCTGTTGAAGTCATAATAGTAATGGTAATATGTATATCAGCTAATACAGGCGACTATCTTAATTTTACGAGTCGATGCTCCGGACCGGAGTCGCGTTTACGATGTTATGTAACTATATCATTGCACACGTGTGTCGTGTATAATATAATATAGTGGTCGCATGTGCTATAACAATCTATATTATATGTGCACGGGGTGTCGAACAAACTGGACCCGCAGAAGAAGAAGCGAGAAAAATATTCTCGAAAATAAATACACCATGTCTACCGTCTTACACGATGCACGCGCTGTATATACATCATAATATCCTATATTGGTACGTGCGATGGGGCGGGGGAGTGGCCCCGGGAGGTTAGACGATTACCTGCGGACCTTTTTTCTTCTTTTCTTTCTCGTCCCTCTACCCCTTCACCCACATGTCCTCTCAATACCGACGACGCTGTAAGTGGCTCGCGCGATTCGACATCGTGTCGTCTGCCCCATAGTCGATCTCCGCCGTCTGTCGTACACCCCCACCGCGTCGTCTCGTTCGACCCTCGTCGTCCAAACACCCCTCCGTACAAGATACAACACAATAGCGACCCAGAATGTATATTATATTATGGTATTATGGGCTGTATAAAAATCGACAACTGCAGCAGCGTCGCGACTGTACAAATCGTATTGCCGCCGCTTTTCGAGGTCATGGTTTTTGCGTGTATAGTGTATATTATACACTTTGCGTTATACCGCGGTAGTAGTATAGCTGCGGTTACCACCACCGCCGCATTCTCGATTCATCCGAAACGGCGCGTGGACAAACCGCCACCGCCGCCGCCGCAAAAGGTTGTGCTTATTATTATAATAATAATAATAATATAAACGCATGCACACAAAACTCCCTCTTATTTATTTAAACGCACTACAAATAATAAAACGATAAACACATCCAAAAGTTGTTGCACCAACGAACTCGTTTTATGACCAGTGGATACCTATATAACCTATTACCACATTTTTCTCGTTATTTTGTTTTCAATGACTTTGTTTCAGAAAAAAATTCACTTTAAAAATGCCACATACTAGTAGATATTATGTTGCACATTATATATTATAAGCTAATTTTATTTTTTCACACGATAGATGTAATGATATTATAGTATAAAGTAATTATTTTAATTTTAAACAGTTTTAAGACTTAATTTCAAGTTGTGTTTGAAGAGTTTGTCAATTGATAAAAATTGTCTTGTGACTAATAATTATTCAGTATTCCATAACATGTATCAATCACCGGGTTTTTTATATGCTTATGTTTAAATGAATATATTCGTGTATAATACATTCACTATTATCTGTAAGTACTGGGTTTATGCGATAATGATGGTAAAAGCAAACAAATAAAATTATAATATTATTTTACAAGCATAAACTAGGATTTTATCATTCATATACGACTTATTTAGGTTGTAGTCTTGTAGAAACTCACCTAATCTGAAGTGCGTGTTCCCAATATATATACATTTTTTTGTAAGATACCATAGTAGTTATCTTATCTTCTATTAAAAGCATTACATAAATAACATTTATTACATGAACGGATCTTCTTGACAGGTTTCGGTTAATTTACTTTAGACTAATTTAAAATGAAAATAGAACCACTACGCTAGTTTTTTTTTTTTTTTTTGACGCGCAGCTGTAAATTTAATTGGTATTTTCAAAAAGGGCATGTGACTGATTATACACTTATGCAGGTGAAATTATTTTAATAAGTCCGTTTGTGTGCTCGTGTCAAAAATCGAAATACACACAAAACGTTTCATTTGTATACGTTAAAATATTGTGTTCAAATGAGACAGATAATAGGCAGCGAGCACTGAGTGATCAATTTTTTTTTTCAAATAAACACCACCATTTTAAAATACATGATGTTACAACGGTGCTACTGTAAAGTCTACCCATCTACCTACGACTCTAAACGCAGATACAACGAGTATATTGCTCCATAGTAAAATATAAACATCACTTGGATAATGGAATTTTTAGGCTCTTTAATTTCTCGTGTTTCAATTACTTGCTCGTCCGCCTGCGATCGTTTTTCTCATTATACCTATGCCCCCAAATAATAATAATATATTACCCTTTGGACGGACTGCAGCGCATATTATTATGCGTAACTACAAAAATGTGCACGTGAGTGTAGTATCGACAGCCTGTCGTCCCCTACAGTTGCTGGTAATTCTCAGTGAAGAAGAATTAGAGATTGACAACGACTGGACTGACAATAATTTAGCTGGTTTCATAATAATACTATTATTAACGTGTAGGCCTAGGCACGCGCTGCAACCGTGACCACGGTAGTAAAACGTTCATCGGTAAGCATCGCTCAATCTGAGAAATCTTTCACTGAAAATGTGGTCAACGCGTCTGTTTATCCGATGCGACTTATTTGTGTAATTTCTTGTGGGTCGGATATCCCATTACTTCGGTTCAAAACTATGTGAATTATGGTCATAGTATAAGCACAGTAGGTATGTATAAAATGTCATATTATATGTGAAACTTCATGATAATATAGTCTATGCCCTGTGGTATAAGTAATAAGTATATAGGTAGTAGGTACTTACTATATAATATTATATACTGTAGTGAGTGCCTTTACTCAGAGGTAATTAAACGTTATTAAATAATTAATATCATAGAATACTGAAGACGAAATACTTTCTTAACGCCAGCTATAACTATTTTTCTTCTTTAGTTTTAAAAATTAAAATATTATGTAACGTTACAATATGTATGCAACAGATCTACAACGACATATTACTATAATTCTTATTACATAATATAATCGGTTTGTATTTACTATTTACTATTTATTTTATCTAGAGATTAAAATATGCTTGTCTTCATTATGCCTATATAATTTAAAGATAAATGATAATTATGACATTGCGACCGGATTTCACTTAAAGCCTGAGCCATTGACAAACAAACCTATTGGTATAATAGAATAATAACTGAGTTTTAACGTTATATTATTATTGTACCAGAAAACGCATTCAACGTCGTATTACAACGAAATTGTGAACCCAAGTCCTACAGTTCATTTTACATTAATCCTCCTCTGGTTATAACTACTGGTTTGGAATTAAATGCACATTATATTTTATATTTTTTACCTAATAACCGAGCATGACTCGTATAATATTGTACAAGATAATAGTTTTTGTTTAAATTAAATCAAATTCCCAGAACCGTGTTTTTAATTAATTGATTTTTTGTTTATAATTAAGAACCAAGGACGTGCGTGCCTTAATTTAAACCACGGAAACACACGACGGCAATCGAGTGGGGTGTAATATCCATCATTATAATCAGTCTTTTTTATTTTATTCGTTTGGCACTCGAAAAACTGTGTTCGTGTTGGTATTATTTTGTAACGTCAAATGGTATTTTGATTTTTGTTTGCTGTTAACTCTTTAGTCTTTTGTTTATAAAGCGAAACTGTCGAAAAATAAATCCTATACGATAAAAATGAAATATTTTCAATATTATTGGAATTTTTCATCGAATCATCGATCGAAAGTGTAGGAACACTTACAAATACGAGCTGGAAATAAAACAAATTATATTATAAACGAACGGATTACACGAGGTGACCTCGACTCGCTGTTTTGGGCATATTGTTTTCCTAACGGTAGCTCGCATTGTTGGCGGCGGCGGCGGCGGTTGTGGCCGAGTTGTGGTTTCGTTTAAATGAGTAACTCTACTCACACACACAAACCCAACTCGATCTCGTCGCCGAGACATTCAAGCACGATTTTGGGCTCATTGGTTCCCCCCTCATATATGCAATTAACGGACGACGACAATCAGTAAATTAGCCGTTAGTATTCTATTAACAGTAACCCGCGGCTCCGATGTTCGTTATTATTAATAATCTTTGATGATAATAAATTATTTTCGATTAAAAAAAAAAAAAATGGTCCATATTGTACGAGTAGGAGTTGCAGGACGAGAAGTGGGAGATTTAAATGAGTGTAAGGAGTTGGTGGAAGATGAAGACGAGGGGGGTAGGACGTGGCTGTGAGGCCCAGCATGGTCTCCTTCACGGTTTGTTAGCTTCGCCGTACGATTACTTTGTTGCGCTATTCAAAGAATGTTCTCCGTTCATTGTTGGGCCGTTGTTGTTAATGCTCTCATTTGAATAACATTACACACAAACGCACTTATTTTTTTTTTCATTAAATAAATCATAATTTTAATAATCCAAACATACATATTATTATTAATTGCCGTAAAAACGGGAACTACTTAGTTATAATTTCGATGGAAAACATTAAGGTTGTGTACCTATTTATGATAAATAAGCGCACTGTGAAGTTTTTTGTTTGCTTTTCGTTTCCTTTTATTTTTATATTTATATGAATTGTACAATTATTAACGTTTTCGGCATGTCAGAAGAACATGTTTAAAAGTAGCTGTTAGCTGTTAAAACTAATGTACAACAGTCGTCCTTTGTCGGTGCCAAGTTATTGGATTTTTGCTTGAGGACTGAGGAGGGAAAAACGACCATAAACATCATTAATAATACATTTTTTCTCTCTTTCTTCCCAAAAACTGACTAACAACTGTGACGTTTTTTCATCCCCTAACACAATGAGACTTTACGCTATGATAAATTGAAATGGAAATGCGAATTGGTTTTGAATTTCAACGCTGCTGATGCAGCCCCCAGCCAATGTCACAGGGACGTTAAAAATAAAAATAATTTGTATCCACTTTTGATCCTATGAGGATTAGTTATTGGAGAGAACGGGAGAACAACTACATTGGCCACCCTCAGCATGTGTTTTATATCCTTCATACATTTTTTCACTGTCTAAGGGACATTATTTCAATAGTTCAACTAAATCTCTTGACATTTCTATGTTCTACTGTAGGTGAAATTTATGAGACATTTATTATTTAAAATTTTAAACATTGTGTGTTTCACGAACGACCTCTTTTGATAAGCTTGTGCTTAATTTATATATTAAATGTATAGTTACAACGGCATGTCAGTTTACCGTGATTTTATTACTGCGTAACTATTAATTAACTAGCCAAAAATAGATATTGTATATTTTGTATTTAATAAAAAATATTCTTCCATAACCATAAAAAATATATACAATTATAATATTATGGTTTATAACCAGTACAGATATTGAGTGATTCGTAGTAAAATTCACGATTTTCCAGGATATAATATTATTTATTATTTAACATGAAATGTTGATTAACCTTATTGTCTATTATAATTTAGTTCTTAATTCAAATCTTGAATATTCTTCTAAATCAGATTAAACCATAGTATTTAGGTAATGATCAGGGAATCGAATTTTTAAAAGGAAATTTATTCAATGGAGACGAAACAGGTAACAGACAATAGCTAATTATGTTTTCTTCGTTAAAATTATTTTAAGTATTAGGTAGGTAGTGAATTTTATAATTTGAGTTTTTTAATTGTGTACTTTCCATACACTATTAAAACGATAGTGCATAATTATTTTGTGTTACTTTTTTACCACCTGTGACAGTAATAATATTTAGAGATTTACTAAAATGACGTATTTCATCAACTTTTGCAAGTGAAATACGGTGTTCTCTTCATCATTTTATTTCAATATATCAGTATTCAGTAATATATAATATTCCTTCAGAAGTAAAAATAGATATAATAATATTTAAAAATGCCGGAGAGTGCATAATATTATTTATTATTTAATTATAATTTTTAGCGCATAAATACATATTATGCAAATCACATGAGCGGGGTTTCCTCGGCATTTGAAAGTCGTCCTCCACCCCCCGGCACCCTCATCCACACACACCACACTGGTTATGTGTCGTTTACAAAAGTTTCTGAGTTCTCTTTCGGCCTTGAGTGCATAATATTACGGTCCGGATACATGATAATAATATCGTAATAAAGATATTATAAAGCCTTAAGCCGAGCGTATTATAGCGTTTAGTAAATTAAAGAGATTACTGACAAAAATAGTTTCTCTCGTATAATCTTTGAAATAATGGGTGTTTGGAGAAAAAAAAACAGGAAAACACGAGCCGCTATTGTGATAATTACTTTGTTTGCCGCCCTCCGGTATACCATGACAATCGCCCGCAACAACGACAGTCGGACTCACTCACCCCACCCACCCACCAAAAGACCATACGATTCCGAGGGGGGAACTGGAATGACCTCTAAGGCCGACTGCCGTCCAATAATAGGCTTGTTTTCGTGTCCACTAACTAAACTATTCTCATAAAACTCGACATTTCGATTTCCCGTCGAAACATAGACGCATTCCGCATTTATTAATGTGTCCCATTCAGGAGCTTGAAATGTGATGTGCTTGCAGTGCTGGTGAGTGGTATACCGTGTACTGTCACGTGTTCAGCATGGTGTACGATTGTAGTAATATTGTTTAATAATATTATGTGGGTATATTATGATAAAATAATTATTTTTCTTTCCAATTTAAGCGCTTCGTAACTCGTACCTATAAGGTATCAGACACGACGAAAATGTTAAATAATTTGAACGAGCACAATATAATAATAATAATATTATGAACTCTCATGTCGTAGCCCCCGTACCACTTACATTTTTTCCCCTAATAAATTTATTAAATTGTATACAAGACAACTGTAAAAAAAAACTTGGTTTAGCTTATACTTACACCCCCCTCCTCCCCCCCATTTCATGATCCTGGCTAAGCCGCTGAACCTATTTTAACTGTGTCATTATTGCCGTCGCTTAAGATGATGATATTATTATAACTTATGTAATAATATCTGTAATCATAAGACGCTCGTATTTCGGTTAGCAACGCGTCGCACAAACTGAAATAATATCATCGTCTGTGTTATATATATTTTCGTTTTTTGGCACGCGGAATACGGTGGTTGGTTTTTGTGCGGACGTGCGGCGGTTACGCATCGTGGGACGTGGCGCACCCTGCTCCGGATTGCAGCGGTTTGAACAACAACAACAACAATAACAACTGTGCACAGACCTGTGGATTTACAAGACATATTTAGACACCTGCAGCTTGCTGGTGCTGTCTGTTCGTCCTATCAGATACGAGTACGACATATAGTCATCGCTTGGTAAAATTTCACTATCTGTTGGGAACTATCCGCCTAAAACTCCACCGCCACTATTGGGGATAAGCATACCATTTTTTATAAGCACCTCCGGTGGCATCCACGACCCGGGTCGAGGTAACGTAAAATATTTTCCGTTATTAAAAAAAATATATTAATCATTGAATTCGCGTTTTTTTAAAATTATAATACATTTAAATTAATTTGCCTACCTAATCTCCTATGTCCTATCAATGTTTGTGTAATTGAGTTCCTATCATCTGAAATTCATAACTCATAAATATGGCCTTTTGTGCAGCAATTAACAATAATACATACATACACGAAACATTATCACAATAGTAGGAACAATTAATGAACAACAGCTGCTGTTCTTCCTTAATAATAATCAAACGAAACCAAGTATAGGTTAAGACGGTTAAGTACCTAATAATTAAAATTATTTAACAGCAAAATATCAAAAATATATTATGTTCTAACAACTTTTTATTGAATACCTTGAACAAATAGTTTGAATTAAAACGATCAGTCGGCATCATCGGATTTTCGGAGCCGACTATAATAATAACATTATAATATCGTATATTAAGAACCTCGTGATTCGCTGCAAGTCGTTGTTTGCTAACACCGATCCCGTGACCGGATTGCATATCGCTATGCGCAAACGATGTGCTTGTTACGAAATAGTATTATATATTGTGTTCTATAAAAATAATATTGTATATTATTATAAGTATATGGTTCACTGACAGACAGGTAGACAGACAGACAGACAGCCAGAAAGGCAAACCGTGTAAATGTGTGATTTTTCTTATCAAACGGCCAATAATGTGTTACGTGACGAATATAATAGTGATGTGGTATACACGGCCATTTCAAAGTCTGTTTTATATAATATAATAATACTCACTGTATAATTGCGTGCAACTCGCGCCGTCTCGCTTCAATACGCGAACAGTCTCACACCACACTCGGACAGATTGGGGTGACGATAAAAATTGAGAAAATGTATGTAGGTACGTGTAGAGATGATTGAAATCACGGAATTTTTAAATTTTAATTCTCTAAATGACGTGCGATCCTCGTTTTTCCGTTTTAAAATCCGTGTGAATGCGTTCATATGTTATTATATACATATATAGCGGCCCGCTCGTCAAATTTCGTTACACGTCTTCGTCTTCCGAACGTTTCGAATGGGAATTCAGCACACATCTTAATAATATGACGATTACAAATAACAATATAATGGTACACGACACAATAATAATATCATACCGTGGACGCTGAAATACATGTGTTATGGCGAATAACTGAACGGACGCGATCGAGCTCGAGTTCTGCAAAACAAATAGTACATATAATAATATTATATTCGCTTGACGTTTACAATAATGGCGTAATAATATATGGTTAAGACGGTTTTGAGTACGCAGCCCATAAGCTATGCGCCTTTACACTTTTCTATGTATTATTATTTATATTGTACGTAATATAATAATACGCAAAACGCGCATAAAACATGACACAAATAGGAGACGCGTGCACAGAATATTATCTCTGCAGCGTCTGACACACAGCAGATCTTTGTTCTGTGGGAAATCCATTGTATAGTTGCAACTTGCATCAAACTACGGCCACGTCCGTCGCGTGCGGTTCTTAATTATATATTTTATCCGTTTTTTTAGGATACGTTCAACAATATTTCGGATGCGAAACAGCCGATATTGAATAATATACGCCTATTAAAATAGCTGTACGCAATATGCCGTTTGGCCCCAATATTATTATTATTATTCAAATAGCGATGGATGGATATACTATTATAATCAGCTAACCGTCGATACACATATATTAAAGTGTATAACACGTATATACAATATTTATGTGTGTTCTGAAGATAATTATTTGTCCAGACGTTTGTAAATGATATATATTAGTAAATAGGTACCTATAGTTCTGCCCTCTGTATATCATACATCAACAATCGTGCGAAAGCAATCAAAATAATTAATATTCGAAAGATCAGCCGCCGAACGGTTTTTTACGATAGGTACCCATATATTCGTTGCCCGAACAATAAAATTGTGATTGTTCGCACGCGATTAATTCTTGACGTGCGTAGTATTCTATAATTATTATACAACGAACGCATTTATAATAATACAAGAGATGTATATATATGTACAGGTGCAACTCAAGAATACGGCGCACTCCGTCGTAGCTGCAGCGGACGGTTTGCCGGAAACGTATAATAATATTATTTATAATATTATCTACCTACACAGATGTTCAAATAATACGATATAATACTATAATGTGTACGTGGTACGTGCTGCGGGGAGACCTCTCCGCGAGTTCTAGAATCGGAGGATCGAATATTATTGTAAAACAATAAAATGGTACGTCTGCCGACCTCAACACTTTCGTCTGGTGTGGTGTCTGTTTAAGTGTCAACTTTGGTCTATATGTACTGCGGCGAAATCACACGCCTTGTGCTTTTCGAGCTGAACTCACACGATGGAAAACGCCCACGATTCCAGCACTATATAATCGGACCGAGCAAAGGGGAGAACGTCAGCTGAGCTGGAGGTGGTCGTACAGTGAGCGTAACAGTTGTTCGTTTGTATAATTTGTCACCTCGCGTACGATAATAATATACATATTACTATTATTATTATCACATTATTATTATAGATGTTGTAGTACTCACCGAGACCGAGTACGTTTACACATATTATAATATTACACTCTCTATGCGTATATATTATTATTATTGTAATATATTGTGTTACGTACGTTTTGATGAATGCGGGTTCATTAAACAAAAATTTACGGTGACGGCCGGGTAAACTACAATGGACGTGTAACTAGCACGCAGAGCTCTCTGTAGACAACAAACACGACACCATCGTAATCAGCGTCGTTGCAGCACAGTTATATTGTACGATGATAATCTTAACCCATTGAAAATTTAGTCACTTCATAGCCTATCGCCGCCGCCGCCGCCGCCTCCGAAGTCGTCATCGTTTGAACGCACATTATTATTATTATTATTATAGTATTACGATAATATTATTATTATCGTGTCGGAAGTTTATTCGATGTCCGTCGTATATAATAATAATTCACAACAAATGATCGCATTGTATTCAGAACGTCGAAAACAAACGAGAAAGCTGCACAGCATTTTACACTCGGAAGTACGGTCGTCGCAAACACGTTGGTAAATTAATTGTTTAAACGACTTGTTCAAAATTATGTTTTGAGCGACTCGTTCGCTCTTCCATCTCGGCAGTGGCGACGGAAGGAAAATATTATAATCTATATCGACCGAGGGTCTGGTAAAAATGTAAAATATTATGTGTATCACCGATCATCGTTGATTGTTCACCGGGCTGATTATGCTTTTCAGTGACCTGATGTGTGCACGAATTATTCCCTCAGATAAATATAATATCACGTGGTGGCTTTCACAATAACACGCTCACAAACCCGGATTTCGACCAACAGTGTCCGGCACGAGACAAAGTGGTTATAATAGTTTTGTGAAATTCGTGGCTTCCTGGGGGATGAAGACGATTCTCGGGGATTGGCGTGTAAGCGTATAATGGCACGAATAATATAGCACGAAGAGAGGAAAAATATAATCCCCTCCCCCCCCCCCGTCGATAGTGTAGTAAATGTAAAGGCTCGCAATTAAAACACTGTCAATTGTCATAATAAATACGTGTACTACCGGTATTTGTGAGTTTCGCAGCTGGTTTCACACAATATAATAATAATAATATGTGTACTGATTTTAGAGTATAATTTTATATTGAGTGCGTCATTTCGCGAGGTAGGTTTTTTGTGTTTTTTGACGATGTCTTCGAGCTTTTTTTTTTGTGCACGTGATATTTTCGTATACCCCTCGTAGGGTCGTTTTCAATTTTTCGACTTTTCCGACACACCGCGCCACCTGTTGGGGTTTCGGTCTTATGACAATATTATAATATATAATAATATTATAGTGAGTCGTCAGGGTCACCAACGTATACATACGTTCGTGTATACGTTGATTGTCCGTTGTTTCCACCCCGTACCTGGGGATTCGATTTTGACACAATATGGTCGTCTGCCATGTAGTCGTATACAAATGATAGATAATATTATACTTATCCGGCGGCGACGGTGGAGTGTATTATTGTTTTCTCACGCGTCCACTTTGTTCGGGCGATTTTGTTCCTGGGGGGATTCATCGGCGGACCGTAAAATTGAATTTTCCCGTTAAAACGTGTCGTGGTAACGTTTCGATCGCAATAGGCTTGCAACTGTTTGTTTTTCGTTTTTTTCTCTAATTCCATAATAACTACGGACCTCGTTCTGTAAGTCGACACTACACCAACAACGTTGCTGCTGCGCGAACAACAACTACCCATCGTGTTACTTTTCGTTAAGTAATTTAATTAATTTTTTCTTCCGAATTCGATTGGAAATCCACCTCCCCCATTCTATTGCCCTTTTTCCGATTCGGATCGCCAAGCATTTGGACGATTGCATTGTTATTGGGCACAGACAATGTTATAATATATAGACATAATAAATATTATAGTATAATATTATGTTATGATGTTAAATAATATCGTCGAAACGGCAGATGTGACGGCGACAAACAGCAAGTGGATCGGCTGCGGTGTTGCCGTCGTTCGCTACAACTATAGCCTACTATTATTATATGATTTCCATCACGGGAGTGTTTCACGAGTGACTCACATGATAAAATATAACAATAACATCATAATTAATATTTTTATTATCCATTACATCGCCGAGACCTGCGACTTACACGCCTGTCGACACTACCACGGAATATCGTGTTACGATGAAATATATATAAAATTTCCGCCAACGAGTTTTACCTCGGGAGCGATGTTATGATGTCGAAAGATTTGTAACATTCGGATGCATATCCTAATTCTAACTCAACAATGTTTTCGGATTAACATAATATCCCTAAGACGTTATCAACAGCGAAGGAAAATAATAATATTGAAATGTCATGGAAATTATAATATCTGGTTCTCTAATATACCTATAAATATAATTATATTAATAATTCGCAAGCTCACACGTCCACCGAATATCGTAACGGTTTCGTATAACAATTTTTAAAATAATTATATTATACGCCGACGGTTTCATCATCGATATAATATAATATATGATATGATTTCACTCGATATTATATAATATTATTATCTAAATGAACATTTTTGTTTGATATGGATTTCAATCGATTTGCAGGAAAAACGGTTGTCTATATATAATATTCTACGAGTGAGCGTTTTTTCGATATCGTATGACGAGACGAATTCCCGTAGTGCGGAAATCATTTTGAAACCATTGGTTTCGATCGAGACGACGATAAACGATATTTTATTATAATATTATAAGTTGTTCACTAACCGTTCACGCCGATGCGATACAACCGAAAATCGTTTTGTTCGATATTTTTCAATAGGCAATAAGTATAATAATAATAATTGTCGTACACTCGTCGCCAACCGTCGAAAACCGCAGTCCGGACGACTTTATATTATTATACCTACGTATAGTGGTTAGGTTGTACATTATCAAAATATTATTGCCATAGGTCACGACGTTTCGTATATTATTATTATTATGGTGACGCAACAATATTGCCTATTACGTATATTATAATATTGTCGTGGCCAGCGGCGGTGTGCTCGTTGCACAAATTATGCTTTGCTTCGGGGCTTTAAATTTCAAGGGTTTAAAACGCTCTGCCACCCGGTGTTGTATACGCGTCGACGATATATCGGCAATTATTATTAAAATTCGTTTAGTTTGATTTTAGCAGCGTTTCCGCGAACCGGTAAGTCGACGGCGTCGTGGTAAAGGGTCATTCGAAAGTGGCAGGCTGGTAATATTCTCGTATTTTACGTCCGGGGCACATAATACAATGCGTTTCTTGTATGATAAACTGTCGGGTATAATATAAACCAGCCAGCGGAGGCGAAATACGACATCCCAGCAAGATTTGAATACAGACTATTACAAATGTTGTAAAAACGCGTTTTACGATGTCGTTCCTATCGCATTATTTATAACTACGAAAATGAAAACACTTCGGTAGCTTTTATTCGACTCCCCCGCCGCCCGCCGCCGCATAGCGCAACGCAACTTGTTTTCCTTATTTTTATTTTACCTATTTTACTATCGTGTTGTTTTAAATGGTTTTTTTTTTTCAATTTAAATGTCATGCTCGTTCATAATATACTATGATATATTATTATTGTGTATTGCTGGGGGTATACCTGTATACTTGATATAAAAAAACAAAAAAAAAAAAAACGCCGGTGTTAAAAAGAAAGACGCGTGTATCGACCTCGACGGTTTTCGATGATAAACCTGCCGCAGCTGTTCGTATAAATAACCAATGACAGTTTTAACAAAACACAAACAAAATAATATAATGCCCACTCCCCCTTCGGTACAAAGTCACGGTATTGAGCAACGTAAAACCCCGCCGGAGATGTAATTGATCGAGAATAATAATAAATGCTATCAAATTTTAATGTTTTTTTGATATTCATTTTTCCATCGAACCAGATCGGTTTCTTTCGAAAAACGAAATGTAGCGTGTCTCGATGATTACATATCATTATTATACTTCGGTTGGTATGGAGTCTATTATTTTATCTATAATGTACCATAATTCGAAATGGCGGTTAAAAATTGTTCAGAGTACTTATTTACTCGGTCAACTCGCTATATAATTAACTGGGAAAGTTTTTACATGGAGTGATTGAAAATCATAATATAAATTATACCAGTATCTAAGTAATTTTTTTTAATGAGGTTCAAAATGTGTCTTTTTAAATTGATATTTAATTTGATTTTAACCTAAAACTTGTTTAATCAATGTTCATTGATTTTAAAGTGGTAATTTATTATAAGAGTTATTGAAATCATTTTTTAACGAAACAAAATATGTTATAAATTATCATACACATAACTCATCAGTCATTAATAATAAACTTCTCTTATCCTAAAATATAATACACTTCACGTCCATGTCAGCTGCCACCTGCCAACAGTCTAAAAATAATAATCTATCGACTCTTGGGGCCTTATAATTCATAGTCGATGCTTAAGAATAAGTATTGCTTAAGTTATACTTATTACTCAAATGTGATTCATAAACGAAACTTTGGCTCAAGAAAAGAAAAAGTATTACTTAAATTAAGTAGGTTGGTCGAGACATTGCTTTAGTTATAATCACAATTTTTTTATTTTTAAAAATTATCAAAATTAGCTTAAAGGTCTATTTACACATAACCGTTCCGTGTCCGTTCCGTATCCGCACCGTCCGTTCAGTATCAGTGCAAGTGTATTTACACTTTACCGATTCGTATCCGTGATGTCCGTTCAGTATCAGACATCAGTGAAAATTATTAGGCTTTTTCATACCAACTTACTTCATTATACTACTTACGTCTGTACGAAGTACACGTTTGTACCGATATTACTTTTCATTTTGTGTTGTTATAATTACAATTTATAAATCTAATTCATTTTCGTACCTATTTTAATAACTGTTTTATAATCAAATATTTGAGTGAAAATATGGCTGAGAACTTAGATGACCTAGAAGATCTAGCCGTACTTGCATTGTTACTAGACGAAGAAGAAAAAACAAAGAATAATACAAAACAAAAAAGACTTTGGGTTCACGACGTATGGAAAAAAAGAAAAACAGAAGGAGAATTTGCCACTTTATATAAAGAACTAGTTGATCATGAAACGAAATTTTTTGAATATTTTCGAATGCCACAATACAGTTTCAACGTATTGTTGCATAAAATTGAAAATGATATTAAAAAACAAGACACTTTTTGGAGAGAGGCCATAACACCAAGAGAACGACTGGCAGTTTGTTTAAGGTACGTGTACAATTTTACTATGTATATGGTAATTTATTTTTGTAAATTTAATTAAGCTTAACAAATTTTAAATCCTTTTAAAATAAATATTTTCTTGTAAAATTAATACATATGAATTGCTTTTAAAATAAATGTTGTCTTGTATATTATTAACGAATGTTGAATAGTTTCATAATAAATTAAAAAAAAATTTAGAAGGTATATAACTAATATATAAAATTAACATTATAATTTATAATATCAAATCATTTGTAAATATCTGGTCTGTAGGTCCTTGGATATTATGGGCAAGATTCTGAGAAGCGTTTAAAGACATATTTTGACTTAAATCTGCAGGGGATGGTGGCGCAGATGAACAATACGATATATTTGGTGATAATGTATTTGTTGGCACTTGAACATAGGCATGGTTTTGAGAATTTTTTTGAGTAAACTGTGGAGATGGCGTTGAGGACAGGTAGTGCGATCTAGATGTCATGTTTCGTGGTTCTTGTGCATATTGGTTGTTTTGAGCTTGAATGTTATTGTTATGGGTAAGGTTCTGGGTAGCATTTAAAGAAATATTTTGGCATAAATCTGCAGGGGATGGTGGCGCAGATGAACAATACGATGTATTTGGTGATAATGTATTTGTGGGCACTTGAACATAGGCATGGTTTTGAGCATTTTTTTGAGTAAACTGTGGAGATGGTGGTGAGGGCAGGTAGTGTGATGTGGATGTCATGTATCTTGGTTCTTGTACGTATTGGTTTTTTTGAGCTGCATTTGGAATAATAGTTGGGTTTAATTGCTGATAATATGTTGGCGATGGTACAGTAAAATATGGCACTGTATGTGAATTTTTTTTCTGTTCTTCGTCTAAGATCATTTTCATTTCACACTCTTGGACTATTGAAAATATTTTGGTTTTCACTAAGTTTAAATAATACGGTGTGAATGTCTTAAGTGTTGGTGAGAGGCCTGCCAAAAAAGCATCAACTGGATTATTTTGAGTGACATTGAACATATTATTTTCCTTTTTTTGCATAATATATTTCATCAACGTGGTTGAAGCCGAATCTGGTGTTTTAATTATTGAACGTTTTTGGATCGATTTTCGAACTGGCTTAGACGACCGGGTTTGTTCAACATTTTGCAATTGCTCACCGTCTATATCGTTGATGATCTCGTCAATTTGAACTGCAGCGTTTTCATTATCGTTTTCATTTTCATTTTCATCCACGTCGTCATTGAAAATGTCTACGTTGTCTTCATTGTCAACTACATCTTCTATGTTTCCCAAAGTGTCCCTTTCTTGTAGATGTGGTTTTAGGAATTGTAGCTGGTCATCAAATTTATATTTTTTCACTTTTTTAGCGGCTTGCCCACTTGTTGTTTTTTTTATGGATTTTCGGTAATTATCTCGGATATTGTTCCAACGAGTTTTGCACATTTTTCCTATAATTACATATTGATACTATAATAATAAAACAACTAGTGTATTTCATTATAATAATATCAAGTTCAAAATAGATAATACTACATGTTTATTACTAGGGCCCGGATTTATATGCATTTGCATGTTTTTTTAACAGCACAAAGAGTAGCTAAATAAGCTACAAGCTTGAATTATAGTCAATAGATCCGGAATATATAGTTTTATTTTGTATATTTCTTGCATATTATGTAAGTGCATATTTGAATGATAACCGATGTATAAATACATACATATTTTGTATTTTTGTATGTTTTTAGTACTTACACATAATTCCGGGCCTTACTTATAGGTTATTTTATATTTTACACATCAATAATATCATAAAGAAAATATTTTTATTACGTATTTATTCATATATTTACAATTGAATTTAAATCATAACATTTATAAACTAACACTAACTATTAAATTGTAATTTTATAATTTTCTTATAATTTTTATGTAATTAAAAAGTTATAGGTATATTTGATGTTTCAGATTTTTGGCTACGGGAGATTCCTTTAAAACAATTTCATTTAGTTATCGTCTAGGTCATACAACTGTTTATAGAATTGTAATTGAAACTTGTAAAAGTATAGTAACAAATTTAATGTCAGAAGTAATGCCACAACCCACAGAAGAAAGATGGAAACAAATTGCAAATGATTTTTGGACCAATTGGAATTTTCCAAGCATTACTTATGAATACAGCCCTTAGTATCTTAAATAGTAATTTTAATAATATGATATTATAGGGATAATAATAAATTGTATATATTGTTTTATACTTAGGCACACATGTCTGGGAAGTGCATTAAATTCGAAAATGTGTTTTTTTTGTAATATTCATCATACGTCATATAATAATATAATATCGATCGATCGTATTCGTTATACTTAATATGCCCGTCTCCGTTTTCGAATATTTTTTATAATGTCAAAAATAATATTGTCGAAGAACAGAAAATAAAAAAGGCATGTATTGTGTGGACCTATGTGTGTGTTGTGTGCATGTAATTTAACGACACAACTGATTTAGTTGGTACTCTGCAGGACTACTGTGCTGCTTTATTCATTTATTGAATAAGATGTAAAGCTCTGCAGTATAATAATATGTAATCCGCCGGGGTTTTATCGCCGAGTAACTCAAAATCCTCAAATAAATTACAATAATTATTGTGCGGCTGAGAGCGAGATGGAAAGAGTGAGTGTGTGCGTGTACGTAACAGTGAGTGAGGGGGAAACTTTGTGTAGAGTATTGTTTACCCCGCAATCTATTCTTAGCGTTATACTCAAGCAAGAAACAAGGACGAAATTAACATATTTATTACATTAATATCAGGCCATCCACTGCCCGCGACTCGCCGCCCGCCCCGCCCTCCCCACCGCCGTCGGTGTTCGTAAATATTGCTAAGCCTTCTCCAAATAACATTTAATAACACCCTTCCCGTATTATAGCAAAACTACTTTTCTCGTCCAATACCTACCCACTGTTTGTAATACGCAACGCCGCCAAAACTTTTCGTTTTGATTTATGCATTATTGTTTTTATCTTGTCCCGACACCCTTGCACCCCCTCCACCGTCACGCCGTCGCCCCCCTCGGCCCGCCTTGGCGCCCCCCTCGGCCCGCCTTGGCGCCCCCCCCCCCTTGCCCGGCAATAACCATAATGGACTACCGGGGGGGGGAAATTTTAGGTGTCCGCCGACTGTTCCGGGCGAATATAAATTAGCGGCTTAAGAAAATAAACCAAGTACGAACGTACGATTTCTTATCTGTGAATTTTTATTCACACTCTGCCAATTCTCCTAATGGAAAATATATAAATTACAATGTTACATTCGCGTTTTGTGTATATATTATATTCTGTGGTTCAAACACAATATAAACGAATAAAAATACACTAGCCCGGGAACAGGTTGAAATCTTCAAATTGAAAAGGACAAAAATAAAATGAAAACGGTCGTCGCGGTTGTTTAGCGAAATATTGTCTACGTGGTCTAAATAAAAACGGTATACTTACACCGACCGCAATATTAATATTATATTATAATGACAGTGTAAACTCAAAAAGACACGTGTATTTTATAATAAAGTTGTCGAGCAGATGAAAAATATTTTTATGGAGTCGATACAAAATGAATAAAAAAAAAAATGCACGTAAAAGATGGGACGAAAATGATTAATTTTTCGTGTACATTATTTCGTCCGGCGCGTTTAGTAATAAATTATACGGAATTATTACTTATTACTTATTATACAGTATACACGTATTATTATGATAACCCGCGATTACATATTAATATATTACTATTATATTATTATTTATTACTAATAATTAACAATAATAAATTAACGGCTTAGGGTCAACATAATATTATTTAAAAACCATCTCGATTTTTATCAATTTACGAAGGAAAACATTGTACGTGCCGGAGCTGAGTACCTACCTATGGGCTATAATAATAATAATAATAATAATAATAATAAGGTTATACGAAACTTGGTTAATTGAAATATTTTCGATAATTTATATTACCTCTGATAATAATATGATTTGATTTATAATATTAATTTTTCATTTTCAGGTAAGAGTCATCAGTGTTAAAAAATTGTTATCCCGTCCATTACACGAGTCGTATATAACGTCTAGACCCGAACAAAACGTGAGTATAATGCTATTATGTTATTATTTTGCACGAAGTTTGATGAAGGAAAACAATCGTACGAAAACGTATCTGCAAATGTAAATACTGAAAAACATGGCGTAGAAATAATAGTTGTAAATAATGTGCATTGTTCCGTTTCTTTATATTTTTGTTATTAAACTTGGACTATTAGTTACGTTGATTTATCTTATAGGAATCGTATCGCATATAAATCTCAAACGTTTCAGGTTGTCGTACTCTGTTTTCATTTATGCATCGAGTTAAAATTATTAGATTAAATTATGGACTGCCTTTTTTTTTAGTATATTTGCATTTTGCGGCGATAATACGATTTTTAAACGCCCCTCGGGTTTTAATCAACTTTAACATTTCATTTCACGAAGTTCGTCAGCGATTCTGATGGTTTTAACTTTTAATGCATTCCGAACAAATGAAGAATTGCAATAATATTCTAAGTTGCTTAGTTCCACCAAATAACTACACCAATATTAATATAATTTTAAAAACGTTGTCTGTTCCACTCTGTATATTATTATTTATTAATAAAATAATATTGTCTGCGACACAAAAGAGAATTGTGTATTATATAAACTTTAATTATAGTTTGAGTCTGACGTCCTAAGTTTGATCTCTAAGTCCTTAATTTCATACCCCGTCCATTCATACCTGGCTTCTAGCCATTTTCATATACAGGATTAACGGGAAACCCAGAAAGTCTGCTGGTTAAAGTGAAGTATTGCTTTATAGATCGCTATGAATGCATTCGAAATGAAAATATAGTTATACTTCAGCTTGCCCTATATTATTTGCCATTCAGACCATATACATGAAGAACTTTCAGTGCATATTGTGCGGAAAATAATAAATTACAGCAATGACGGGAAAAGGGGTCTTGATATAATATAAAACCAAGCTCGTACTTAAAAAAAAAAAAACCAAAATATTTGACTAATTAAAATGTTACAACGTAGATTTTTCCCCTTTTATGTATTATAAAAAATAACCCTTATTAATTTTATTGTACAACCAACTGACCTTTTCATTTTAAATCCAAATCTAAAATGTAGGTACTTTAATAAGAACGTTTTATCTATACCATTATAATATTATGTGTATTTTACTATTTAGTATTTTGTTCACGTTGGTTCAAAACATAATAATGTTGTATACAGACATACAGTTCGTCCATACAACAGGCACTTATTAATTACATAATATTATAATTATATAATCTATAAACGTTATAATATTTAATAATATACAATACAGGTACATAATAGGTATACAGTGAAACCTCTCCTAACGAACACCTTTTTAACTAGAGGGCTCCTCCAAATAGCTAACGATTTCTCGGGAACCCATTACAAATTTTCTATTAACTGAACTCCCTGAATAGGGGACAAAATGTCAGCGACCGGGAGTGTCCGGTATTTAGAGGTTTCACTGTATATGTACATAACAATTTACTATAATAGACGTATGTCATTTGTTTTGGATACTTTTACCATCGAAATTGAATTTATAGACTAAATATTATACTTATACTATCGTCGCGTTATCGTTTAAGTGTAACGGCGAGAATAGAATTTGTAGTTACCTATTTTTGTTCTCTCCTGTGCACGCAATCCATTATATTATGTACTCAAATAAAATAATACAGCATTGTAAATCTAATGAGTGATATACATGTTAAACTATGTGCATGGCACGTGGTGGTTATAATATAGTTGCCTACTTGCCTGAGTAATTGTACGTCATGTAGTGTATAATGTTTTATTACGACACATTACCTACAGAGAATAAGTCGGGGTGAACAACTGGTTGCCACCTATTTATAATTGTATGTATAATTCCTATTGGGAATCATAATTGTATTTGTTTTGTGTGTCGGGCTTTATAATATATGTGTAGTACTGTAGTATAAATAGTTTAAATATATGTACACAGTACGATGGTCGTATTGTTTGTTTTAAAATTACGACAAATAGCCAAATAGGTATCGAAAAAGTTTTAAATTTGTTTCTATTGATTTTTCTTGGATACGAACGAGTGAACAGCACTAAAACAAAGTTTTATATCCGTAGGTATAGCTGTAGAACTGCGTGCGATACTTATATACACATATATGACAACGGGAATGCGACCTTTCGATATGGGTAATAGTTTTCGTCGATAATTGAAAGTTCGTCGTCAATAATATTACACGCTGCAGTCACCGATGCACTCGCATTTCAAACCAACCTCGCGGAATTCGCTTGCATCGGACGTCGATCGCTGCAGCTCTATAAATAATAAAATTCATATTGTACAGAGTGAACGAAATAAGTGACGGAGGAAATACGGCGAGGGCCGCCCTATATGTTTGACTCGATGGATCGGAGCATAATACACCTATCATAATAAGCCCGTTGTGCACAGAAATCGAGAGAGACACGCCGACTACTATATTATTATTATTGTCACAACTTTGGTACCTATTGATGCCTAATTTAATATTATAGAGTGTTGGAGACGATGAGTGAATTTTTTTTTACTGCCGTCCGGTTGATAACGACGAGTCGTCGTCGGCCATCGACGTTCCGGGAGCCATCCCCCACCACCTGCAAACACGCACTCCGCTTCGACGGTTCCATTTGTCATCGGACGAGCCGTCGCGTTTTTATCGGGCGACTATGCCACGCAATCGGTACTTACCCGCACCGCACACTTACCTACGCGCGTGCGCCATCATAATTCACACGGTGTTGTACCTAGTATATTATAATATAAACCGTAAATTATTATTGTTCGATACGTTTTTAATGGGACATAAACAATGTTATTATACCGTACCATGCCGAGCTGGTCGCGCGCGTGCGTAGACGTTATTATAAAATATTAAGGAGTATTTAATGGACGGACGGCGCGGAGGTTACCTAAGTCCTCCGCTTGCTCGTTTTCAAATAGGAATATCAATTTATTTGACGTGTCCTGCCCGTCGATTTATTGCACGCGCTATAATGTATTCAAACGAGATCGCTGCAGTACACACGCCGCCGCATTTATACAACAATGATTTTACGAAACGATAAATACGAACGTGCCACGCACACACATCAGCCCGGACCAGATGAACACACACACACACACAGTGTGGGCACTTCATATTGTTGTTATTATCAGTAGTTATCACTGTACACCGGAGTCGTTTTATAAACTATACAATAATAATCGTGTTCGACGTCGAAGGGCGGAGACGGCGAAACCCCGTCATCTTCCAAAATTTAAACGAACCTAATATATTATATTGTAAAACCTACCCTATTATATTATACCTGCAGAAGCGTGGACATTATTGAACATTTGTACGGCACTTACGGGGCCCACGATTGAATAAAACAGAAACGGTTCGTATAGGTTACACATACTATATACAATTTATATACCACGTTGGCTTTCCATCCCTGCACCTCCCCCCCCCCCCGCCGTGAATGGCAGACATGCTCACACCACTTCACCGTCAGCGTTCGTCCCGTTTGGCAAAACGCCACCCGAATACTCCCCCGAAATTACAAAAGCTGAAAAACGAAACAAACGAAAATTAAATTAATTTAATAAATCTTCGTTAATCGAATACGACGCAGTCCGGCGGGGTTGGAGTGGATTAATAAACAAAATAAAAAAAAAACCTATTTATTTCGACAAACACGAATTGTTTTTAACTGTATAGTTTTTTATTTTGCACCCCGTTCTCAACTGCAGACTTTGGCGGTACGGCACCTTACAACAATTATTATTATTTATTAAACCAATTAAATATAATATTGTAATACTCCGGCAAAGTATATATTATTGTCCGATATAATAAATACGCATCGAACCCGATATACATAATATACGGTTGTTCAAACCAAAAAAGGAAACGACGGGACGGCTAGACTTCGTTGTGAATGTCGTGATCGAGTGCGGTTTTCGCGGTAACTCAATATGATACCGTTTTCAAACGTTTCCTGGCGACGAAACGACATCACGTTCCAAACCTCAGCGACACATAAGGGTTAACTACCCCACCCGTGTCGCCGAAGGGGGTAATCGTTATACATCGGACTCGCCGTGGTATATTATGTTAGTACGATACGGTATAAGTGGTATCCAATATCCATAACAGCTGCAATATACCTATTTGATTGAAAATTCTCGTCGAACTATTCTGCCATTACGATCACAGAGCTTTCACTCGCATTGTAATGCACTGGATGCATATTATATCCCAGAATATCTATTATTCCTTTATTATATAGTTATGATTAGAAGTTGACTATTAGAACAATGTAACATAGTGGCTGCAGCGGACGCTTCGCTATAATACAATACAATATTAATTATTGCGATTCCGTCGTCGGGTTTCGTTTACCGGATAGATATTATATAGGCCGGTCGTGAACTCTCGCACATAGACCAATGGAGGTTTTCCTTAAAACCGGTTCCGAAGGGAAACACTGTACTGCAATATATACATATAGGTATAGATGTGTATTAATATTATTAAACGTAGGTACACCATATAATGCGAATTTCTTCCGATAGATTCTCATTCGGTTTGTTGCCTTATTCTCTCTTGGTGGACCGATCGCAGGTCAGGAGCCGGCGATGGTGGTGGTGCAAGGTTCATTTAGCGTGGAAATGTGCAGACATGGTGGGTGTGTCACCGTGGGGTGGGAGGGGGTGAAAAATCGCGTTGGACGAGGAATAAATTACACACGCGGCCGCTGAACAATGCGAAACATTCGCAGTGTATAACACACACACATATATATGTGCGCATTAAACTCTGCGAATAAAAACGGCTGTACCTATATATAGCTATTATGTATAGCTGGCCATAACCATTCCTCCGTTTGACATGATCAATTTTTAGCAACATAACTTACTCGTTCGTATACACATTATATATAATGTATATAATATCGTTTTAAGAATTGATCGCTCGTGCACTCTGCAGCTGATTTATATCCACTTGGGATCATGTATTATATAATATGTATATATATTATTACTATCATATACGTTTATATATATATATATATTATATATACATACATATGTATATGCGCGAGAAGACCTCACGCAACTTGTTAACATTCTGCGATGAAAATCCGACATCGAGACTCGTGTCAAAAATCGATAGCTCCCCCACCCTCACCGTTGTGTGTGCATGTTACCCATGTATATTATTACAACACGCGAACGAGAGAAATGCTCACAAAAAAAAAAGCATAGTGTTGCAGACTCGCACAGCTCGACCGACGACTGCAGCAACAATATTATTATTCTGGACCCCCCCATCACACATATTATATATCTTGTACAGCAGAACAGGTGTTTTTAAAATGTAATACGTCAATACGGAACATCCGACGCGAATTTTGACTCGGACGACGTCTCGGAATTTTTCGTCGTCTATGAGAGGCGATATACATAATATAATACGCCTATACCATCGTAAAGTTCGCTATGATGGCAATGAAAATATGCTGTTGCAGGTGTGTACGTACCTAAAACGTCGAAGTAATAATTATTATAGATCGTTGTGAATCGACTCTGATCTCGAAAATGTTCGCGTGCATTCTATTTAAGCTGTGCATCATATTAAATATTATTGTGATATATACATCGGTAATGTTCACTCTCGATCAATATACAACTTCTCTGCGCCGCTGCTATTATTTTATCGTCATCATTTTTTTTTTCTTCAAATATTGCAGCCATACCTGTATACGGTTTGTAATACTAATACTATTATACATCCACTAATAATATAGTAATAGTAATAATGTCATACGGATCGTCGTTGCGCAACGTTTCGAAATCATTTACCCCCCAAAAATTCCTCGCCGCTCCATTGATCCGATTATATTAGATAAGTAGATTAATTGGTTTTAAGTGACATTCAATTATTAAACGTCCGATTACAAAACATTAAACTGTATATTATGAGTCGTGAAAAGTTTAACTGCCGACCGTATGGATATTTGTACATAAAAAATATAATATATTATTACAATATAATAATAATATAAGCTAATCTCTTAATGGTTTTGGAGATTTCAACGTGTACAAATTCTAATAAATAATAATATTATATCGGAATCGTGGATCACTCGACCGCTAGTTGTGGCCTCAACCGACAAGCGTCTTCTTCGCATCAAAACGCTAAATGTTAATTTTTTTTCTCGACGTCGTCGTCGTTTGTAGGACGTTTTAAATTTAATCGATTCCTCATAATGTACACCGCAGCAGATATTCGACATAAAATCCCCTAAGTAGGTATAATCCCGTGGGCCGAGACGAAAAAAAACGGCTTGTGAGTACTATTTTCCGTGTAGGTATATAGACTTGTACTGCAATAACGCGCGAACCGTAAATAGATTACTCTCGCGTATAATAGTTATTCAAATGACAGAACAATAAGTCGACGGGCGCACAATAATAGGATAAGGTTTTTTTTATATACTCGTACTTATAATATTTTTTATTCATATTATATACAATATACATCTACAACACAGGTCACACTCCAATACATTTGTAGATATTATGCAAACGGTCACTTTTGTGCGCATATGATAATTATTATTTTCGTTTATTGTTATGAGACGGGTTCGACCGTGTATCCTATTATACGTAATACGTTATAAATTATAAGTACTTACACTGTAAGTACTTACACTTTATAATCATCACCGGACGAAGCCCCACTCGCTGGCATCTCATCTCGCCAAATTATTATAATACGTGTCAAATACTCGGCATGACGTTTTCATAATTTCATATATCACTTGAATAATATATATATTATATATATATATATTATATATCGTGACGTTTCGTTTACTTTGGCTCTTCACCAGTGTTTGGTTAACAGATGTGCAATTTTTTTTCTTCCGTCGCGTGTAGGTACACTTTTTTTTTCCTAACGAATTGTCGAGCCAAACAGATTTAGCTCACCTATATCTACATTAGTCACAAAAAAGATGGCCGTCGTATACGATCGAGGATTTCAACGCTCTTACGAATTTCAAATCGGAGTAATTACAATTCAATTATTCATAAAACATGATATTCACATGTACTATTCATTGAATACCTAAACCTACCAATATAATAATATTGTATATTATGTATAATATGTGTTATATTGCTGCTGTTTAATGGTCAAGTTGTATTTTTCTATCCGTACATAATACTAAATTAATAACCTACACGAGAATATTATAGAGTTACTAGGTACCTGTATAGTTAAGACAAAGGTACCTCAATATTTTAATCGACTGTTTGTTTGAACTCAAAACTAAAATTAATAGAGCAAAGAAATCGTCTGCAGTCTGTCGAGGTTCAGACTATATAACATCAAAGCTGTTACATATTAGTGAATATTCTGATTTCTGGTAAATGGCAATATTATTCTTTATCGTTTCCAAATAATTCTTATACCGAGTAGAAAATAACAGTATTATAAAAAACACCGAATCTCATCGACCGAATTGCGTCATATCATATTTTTCCAGAAATCCGAATAAAAAATCGCCGCTCAATAATCCACGCACAGAGAACAATAAAAATATACATATCTAATAGTATTACATCAGTTTCGGAGGGCTATTGATCATTTTTTTTTTTTGTTTCATTTCCGTGCAGTTCTCGTTGTTTTCGTTTCTACGACCAATGACCGACGTGATGTCGTGGCATAATTTTGTAGTGTGTGTGTGTGTGTTTTTTTCTCCAAACCGACAGCTTTTCAGTATCTAATATTGACGTAACGCCAATGTGTTTTAATGTGTTTCTTAAAACATTTTGCAACGCTCCCGTCATAATCTCTCCGCGGACGTAAACAACATTTACCGCCATCGAATTCACATATTAATATTATCTATTATTATTATTATTATAATATTGTACCACCGTACGCGCACGCTTGTAGATAATATTGTAATATAATTAATTAATAATTTCGCGTTTAATATCACGCGTGTTCCAAAATAACTGCGATTGCCAAGTCTATACACTTTACGGCAATGTATAGGTAATTAACTTTAATACATAATATATAATAATATGTAATGTGTGGGTATATTATTATATGCATATAAGTATATAAAATATAGCTATACACAACTGGAACACGATATATTATAATATGTATAAGTATAGGTACGTTTTCAGTAGTCCCGAGTCAGAGCTATTATAATACTCTGCTAATAATTAATAATAATTCGTGTCTAATATTATTATATTATAAAAATGTGTTAATACCATAGTTATGTAAAAAAATGCGAACTACGAATTAATTAAATTTCAAAAGCATCGATGAGTCATCAACAATGAACATGTTATTGACTTTATGTGTTTAAGTATAATTTTCTTGGTATATTAATAACGCTCACTGTTTTTTTTTAAAAAAAAACCATGCTTGTAAACTATAATTATTGATAAATAATTAATGGAACAAACACTACACTTTTCAATACAAAATAAATTACACATTTGTGAATTAAAGTTTGTTCTCGCAATATAATACACAGCAACATAACGTAATTCCATTATAATAAATCGATAAAGTAAATATTTGTATGTATTTATACTTAAATAAAATAATATATATATATATACGTAGTACGTACTTTTATATAGTGTTTTTAAAAGAACACAAAAAAAGTTAAATGTTTGGCTAAGTTATTAAATTTATCTTTTATTATTATTACTGCAGAAAAAAATATTGTTATTTTAGTAAATACAAAATAATATGCGGGTAACATTATATAGGTATCTATTTTATAATACTGCAGCCTACAGGGATATTAATTGGATTAGTGTAATGGAGAAAATGCAATTTTTATCTTCTTGGACTTTGTTAAAACGCAAACACTGTTGGAATACCATTTATTTAAGTTGGTTCTTTTAATCATGATTGTTTTTTATAAGATATTATACGTATTATACCTTTGCACAAAATGTTGGCGACTGCGGGCAACTTTTATAAATGTGTATGATTTTCTAAGTATTTTTATTTCGAGTAACTTTTCCTCGATGTATACTATCTGATATATAATATTGAAACCCATCATCAGAACGTTTTCGAAGCAACGCTGATGCAATACATTTTATCTCAGCACGATGTACAATGGTAATTATATTCAAATATTTGGCTTTGGAACGGGGAAACATGATTTTTAAACAATTATAAACGTTTCATTATTACATGGAATAATAACGAACAGACATCTCTAACAATTGATGTAGTAATAGCATTTATGTCTATTGTTGTTGTTGTGTTTCGTAAGTGATTATTAATTCGAAAGGGTTTGTTTAATATACGTATAATTAAAATAGTAGTTTTTTTTTTCTCCCGAGACGTGTCTACGTGTTCATACCACGGTATTTCGGTGTCGTGAGTTTGTACAAACATACCTATTATAGGTATTGGATTTTTTTTTCCTTTCCTTTTTATCGGTTGAAAATCTTTAAAAAATAGTTTCTAGTATATTATTATAGTAGGTATAGGTACCCATTATATCCATATGATACGTAAACATTCGAAAACTTGTTTCTCGATCGCATATATATTATATAGGTACCCGTAACCCAATATTATTTTGATAAATCGATTAAGTTTAAAATTAAAATATTATAAATATTTAATGTGTGTTTATTTAATAATAATATCATAATATTCTATAGTCGGAAGTGTTGTGCTGATTATACAGTGCGCTGGTCAATAATTAAAAGAAAACTGATTAATATCGCATTTGCAGGATATTATGATATTATTATGTATATTATGTGGTAACTGGAATTTGCATAAACTCTGCAGTGCAGTAAATCGAACGTTCTAAGCGAGTTATAAAATTGTCTTAGAAGAACACAAAGACTCTTATTCTAATAGGCAGTAAATATATTTTGCCGGTTTTCAGGTGTGATGAAGATTAGAAAAAAAACAGGTTTAACAAATGATATTACTTCACTGTATTTCTATGTAGGTACCTTCGGAAAGAATTCAGTTATACTGTTACGAAACCAGTTTCGATATTCAGTCGTGACATTTAAAATTATTATTATTATTATTTTTTTTTTTTTATATTATTAGTAGTTATCCGTCTATGATTTTATAATTAACACATTTTTCGATCACTTGTCGCGGAGAAATAATTGACCACTTGCACCGGGACACATTCCAAAGTCTAACCGTCACACGACCGATGCAGGGTAAAACGATCGGTAAATGCAATGCAATGCAATTGCTTATTATTGTCTATCGGTGCTTGCCCGATTGTCGCACGAGGTAATAACATATACCTTAAAGTCCCGGTGTCCGGTATTCGGGTTTGTTCGGTTTTTGTTTTACTAACGTGCACAATTTTTACTCGTATATCGAATTTCGTAAAATTTATCGTTCTGGAAGGTCCGTGATGTGTCCACGGTGACGGGTAGCAGATATCGTTATGGTGTATCGTCATCGTGCTGAAGATTTGGCAGATCTGCGCGGAAAGTTTGATATTATAGGCATCCGACCACTTACAGCGATTAAAAATGTAACCAACCATATTATTTCGACAGGTCTCCGATCCGATTCGGAAAGCGCGTCGTTAAAATCCAACGGGGTCTGAAAGAACGCCGGGGTCGGTTTAATTAAGAACCATTAACATGCCACGGCCGAGTCACCTCTACCTACCCGACCATCACAGTATTTCTCACCCCCACCCACCCCCAACTACGACCCTTCCACCCGGGCCGTACCGCATTTAACAAACAATGGAAAGTTATTTCAGTCAGGCGACAACACTGCTGCACGCGTCTCGTCAGTCGTCCCTGATGAAAAGCCTTTCACGTTTTCGGTATATAACACACAAAATAAGATATTATGTGTACGTTACAAAGCCAACGACAAACGGAAACATTTTAATTAAACATTGACGTCGTCCTCATCCTCTCGCGTGTTATTATCACGCTAGACATAAAATCAAAATATGTATAACGACAGTACAATACAAATATATCGTGTGTATTATGTGCCTAAATAATAATGTACTATGTGTACCTATATACGTTTTGTTGCCTCAAAATAACGTCGGTAGTTATCATAATAATAATATAGAGTTTTAATTTCGTATAATTTGATAACGAGTGTATCGTCGGACGTGTGTTTATAATAATATATAATAATATTATGATTGCGCGTGGGCGTATATATAACTTTTTTATTTGTTGCGCTTCTGCAGACCAAAAAAAAAAAAACAAATAATAAGTCTTTAACCGCTCTGCGCGAAAAACAAAAGAAAAGAAAAAAAGTGATAACTCCCTCCCCCCCCCCCCTTCAGTCGGATGTACGCGTATGTATACCAAGAAGTCAATAAAACCTTTAAACGCTGCACCTTTGATAAAGCATGTACGGCACTGTCCGACCATCTGTCGAAGTCATTTGGTTTTTTTTTGTTAAGTGTAAAATCAATATATTAAAATAATGTTATAGATGTAGGTAAGTATACCGTTTAGAATCGGTTGAAAGTCGACTCAGACTATACCCTTCGAGGGAGGGGTGGTCGTTCGGTTGCTGTGAAACTGCACGAGAGGGGGAGCGGTGTGCGTCTCGCGCCACGAAGAGTTATTTCTCAGAAAATCGTGTTGCACGTCTTTTCCAAATCTCATTCTATTAAAAGCTGCCACGGTGAGGACGAAATTTACGGTGCAAGTTTTGATAGTTTAAGTTTAAACTTTACGTCCGGGGCCAAAAGCTCCGCGCACTGCACCCACACACACTCTGCCCGCCCCGCCCGTTCGCTCCTCATCACCATACTCCTCGCACTCTTCCACGTCCACCCCTCTCGAAATGAAAAGTTTCCCTTTAGATTAATGTTAGTAGCAAAGTTTTAATGTTTAATAACGAATAAATTCTTCAAGTTGTAGCTTTTATATTAAAGTTTTGTACACCGTAATTACTTTTGCCAATGCGAATTTTTTTTCCAACTCAATAATAAATACATACTTTACACATCAAAAGTTTTTCGCAAAGGTCGGGTGGTTTTTGTGATTCCTAGGCGGTCCCGCAGGCAATAATCGTCGTCTGTATATTTCCCGCTCACCCCTTTCGTGGTTCTATGCGATTTTTTGATCTGCAAAGCTGCATGCATTTACCAGTGCCTTTATCCGATATATCTATCCACGATTTCGATAGATTTACGACAAACACAACGTCTGTAACTATATAATATAGTGTAACAACTAACAATCTGTAAAATTATTGTAGATAACCATTGATAGTAACTATATATACACCTAAGAGTAGGTGTATTAAGTAAAATAATTAATATCTCAACGTTTTCCACATAAGTCATAACATTAAATGCAGATAAGTAATATTATATTACATTTTTACTTTCGATGTAATAACCAGCCACAAAAGCTTCTTTACACTCGTAGGAAAAATGTCACCAGAAACGTATTAATTATTGTTTATTACTGTATTATTTATATTTGCATGTATTATATATTTACGATATTCGATTTTAATACAAATAATAATAATAATAATACCATTTTGTCGTGTGTATAAAATATAAAACACAATACTCGTTATGTTATCACGTTATTCCGTTGAGGACGATAAAACAATATTGTGACTACACCGCGGCAATTTATAATATTAAAACCATTGTAATATTATAGTACCTAGGTATATACCTGTATAATATGGGTTTATACTTGTGGGGATTTTTTTGCAATCGTTTGCTCGTGTTTCTTACTCGTTTATCGAACGAGGTTACTATAATACACGACCGTCGTCGTAATTAAAATTCGTTCCATGTTGCACACTAATAATACAATTTGCATTCGACGAGATAATTTTTAAAGTAATTAGGTTAAAAACACATACATACACACACAGACGTTGTCGTCGTTTCTAAAGTGCTTATTAAAGAACGATCAATACAACGGGCCACGGGAAAACTGACAACGCTATCTAGCCGCCGCTACAAAGTAATAACAATAATTATAATAAAATTATTAGGTATTTATTTCAAAAAAAAATATAAAATTTCATACTTATAGTTGGCTTAAACGTTTACGGATTAAAAAACAAAAAAAAACAACTCCTCGCCGTGGTGGTCTAAGTGCGCCGCTCACCCCACCCCCTCCCTCCATCACCACAAAATGTCGGTGATCGAAACGGAAATAATATCGCGACCTCCGTAACAGCCGCGGCGTCGGACCCATCATTATGGTTAATAACTATTTTCTTTCAGTATATCATGTCTGCACGTATATACTATCTATTCCTGTTCAAGTATTCCATTTTTAATAAAGATAAATTAATCGTCAAAGAAGAAAAAAAGAAATACGCGATATCATAGCCGTGCGCCACTATACGAGGGTTCTCGGGGCAATATTGATTTTTTTTTTCGCCCCCTTCGCGACGCCGTCCTTTTATATGCGATGATTGAAGTGCCGTGCATACTATTATATATGCATTCCCTCTTCAGACGGTCCGCCCCCCCCCTCGCCTCTACGGTTCTTTCTCCCCATAATTTTCCATCGGATACATTTAATAATTAATGATCGTCTGTGCGCATACATGTGCGAACGTGGTACTATAATATTATATGTGCGTCCCAAAAAGAAGGTTTAAAAAGAAGAGATGTGGGAAAAAAAAACAACCGGCCGTTATGTAGGTCGCGGGCAACCCTATATATAATGTACCCACCTACAACCACCTACTTACCAGAGTTACCACTTACCGTCGTCGCAGCGGTGATCAAACTGAAAAATGTCACATGTTTGACATAATATGCAGCACAATTTAATTGTTAAATGATGTTCGATGTCAAAGCCGCGACCGTTAAGTGTCCTCTGTCGTATTTGTGTGCACTACTGCCGTTCAAAGTCGCGTTATAGAACTCATCACTATTTTCTAATACGTAACAATAATATTATCAATATATTGTTTAGTAACCCACTTTTAATGATAGACCTTTATTCGGTCATCGGAACAATAACATATTGTATGGAACTCTTGGCAATATCATAATACTGTATGATCGAGTGGCAAAGACGGCGTGCGCGAATGTATAAAATATGTTTGCGGGCGAGTGGTGGGGGGAGGGGTTCTTTTGAGTTTTTGATAAGACAAACAATGATTATATAATATTAAATTGTTTTAATTAGAATGTATGAGACAACTTCCGTTTTGCTGTTTGACGTCCATTGTGTTCGTTAACCGACTTTTTATGGAAATCCCACGGCGACCTAGAAACGTCATTCACTCATTTAGTCACTATTCAGTATTCACACTCGGTATAATTTATTTTTAATTACAATTAAATATTTCATTTTCCTGGGCCGTGCCAAATTTAATGAATGCTTGTACTTCTCGGAAGAAAAATAAACAATCTTGGCGGTTTCAAATATTATTATATTGAACGTTAACAATTTTCCTCGAAATGATCCAATCGTTTAACGGGATTTAGGGCGGAAAACATTGAAAATTATAATATTACGAATTGATTTGAATTTTAAATTACTTTTGAAATGTTACACACATACACAAATATTTATAATATTATGTTCGTGTGTATAAAATCCATTTAAAATATATGCTTTTTTTATTGCCACGCTTCTCTCCAACACTATAGCCTAGAATACATCGTTAATACAATTATGTCAGTAATATAAAAATAATATTATATACATTTTAATTGAGAGTATAATATTATTATAGTGCAGGATGAGTCGTCCACGAGCTACTTTCCGTTGTTGTAAAAATGTATAATACGTGTAGGTTAGGTTAACCTATTGCAGACATTTCGTTTACTTTGAAACTGGTTGTAAAACGTCAAAACTGTAATAATAATATTTTAATAATACTAAAATGTGTGATGATGACTTAACGCGGTCACGAGCTGATCAATCACATGTGATACTAAAATTTTAACAAACAATAATGGACTTTTCGTGTCCGTCGTTTTTGGTAATAACTATTACACTCATATTATATCATAGATTATATTTTTGTTGCATTTAAGCACTGCAGCAGGTTATTACCGATTCGTCGTTTATTCGAAATAACAATAATACGAACAAATCGAAAATAAATAAATAAAATAGACCTCCGCTGGTTTTCTACGGTGCCGCGGGGACTCGAAAGTGTTAAACCAGCTCCACAATATGAACAATGATAATCGTAAACGGTTCATTATTATTATAACTCGAAAGTCTTTATCGATCCTCAATAATTTATACGAATACCGGACAGAGTACCTCAGACACCTGTTAATAATCGTGGGTCGCTCTCGGGATGACCATAAAATATCCACACGACGACGGCTCCGCGGATACATATTGCTATTATATAATTTTACATATTTACATAACATAATATTCTGTGCATAAAATATTTAATATGACCGAATTTCATTGTTTTTTATCGCATTATCGTAAATCACTGACATTATACTGTTGCTCAACAGCTTATTTGAACGCGGATTGATACGGGCCGTGCATAACGCGTTCTATTACGAACGAACTCTTCTTCGGACGGTCATAAAATCAATTTAAGCTGCGGTTATCGTCGCGAAGGAACTTCCGAACGCGCCAATCAATTATTCCGAACGTATGTAAAAAACGACTCAGTTATACACATAATAATATTAATAATAATAACAATAATATTATAACGATATTATTTGATTTTACTGATGGATTTTTTTTCCAATGCCTACCACCTACATATCAAATTACAATAGTTTGATAATATTATATTATTTTTGTTGAATTACCGTGTATTTAATAATGTCTGTTTTTTTTTGTTTAACTCTTATACCTACATACAACATTTATAATAATATATATAGGTAATAAATGTGTGTGTATTTATGAAAATAGGTCAACTTTCTACTGAAACTCGATACAAGATTACAAGAATTTTTATCGTATTTGTGTGTGTCTGTGAGTGTGTTGTATTATACATACGTCTATATATATATAATATATTAATGTATATAAACGCACTGATGGCATTCCTCACAACTATTACGGGGAGAGACAAGTAGTGTTCGTTATGATATTATTACGTAACGACATCGCGAGTATTGAATTGTCCGGTTGTTCATTCTGTTTATGGGCACCGGGAACGTGGATTTGTTATAAGAAGACCAGCGACCGCGGACTCGATGGGCCGAGATTTTAATGATACTCACGACCTTGTACCGAACGGGCGAAAAACTTGATCGTCGCGTTTCGTTTTGTGCCCCCGAAGTCGCTTAAGTGACTTCAATTTGTGACTTCGAGTAATATAGGCACAACCGATCGTTTGCTGCTAAAGTAATAATCTTTTTCGTTGCATACGACACGTGCTCGATTGCATGGATACGTGGCTGGTGGTTTTTTTGCTTTGCATATCCCGTGTACTAATCCATTAGGTCGACTTGGCCGGCCAACGGTCGTTTGGGCTTTTCGACAACAATTATGACGAGAAAAAAAAAAGAAAAAAAAAGCATAATATACAATCGGATAATGGACTAATAAAACTAACGAATCTGGGTCGATTGTGAAAGGTGGAATTGAATTTAAACATAATAGATAAATCATACAGTCCGAATGACCCGAATAATTCTCGTTTGATTTACTTCACTTCTCCGCAACATGCCACCGACAGCTGTTGTCGCTGTTTCCTGAATCTTCTCAAACTCGAATGCATAATAGGTACACGTCATGTTATGTATTCGTTTTCGGCAGTGCTTTATATTCTAAACGTACATATAAACCGAAACAATTCAAAAAAAAAATAAAATAAAATATCTTTTCATAGCGATTACATCACGGACGACTTTCTCCAGTGATCTAATTACCCAGTGCCGTCGTCGTTGTCAAATGAGAACATTGTGAAGGCGCGGAGGAAGAGTTAGAACAGTTCAACTTATTATGTCATTTCGGACGTTGTTGCAATCAACCGTGTTAGTCAAATGTTTTGTCTTTACCCGCATTCCTATATTTGGAAATATATTATTATAATATCTAATCTATACCCGTGCTCATAATTTGATTTTTCATCCCACTGTATACCATTAGAGTCGCATCTTATAATTTTATTTCCTCTGTACAGAGAGTCGACTCTGCACGGCCCACGTATAATAACACATCTATTCTCATCGCGGACTGATTATAATTTATGTATTACATTATTATATTATATCGTAAGTATTATAATGTCTGTGCGATGTGTACAACTCGTCCGGGTGCAGACGGACGTAGTGTTGTGTACCTATAATATTGTTATTATATTATTATACACGAATTTGAATGAACGTCATCAGAACGAGGCGTATAGGAGAGGTTGTTAAACTTGAATTATTATTATTATTATTATTCGTAGTAGGTAGCCTAGATCTATTTGTAATTCAATTGTTTCATATTAAATGTTATTATAAACCGTTTTTTTCTGGCACTTCTATATTATCGTTCTGTATACCGAAGACCACCTCTGCGGACCGTTACGCAAAAGCCAATGCCCCCGGCGTGTTATTATTGTATTAGCACTGCGTGTGGTATTTGCAATTCAATTATTTTTCTCTGCCATTTCGGATATTATTCAAAAATTACCACTATAAATTATTTACTTATTTCCAAGTGGATTTTGTTTATGGAATTTTAAAATTCTTCTTTTTCTTCTTAATGCCTTCTGCCACCGCACACACAGTCACCACAGTCACCAGGCACGGAGGTTTATTAGGGTCCTCAAGAAAACTTTTCGTCTGAACACCAGACGATGATCTATATAACACACATAATTTACCAAACCAACTTTCAGTGTAACTCCATTATTATCTATCGTGTTATCGTTTAGCAGCATCGTCAGAACTATATTAGTATACCGTGATTTGCGTGGTATACGTTTGCAGATACGGAAACTGACAGGACGATATTACGATAATATCATCGACGTGATATGGTGAGCGAAGGAAATTATCGTGAAATCGTATTATTATATTTAAGCCCTTATAACTTTTTAGGTCACAGCGTTGTCGTGTATGTGAGAGACAACAAAAACCTTCAATATCCTTTATATATCATATTATTATTGTTTGCCCAGCATAATAATGCTATACCTATACACCCACTTATAATACATATGTCGCGGTGATGGCCGATAACGAACTATGTGAATGCTACATGTTTATTATAATATTATGTACAATATTATATTGTTATATTCGCGTACAAGACCAAATTCATCTCTAACGTTCGACAACAGATCGCGTATTGTACTGGACGCATATGCCACCATTATGATATTATACAATATGCGTCGTCCTAATATAGTAATAATAATATTATACCTACTGTAAGGTTTCAAAATTTCGATGGTTTTTTTTTCATAAATTTCCATACAATATCGTTACAGTTAATATCAAAATTATAATACGTCCGTGACGTCTTCGACGGTTTAGGAGGGGTGTGGGGGGAGGGGGGGGGTTCGGCGTCGAAGTAATACTCAGGAATTCGATTATCTGCCGACTCCGGAAACGACAGAGATCGCGCCACGAATCGGATAAACGACCGTCCGTGCTCCATCGTATATAATTAGCTCTGTGTATCCTAGTGGAAGACGTCAAGACTTGTTGCCTTTTATTTAACATACAATGTATGGAACAGGCTTAACAAGCCGTTACTAATGCATGAATACGATCTAATGATACACGCACGCACATGCGACAATAGTAGTTTAAATTAGTTGTACTCGACATGTGTGTGTATATATACCTTACAATATATACCAATATAATGCATAGATATAATATAGAGGTGTATATATATATGTGTATAATGTATATAGTATGTACTCTCCGTGCAGACTTGTAATGTGAATATTATTATGTATAGTATATGATATAAATGTGCGCCGTACACGTATATACCTAAGTATACCTATACTTATGTCGACTTTTGTTTTGGTTTGTTACAGGTAAACTATGCACTGACGTCCTGTCGATATATCGAATAAACAAAAGCTATCCCGTACCCGTGAGTGTAATATGAAATATAATTATTATATTATTATTGTTTTTCCATAATTTCATTTGTATACAGAGTGCGCGATCTGAAACACGTTATATTACGTTATACAGCAGCTACACCGTCGGCATTTGTGGTGTGGTGGTTATAATGTAAACTGCTTAAATATAAATTACCTATTATAAACATATTTTGGTTCATAATAAATATGAAAAAGTCCCCAGTTTCGGACGGAACATATTATTGTTGTTCCGCAGAATACAACCGTGGCAATAATAATAACGACGACGGCAATCACACGTAACGATATTACATAATACTATGTCGCTCGTCTCGTCGTTCAGGTATTTTAATTTCGCCGTGTGCCAGAAAACGATTTTTGATTGACACGCCGAGGTGTCATTTGTATCCGTCGGTCGTGCGGTAAGCGCTTAAACTATTACTCAAATGCTTAGAACGGGTTGTCGAGAGGAGCTATTGCCACGTGCTGCTTAGGAAGGGTTCTCGAAGTAGGGGCGACGAGGAGACATTACGTGACGAATGAACTCCATCCGGTAAACAGAACGGGAGAGAATCTAGGGGGATTCGGTACCCGCCCCTTACATAGGTATTTAACCGTTTCAACCCCATTCGACCGTCGGCAGCAACAAGCCGATGTTGCGAATAGACGCCCGTGCACAAATCAAACACATTTGTCACTTGTACAGAAAACGACAATTATAATAACAATATACAGTTAAATATGGTAAACAACGCGTATACAACACGCAGTACAACGTAATAAAACTAAACAACTTAACGATACAATCATTGATTTCCGGTGTCGACACAATTATTTTCCATCTTTTGAGGATCCAGCACCCGGTCCAGGGGCAGGCCACGAGTCTCGGGCAAGCAGAAATGAACGAACGCGACACTGATGGCACATGACGCGATGCACGTGTACATAACGTACTTGTTGAAGCTCCACAGAGCGTTGAAGTCAAAAAACGTATACGCCACCAGGAACAAGGTGAACTGGCCACCGGCGTATATCAAACTCGAAAACCATTTCTGTGTAACACATTTACAAAGGCATTGGATATTATATATGATAATATACTATATTTTATATTGTTAAACTACGAAATATTTAATATTTAGACTCGTGATTAGTATTATTATATTTAATTTGGGAAAAAAATCTAACCTGCAACATTGAAATTATAAAATAAACAGTTCACAGCGATTATTACAAAAAATATTCATATGAAGTTTAAGTAAAATTCAATATACACGTAATAATTTATTATATATTATAGTATAGTTAGGTCGATTTCACAGATGACGCCACGTCGATCGGACCGTTCTTAAAAATTGGTCGGGCTAAACTCCCCCTTTGTCCTACTGATGGCCGAGGCAATTAACACGAACTTGCGGCCCAAAAACTCAACTAGCTCGACCGTGGTGAGACACAGCAAGACCTGCGGGAAACCCGGAAGACGCGTTATTGTTACCGACTAATTTTCTCTAATGAGAACCTTTCAAATTTGGAGTAGGTTGAGATGTATTGGAAAACACGTTTTTGTCAATTTCACTACGCATTGAAAGGGGAAATTAAGACACACTACTTATCTAGCAAGTTTCAGAAATGATTTAGTAATAAACCTACTGTCAAACAAGTAACTTAAAAAATATATTTGAAACAAATATCGTGCTTTATTCTTATACGAGGAAATTTAGTTCAAGACACTATTAATCTTACAGATATTCTGGATCAGTGATTCAAGCATAGATATGGAATAGCGCAGTAAAGGGATTCAATTCCCACAAAAACAGGCAGAACTTAATAACACAACTTAATTAACTTGTTAGCCCATGGGACGGCTGATAAATTTATAAAAAAAATAGTAACCCTCGACGTGGTTGTCGTCACGTTAATGTTTTTATAACAGTTTTACGTTCCTACCCAGCTATATAATTTATGTAAATATGTAATTTTTTTTTTTCCAAAACCGCTCACTTGGACCGCGAACACTATCGTAATGATTTTTTGCGTGTCGCCGTACACGCGTTCGTCGCTGTAGTCAGCGATTTCTGTGGTCAAACCGAATCCGCCGATCACCGATTTGGCGTGAAACATCGTCGCACTCGCGCCGCAAGTCTGCTGCAGCACCACGAGTCTTGCTCCGATGTCGACGATCCTGCGTGTCAGGCGGCTTCTGTTGTCACCGATCATGCATTCGAACTCGAACACGTATCTCTGGTTTTTGGGCAAAAAAAAAACGACTTTCTATAATATAATCGATATCGTCTCGTCCCGATTTTGAAAACGTTTCGACCTACCTCGAGCGCCATGTAGTCTTCGTCTACGCAGTAGTCTTCGCCTTTGACTCGACGCATAGCCGTTTTTGCGTGCTCGGAGTCGCCGTGGCATTTGTACACGTGCAACGGCGACTCGGGCATGAGGATCGAGATGAGGATGTGCAGGGCCGGCCACACCATGCACACGCCTGTCAGCTGGGCGTTCGTGACGATGGCGCTGAACGCGTGCGCGTAGAACACGCCGAAACACACGAACGCGTGGTGGAACACCAGGACCCGACCTAGGTCACGCACAACACAATTGCGGTGTATAACACTGGGTATAATATTATTATGTACACACGACACACTACGTATACACACTACGTTGAATTCCGGGACGCCTATTATATATAATGGCGCATTTATTCAGACTATAGTATATTTTGTTTTGGGCCGGATGCGGAGAGGCGATGTCTAAAAAATCCCCTAAGCTATAAGTTTTTCCATGATATAAATCATTGCCTGTGCTTACGCGGGCAGCGTGTAAAATATAATAATACATTATGCTGTATTCTATTAGTACCTACCAATTACATTTTTGGACATGTCTTAATAATATTATACACTATTGCGGAATTTAACGTCAAGCTATTATCTCACGACCAAACCCGATGCGTAATTTCGGCAAAAGTTCTCACCCCTGATGCGGAAGTCGGTGATGTGTGCGATGTACGTGGGTATGAGAAACCCCAGGCCTCCGGTGCCGAGGCCGTGCGTGAGCCGGATTGGCCAGACGGGCAGCAAGTTCACCTGCGACAACAGCAGCCAGCCGACGAACACGATCATGTCGCAACCAATCACCGTCCATCGGTAACCGATATTCCTCGTCACCGGACCCAGGATCAGACCACCAAACGTGGTCCCCAGGAAATAGCAAGCGACCGGATCCAGGTACCAACCGGAGTCGTCTAATTCACTGTTCAGAGCGTAATCGTTGTTTCCAAACGTCCGCGTCAACCTCGCTGCTGCCGAGTTCCACGCAAAAGCAGTGCCGATCACCACGCCGCTCAGACCGACTGCAAACACACTTGTCAGGGTTAATTAATGGGGATAACATGTACATGCTATTGGACTATACGAATTTCCAAACGGTGTTGACAGATGTTTAACTTATCCAACCTAGTTTATACAGTATACACCTACCTAAAATCGAATAACAGAACTGCGGAAATCTCTGTGGAACCGCTCTTTCTTCAGTGCACATCAACGGTGCCATACAATCTAGGTAGTGATTTTCAAAACCATAAGACTAGGTATGAATGATAATAATGCCATTTTGTTATTCTTCGTCAGACGTTTTTGGCAAACCCATACGAAAATGAAATATTATCATTATTGTTATTATTGCCATGGTGACGCGTGATACATTAAATGTATATATTAAATATTATTGTATATATATTAAATTTTAATATTATATTATTTATTCTGAGCGCAACGAGTTACGGTGATTTCTACGGTGAGCCCGACGTCTTTAAACCATAGGTATCTGAAACGGCCAACATTAATTATGTCATAAATTTCGTTCTTCTTGTCAAAGGGCCCAAAAGTTTTCGCGTCCTCTCGCCCGGTTTATCTCATTATAAATGTTTACTCCGATTATGCTTGTTTCGCGCACACAGACACACATTATCGTAGTGTACACACACGCTCATATAATGTATACGTGTATATAAATCGCGTGCGTGCACAACTGGCAAACAACAAACACATAACCGTCTTAATCCCGTTAAGCTCTCTCGGGCTTTTGGAAAGATAACAGAAAGTTCAGATCCAGTTTTAGATATCTGCGTGGCGTTTAAAACACGCGCGTATTATACGAGTGACTGAGTGAGCGATAAAACTATGGAAGCGATCATCTTGCAGGCGTGTATGTCATTGCCTCCGTCCGACGGAAACGAGAAGTGAATGACGATAACCTCTACGGGCCCGGCAAAAGGAAATTCGTCGGTCTGGCGAACACACGCAGCATGATACACAATCGTACGATATTATTGTGCCAATATATTATGTAAACGATTATTACAGGTGGCCGGTATCAGCTGCGGTGCAGTAAAATCGTGGCGAAAATCACTATCGATGTCGTTTCCGATGTTTGCATGAACGCGTGTACATATTATAATGTATTACAATATTATTATATACTGCTATGTGCACCGCGTCGAGACGTCTACCGCCTCATGTGTATTACTCGGTCAATGGAGGTGCATATTATGCATAATATTATCATCGCATAATCGTGTATCGCGGTGCGTGCGTGTATATGCACACAATGCGATGATATTATTATTATGTTATAATATTAAATGGAACACGGCAGAGTCAAGGACTCGTCGAGCCGCGTAGGCGATGACCGAGGAGAAAGTCCACTAAACATATTATTATTATTATTATCATTTTATATTATGACGTTTTATCATCGGACCGGCCACTACTGCCACCCGCACTGCACCGACGCGTCACCACAGCAGTGTAAATATTGGATCTGCCCCGACGTGCACCGTATTGTCATGGCCGATTTAAGGTTATATAATATTATTATTGTTATTAAATCATGTTGTCGTTATTGTTATCATCTAAAAAACAATATAGAGTGCAGTGATTATGATGACTACGGTTTTGATTTCTCATCGGTATCCGTTATCTGCTTCTATCATATTATACAACAACATGATGGACATGATTCCCGCGGGACAATGTCATTGTATTATTATTGAAACACTGTTCATCGCTAAGGATACTGGACGTATTACACTGCATACAATACTATGTATATTGAAATATATTTATGATTGAATAGAAATTAAATTATTTAAAGTATAAAATAGGTCATTTATATTGCATTTGTCAGAGAAGGTTATCAATAAATACTCAGGTTGATTGTTGGGTCCTGGTTGAAACGTTATACTATTATTGTTATTACTATATTATTACTATTTCGTCCTGCGTAAACAACTCATAATGTTTTTAATATAATCAGCGATATTATACTACGTTTAATCGTATAAAATATGTACCAAGTCATTACGATATTGTATTTATTTAAAAAAGGAAACGATTACCTTACCATATTGGATTTAAATATTTATTAAATACACGCATTCGACCACTTTATATGTAGGAAGTAGGCACAAACATAATGGTCTTCTCGGAAAATGGAGTTTGTTTGGTGAATACTCTATTAAAGGAAATTGAACATTAAACAAGTTACCTTCGAATGGAAAATGCATTTTAAACGTGCGTGGATGAGATAATAATTCCACTTTGAAATCGAATAAAAATGTCTTTTCGATTTTTTTTCTTGTATATATTTTTTTTATTGAGTTTACGTATAAAAGAGAAGAATATTTAGAGAGTTATTTTTAAAGTTTCATACGAAGCTCGGTAAATTATAATAATGTGGTTTTATTTTTATTTTTTAAATATCCAATCGCTTATATTTCTAGTGTCGATCAAAATGACTTATATACTTTCAATATAATACAAATTTAGTTAATTGTTTCTAAACTTCAACGTAAGAACATGCGTATTTTCTTTAAAACGTTAAATGACACATCTATTTATTATTTGAATTTCACACTCATATAATATATAATATTCTGCAGATATTTTATGTGGCTCTTTGCAACTTCTTTTTTTCTATACTGCCGTAGTTATCGCGGTTTAAACAAAGCTATATTATACTTAACTTAATTAAATTTTACACACTGCCCTCTATGTACGGCTACATAATACATGCGATATAATGGTCGTAGACTGTAGAGCTGGTACGGGGAACCTGCGAATAGTACCTACACGGGTGACTGATGTGCGTCTCACGACCTTGACCTTTGTAGTTTGTATTACGTCGGGCTGAAAGTGACGAGGCTCGCCAATATATTATACTTACCCAAGACTCGTTTCGACGGAATGTCGTCTCGATGACCAACGCTGAACTCTCTGGCGAACGACGATGTGAAAACGGTCTGGACGACAATCGGACGACGTGGCACGGCGGACTTGGAAATAATAAAATTAGTTAATTGTTATATTAATAATTGTTTTGATTTTTTATGAATGGTCGACGGAAAATAATATCTTGGTTACCCAATGGTCAAATACCGTAAACCGTGTAGTCGGCGGTCATATCGACCGTGGTATAAATTCGACGGCCGTGGTTATGTAGGTAATAACACGACGGGTAATAACAGTGATATTTTCCACCATATAGTCTCTGCTTCTAACCTAACCGAATTTGCTCCTCGACCGAACCGTTTGCCAAACATGAAACTATTAACACACTTAATGAATACGCTTCTACGACCGTTATTATCGGTTATATTCACGTATCAAATTATTCATATCAAACAGCTATATAGATGTGCAAAATTCTTAAGGCTGTGAACTATTAGCTCTATAGATCTATGTTAGTGAACTTGAGATATTTTATGTAATCTGATGACCCGATTTAAGGAAATTTTTATATCTCGTCAAACATTTTTAGCACACATCGCATAAAATTGCAGATGACGTAATCTTGCGATATCGGTGCAAAAATATATTTTATTTCCCGTTACGTCACCCCTCTGCGATAGTATTGACTTTTTTGGTTCCATAATTATTTTCTCATCCATGATCGTTGAAACGTAAATTAGTCACAATCGCAATGTAGAATGTGACTGCTCTGGAAATAAAAGGAATATATAATTTTTTTTTTTTTTTTAAACATTACTACGAAATAACATTGGAAACGGAATATAATACATTTTTTCCGTCTGTTTTTTCCTCTTTCCAACAAGACAAGACTGTGACTAAACCGTGTAACCGAATCCGACTCGGATGAGAAAAAGGTATTAGGCATACCATTACGTATATAGTTTTCCATAATATCTATCGATCGATATTGTCGATGAAAAAACACAAAAATCCTAAAGTTAAATGTTCTCGATACAGTTTTTTTATTTATTTGTTTATTTTTTTTTTTTTTTTGTATCCGGTCACTACAAAAATGTGCTTTGAGGTGTAACATGGTTCATGATAACAAAAAAAATATATATATAGGTACATACGAATAATGAAGATTTTGAGCCAAAACCAATCGACAAAGTTTTTATGCAATGGGTAAAATCATCAAAAATTATACATTTTTGATTTGGTTTGCAGCGGAGTGCAATATATTGATATCCATAGGTACGTTATTGAAAATGATAACTATCGTTATGTAGCCCTGACACTGCTATATAATCTTCACAAATCATTATTGGATGCTTTCTAAGCAAATTATACATGCATATTTCGTTAAAAAAGTATAACGGTCATGACTAAGGCTTTCGGCCTTGTGCTCAAATGTACTGTGAATTCAGACAGGGTCGTATGGACAATATTATGTACAACTTTGTATTAGTTTTTTGATAACACAATGAAAACCTCTAAAACGTAAAAACACAATCGTTAATTAGTTAGGCAATACAAATAAAAATAATAAATAAAACAGCTAGAAAGCAGTACAAAATTATTTTTGCCACGTTTACTTCTCACTAAAACGTTGCATTCGTAGCCTGGTTTTCAATTAAAATTGCCCGACAGACTTTATGAATCTAAATAAAATGTGTTTGCGTGTATGTGTATTTCATTGACCTATTTAAAGTGTAATTAATTTGCTATCGTCTAAATGAATTCTACGATGAACACACAATTTCGTACAATTAACCAACTCTTTACGTATAAATAATAACAAACACATGTATATAATATAAATACACAACCCATTGCAGTGACGATATCGTCGTTTTCACGACACCAGAACATTTTCGCGACTAATTTATTGCAATTTTCGAGGAAAAAAAACATTGGCAACCGCGTTTGTTCAAACTTAATTTAATGTTTAAAATAAAACACTAGAGTGGTGATTATTAATCGAAAAGGTTCGTTTAGATTATGTGACGTTACGAACCGAAAAACGGTAATAAAATAACAACAATAAAAATAATGGAAAAAGCTCTCTCCGCGGCCACTGAAGCAAACGTAACTGTACAGGGGTTGTTAAAAAAACGGGCGGCAGGGGTGAGTAAAACAGTGCCCATAAAACAGATTTATGTTCTTTCCCATATCCACCCTCCCTCATCGTACCACCTCCACCACCACCACTACCACCACCACCGACGGCCGGCGAACGGACGAGGAATGTGTAATATGAATTTTGTGTTTTAGAAAAATAACGACTTTATAATATAATTCATGGCTCGAAAAACACAATAATAACTTTTTCCTCCACCCCTTGCTGTCGTTTGCACTGAAATCGCTAACCCGTTAGTTGTTTCGAAATATTTGGTACGCTTGAAATATGGTATTTAGCATAGTTCAATTTTCACACAAGTTCCCATTATACGTCATTACAGAAAGAATTCCGTAATTGCCGGCGGGAACGAGTTGTACAAATGAAATATGTTCGGTGACATTTCAAACTATCTACAATATTATTATAATAATACAGTGCATATTTCGTACTTCGGGTATTTTTTATTATTAGTTTTCGGAGATTTAAATTAGTAAATTAATTTAGTGAAATTCGTGTAATTTTATGGGGGAAAAAAAAAACACAAATGTATACAAGTTCAAAACTATTATGAAAATGAATGCATTACGAAATGTTGTTGTAAGTCCATTCATTATTCATATGTAAATTCTTTCCACGCGAGCAAGTCGTTTGACATAGACTAGTAGCTGTATTATCGTTGAATTAATTATTTATGTAAACCTCGTATAAAATTCATAAGAGATGATGGTTTGAAACTAACAAAAATGTATATAAAAAATGAGATCACGGGAGATAATAGCTATATGCATGTAATTTATTACGTGTCCAAGTAATGATACACAGAACATTCGAAATTCAAAATTCTCAATTTCAAAAAATATAAATAATAATAATAATAAATTACGGGTTTGAGTTTTTTTTTTTCATCTTTATTATTCATCCAAATTTTATGATATTTGTGGTTCAGTTTTGATAAAGTGTATTTGACAAGGAAATATTTAATGTCTGCTCGGGTATTATTTATGAAACTCAAGTATGTAAAGTATATTATTCGAAAAGCGACAGCGAAATGATGTCTATGCAGTTATGATGAAAAATAATACGAATACTTTGAAAAGAGCACTATACAAAAATATTATATTGATGGTACCTACTATACGGTGGTTTTCTTATTTGGCAAAAATACGAAAAATCAATTTGCACTTCTAATCATCAATCATCGAACAAACGGCGAGAACACAAGGAATGAACAATGAGTGTTGGTGGTGGTGGGGGGGGGATATAAGAAGCAAAAATATTCAATTCACATCCTGCTGCAGCAGAACGCCACCGATCCGCGCCAATAACATATTATTGCGTAACACCATCGAACGAAATGCACTCGCAGTTGATTAAATCTCACATGATCACCGGCAACCTTTAATTGGACGTACTTAAGTAGTGTTTAATTTAAAACTTGTTAGACTAAAAATATACTCCGAGCTGGGTGCGAGAGACCGGAGGAAAATCGTTTTACAGCACCGGCTCGTAATATTTTTATCGTCATTATTTTTAAAAAAAATTTTCGAATACGATTTGACGTGCCGCGAGTGCGCCGTTACCGGTCCCGCCGATATGATATTATATAAATATTTAATATTTATTTGCACATAGATACGCAAGCGGATATTATAATTTTTATTGAACTCTTGTGGTCGGCCAATAGTTTGATTAACTCGCACTGAATTGTCGGCGCATCCGAGTTCCTACTGTTGTACGATGTGGAAAGATAAAAAAAATGCATCGATATCGTTTTCAAGCGCGTTTTTACACCATCAATGTCTCGATCGAATACCATTACGGTCAAAAGTAGTTACAGACGTCACGGTGCCTGAAATTATGGGTGTTTAATAAACTGTTCGATTGACCGTCCGTCCGCGTGTACGGTACCGCGGTCGACGAGAAGCAAAAAAACACTACGGATAGAAAAATTGTTGAGGTTAAACATAGGGCCCACGGAAAATGAGGCCAGCCAACTCGACACGAATGGAGATAATAATCAAGAGACAACAACGACTGTACAACAAAAGTCAATACTTATCCAGATCCACTTATGTATATAGGAATCGATGTAGGTACATTTTGATTGGACCGTGGTCACTGCAAGACGTTCGGAATAGTGTTAATACACCGGTTCACCATTAATCATCGGAATTACGCGTAATATGTACCTACCTCGTACATATAGTATACCACTATTTCGTAACCGGAATGGTATATTCTAATTTCTAATAACTTTCTCGCAATCTCGCCACTAAATTATATTCTAAAAACCTATAAAAAAAAAAACGTGTGTGTGTGTGTGTTTGTACTGAACGCGTAATAAAGTGGTTTTTAGTAATATTACGGTAATTCGATAGTAAGCCAAAGATTTGAACGCGTTTTTATGTTGTATTTTAATTTTTTCCCGACGACGATTAGATTTTCCGAAAACACGTATAGTATTATAATACAGTACGTGGATATACGTGGCTACGTCTATGGTCTATACTTAGTCGACGCACTGGAAACGGTGTTATTATTTTTTTTTATAAAAGGCAGCGAGGAGGAGAACGTTGTAAGGAAGAGAAAAAAAAACTGGTTATGTTTAGTGGAAATTACTGAGCACCAGATGTGTAATCTCGGGTCGACGACGACGACGACCGTGTTCGGCAGTGTTATTATTATTACTATTATTATATTATATACCCCTCACCATTATGTCGGGTCTAAACCCCGATTATTATGTTATATATGTATGGTAGGTCTGTGCTTAGGCTTGTAGTTTTTCGCCGATCGTCGTTTATCGAATGTGCCTATATATTATTATCATGACGTATATAGTACACCGACGGTAGCTGGGGTATGATAAGTATATTGATAAGTTATTTTATTATCCTTTCAAAAGGCTAATAATTTCTCCTGGGACCGATACGCGCGACACCCGGTGCACAGTTATATAACTCATAGTGTTATAACTTATATCTCGAGGACTGCAAAATGTCAAGACATTATGACGTATAAACAAAACAAAACCAAAGATCTCTTGGTACAAGATAATTATTTTTCAAAAATCAACACCAGTTACACCACGTGTAAGCCACGGATTCTAAGACGGCGACCGGGGTGTACATTGATAATGTTATGTATAGTTGCACTTGACGCGGTCACAACGATATTATATACCACCTGTTGGCGATAAAATACACTTGGAGCTCGCGACCAACCTTGACCAGTAAAAACCGACCGCGTGGCAACACCGCGGTATACCTATTACATTATGTCTGCACCGAGTGCCAGGTGATATTAATTCGTTTGCACTAATTTTGTACGCTCATTATCGATTTCCATTGTTTCAGAGTGTACCCAGTTTAAAACATACCTACTATGATATATTGTCACGGCCGACCGACTATTAGTGACGGTAAAAGCTTTTCTACTTCGATTTATATTCCTCTCCCCGGGCACGATTATTGCACGGACGAGCATGATTACCGAACTACAAAGAAGACGGCCGTGTTTTATTTTTTACATTTATACACAACGTTGTCCAATAGGGTTGTATTAATATTCCATTCGGAAAACGCATATTTTGAAAATACAATATTAATATTACACATCATAGGCAATACGACTAATCGCTATGGACCGTCGTCGGGTATCGAAGGAAACTGGACATTCGGCCCGGTAATAATTTTCACCATTAAAATAACGGTCGTTAATAACAATAATGATAATAAAACAACAGCCGCCGACAATGTGGGAAAATGCATTAGGTGAATTCGTACCGTTCGTGGCTGTGTAGTCCGTTTAAATGATATGACGCACCGGTCTAACTTTAGAACGCGAAACATTTCCAAATGATCAGTTATTTTATTATTTTTTTTTTTTTCATTTTGATTAATAATATAGTTCTCTGGCAATGTTTCAAAACTTGTATGAGAATAAAATACACACGCACGCGCGAGCCCTCCCCACGTTCGTATGAGTTATTTCGCTAATTATGATTTTGTTTTTTTTTTTTACTCCACCGCCGTTATTCATTAATTACTGCATTCGGTAGAAATGGACGTTTATGTAGTAATTGTACATTGGAATAATTCGTTTCGAGCATTTTATTATAATATTATGACTGCCCAAATTTGAACGAGGCGATAGTTGGGGCCACAAATCACAACCGATGATAATTAACGAATAACAATAATTTATTTGTATTCTGTGCACCTAATCACTGTTTTAATTCCTAAAAAAATTGTCGATTTAAAATTTTCAGCTTTGTATTTATAAGCCCGGCGGCCATCACGAAAACCTTCTAAATCATTATTATACGTAAATATATGTGAGCTCGTAGTCACGTCGCATCGCATTATCAGATCATTAGTTGAGTTTTAAATAATCCTAAGCTATAATTATTATACCTATCATTAAAAATACGAATCAGAAGACGGGTTGAATTACGACTCCTGGTGCCGGTGGTCATTATTATCTACTGCAGTAGACTATAGTGTTTGATCACATTTTCTTTTTGTCCATTAACCTCGACCGTTTAAATTCGAAAAAATATTAATTAGATTTTATTCGATGATAAACACGCAGTGGTGTGAGAGGACGAGGGAGAGAGTTGAGCGTGGGGGAGTGGGTGACAGAGGAACACTGAAACGCAGTGAAATTTAATAAATAACAGGGCACGAATCAAAATGTCAGCGTAAGCGAAAAGGTCATACAATGTAAAATCGAGTTTTTATTGCCGCTAAAGGTCAATTCAGTTTCTGGCAAAGCCTCTCGGTGCGTTATTAGCTTCGAAACACCATTGACTAGGATTACAATTCGACCGGGCGCCGACGACGGCAATGAATCAAGCACAATATTTGTTTGTATCATTATACCTAGTCTACCAGCATTATCTAACAGCTTACAATATTTAATGCATAATATATTATATTATTATAAATATTATTCGTACGAGCGTACAGGGAATAATGTTTGCATCGTCCGGTAATAGTGTACTTAGGACTTTTCGAGGGACCCGATCATTGGCCGTAGTTATAACGATCCCTTTGGAGATTTCGTCAGTGTGTTTTCCGTCGTTTAACCACTGAGCACCGAGAAACGGCATACAAAGTTATAACAACAGTAATAATAAATAAATGCATTTGTATACATACGTAATAATATAATATTATAACACACACACACACACACACACACACACAAAATAGACGACGTGGTACAAAGAAAAGAAGAAAATATCCTTAGTCATTATACGTTTCTAAGCTTGGGACATGCCCACAAAACGAATACTCTAATGAACATGAAAATCTTTTATTATTAAACCGTAATAATATTATTATCGTCTCGTCGTCATAGACTAGTATTAATGATGTTTGCTGAGCCGAATGAAATTAATTATTGTTGCTTGTTATAAAATATGTATACGTGTATAGAAAATATTTTCGTCATTATGAAAGAAAAAAAATCATCACGAAGATATGTGGACTGCCATATTGAAATTACTCGGTCATTAATTATTATTGTTGTTGTAAGAATGAAATAGAATATTACGTTGTTTCCATTGTGTGTGTTTATATAGGTATATAACACATCGAATGTTAAAAATATACCTATTGATTGCTTTTCGATACGATTTCTGAATAATAATAACAAACTAATTATTAAAATAAAATCTGACAAACAATAGTGTACCTAATGATAGATGATTTAAAAAACGAATTTTAATAATATCTGCTCTGAATTTCTTGTACGGGTACCTATTTGTGTATAAAAAGTAGATATTATATTGTATAATAATATTATGTATGTTTTTGCATATTTATGTATCCAAAGGAAACAAAACGATTTATACGATTTACATAATATAATATTGTGATCGTGCGAACGATTTCTGCCATATTATATCCGATTATAAAGTGGTGCTAACCAGGTAACAGGTCACGACCGTACATAATTTCAAAGCAATGATAATTTTTATATCTGGTAATTCAATACGTTTACCGACGCTGCCGCTTGCCGTTTACATATTATTATTATTTACGAGAACGAAGTGCGGCTGTGTTATTATAAAGTAATTCGAATGGCAGCGCAACATATTTTATATAATATTATTACTGTTTATAATAATATAATATTATTGAATCTCGAAGTTTTACTCACTTCTGTGCTAGCCTACAATGGAATAAAGTACAGTCCAGACACAACATATTAATGCGCATTGAAAACGTTATGGTTTCACGCTGTAGTCTCAAAATATATTAACGGCCTACTCATTTTAATGGTATTATTCGTCGTTAGCTATTATAATACCGTCGGACGATAATATGGCTACAATATATTATAATAGCTGATGTGCAGGTACTGCTAGAAATTATTATTGTTTTTCCGTTTTTTTAAACCTCATCTTCGGTTTAATAACATATTTCATAATTTGAACGAATAACAACAATTACAGTTTAATAATAATATTATCGTCGTCGTCTTCTTCTTCTTCGCATATACATTATGTCGATACATCGCGTCTATGTATAATCATACAATATAAAATATAATGTATTATACACGTATAATATTGTGTTCTTTGGAATTTTTAAAATTAGAAAAAAAAATTAATTATGGGGATCGAATTCACGAGCACCATTCAGCGGTTTAAATATGTAATTAGATAGATTAGATTTTTATTATTACTATTTTGTGTACGAAACCGGTTTAAATTGTATTTGGTACGTCTATTTTATGGGTACGTGTGCAGTAATAGCCCCGCATTATGTAAAAGGAGGAAAAAAAAATGAATTTTAAATCATCGTTATTGACGTTTTGTCGTACTATTTTATACTTAATTATGGGATATTTTCGAATGTGGTCCACGCTGGTCCGTAATAATAATGATAATAATATCCACTATAAGAACAAAACACCGAAGGTCACGACGTCTTCTAAACAAACAACGTCCATATGGCGGATAAACTCCTCGGTCCTCCTAAATTGTCCGTCCGTCGTCGGGTTTATATATTAATATAATATCTTATAATATCATAGTTTTTGCAAGTACACCAAGTCGATTTCGAAAATTTTATATGCGGCACCAGGGACGTAATTTCAGTGGAAAAACTGGGGACGCTGAAGCCCCTATTTTTTCAGTTAGTCTGGTGATTATGGACTACACGATGAGCAGCTCACCATCCTCCCCCCCCCCCTAGCCACCAAATTGTGCCTACATACTATATTTCAGGTACTTACATGATAATAATATAAGGACTGATGTCGCACAAACGCTGTGCCTTTCAGTTAAAAAAATGAATAGGTACACTGGCTTGTAGCGTACCTATATGATAATAATAATTAACAATACGATATAGGTATTAGGTGCCTACACATATTATTGTAGCTCGCACGTGCGTGTGTCAGGGGCCCTCCGAGTCGACAACAATACAATTATGTGCACTCGTAACAAGTTTGTCCGAACGATGATGAATTTCGTTTCGAGCGAAAATTTTGATTGATGGCTTCCCGTTCTCCGGCTGGACTTGAGTTCAGATAATATTAAGAACTTAACGATGTGACGAGTGATATTGAGTACAGCATGTCGCAGCGATGAGCCCGGTTCTGGTGACGTTAATAGTCCTGTGGCTGCGAGTGCGCCGAAAATTGGTTTACTTATAGCAGACGATGAGATAATTTGCAAAATTCAAAACCGCTATAATCGTACTACAGAGTGAACCTAACCCACTACATTTTCGGGGCGTCTCGACGTGTTTGTCGTCAGCGGCGACGAATTTTTCATCGTGAAAATCCAGACGGCTGATCTACAGAGTTTCAATGTAGTTGAACAATTACCTATGTAGTGGATTCGGGTGTATCGGAATAATGCAGATTGTAGATGTAATAGCATAGATTTTCTGCCTCAAGCAACACCAACAGCGTCGTCGATGCCACAAAAAAAAAAAAAGGAAAATAGATGTAAGCGTATAGTATTTTATATTATAATATACAGTTTAAGCCACAGCATCAGTCGCGGGGTACAATATTATAATAGATACGATATATAAACGACTAAACACGACGAGAGTGAAGACCGTGCACCCTGTACGTGGTAACATAGTAGACTCCAACAATAATAATAATATTAAAACACATTTGGAACGTGTTATTAGCGCCGTCATCTATTAAGACACGGAGTAGGGGTTGAGGTCAAACCCGTTGATGGACGAAACCAGTAAACGAAAGAATATAATAATCCACGGCCTGTTATAAGGCCTAAACATAATTTCGTGAGATTCATACACTAATCATGAGTATATCGTCAGACTCGAGATGGGTTAATAAATTTTAAATATAAAAAAAAAACTAACGACGCTTACGTAATTCATTTCTATATAAACGATTCAGCGTTCTCGGTAGAGCCTCACAATATCTGAGTTATTATTCAGCTTAGGAGTTTTGACGTTATAAGACTGCACGTTGCACGTTGTAGTTGTCGAATCATAATTCCTTGGAAAATTCTATGAGAAGTTTCGAAGAGCCTGCAGATGGTGCGTGTGGGTGAGTTGCTTGTTGGTGGGGTGGGGGTAGTGAGACGGCCAGCCGTGACGACATGCAGGGCCGCGATAAAGTTGTATTTTATTTTACAAAATAAACCACTGATTTGACCGTAAATATAAAATGTTTAACAACCGTAGTTAATGCAATGTTTTGGAAACAATTCACGTAAACGTGGACAATGACGTACGGGTCAGAGTAAACAAAATTAAAACTCTAAGAAACGGTGGCGAAATGCTTTTTAAAAGTCCTTTGTCTCGTTTTGCGACATTGCGTAACCCCGCCGCAACTTCGCCGTATGCGATTTTAATTAATTGTCAAGTGAACGGAAGAAGAAATAATAAATTGTATGTATCACATAGTATTATAATATGAAACTAACCATGAAATATGCAACTTATACTTGAGGAATAGGGTTGAAAAAACCTACTGTCGAGTCATTCGATTTAAGTTCAACTAACATTTATAGGTGTGCAGTGCAATTAATGATTATTCTTGATGTATTGTACCTACAAATATAATCTCAACTGCTTCGCATAAGGACTTTCCTTTGTTTTTAAAAATATTAAAAATAATACACCACGTTTAGTCAGGGCACGTGACATTTCTATTTTATTCAAATTATTGAAAAAAAAAAATAATGCGAAATGATAAATTAATTCCCTTTGGTAGACTCGAACCCTAGTACGAATTAATATATAATGTGATTAGGTACATCAGATCACCGATTTGAATGCTCATTTTTTCATTTTATAATACAAAATTTCCTTTTGAAAACCAACCCATGCATTTTTTATTATCTAATTAATGATAAATTGCTTGGATCCATTGAACCGCAGACTCTTGTTTTAACAATTGGCTTGTTCATTTCTTTTGACTTCTGTTTCACTTCTAGCATTTTTGAGCTCATTAAGTACATCGAGGAGAAGTCCCCTTTTCAGTTTTTTTTTTATTTTTATTATTAAATCCCTCTTAGGGATTCCACTTTGAATTTGAATGTCTTTGTTATCCTTCTATCGTTTCAAAGAATATAGCTTTGCGAAGTAATACAAGTAGTGAAAACCCATGGCAAGATTATTATTATATAATATATATTGCATATCGCGTGTCAACAGTTTTTGATTGTCAACCGTTAGTTTTTTCGATATCGAATTTGGCGCTCAGACTCGTAAGACGTTATATTTGAATTATCCATATTATATCAACCACATATTCTGAGTTTAAAATACAGTTCATTAATTTTAATACAACATCAACTAAAAATGTATTCGGTGGGTTTAAAAAATTAATTAGACATTCCATTTTTAATGCGCGATTGTGCAGCACTTATATAAAATGCGCAAACAGTATTATTCTGATAACGAATAACGTAAAAGTCGATAGTTAAGTGTAAAAATGGAGGTACGCGAACTCCAAGGATATTGATTATATTATAGACCCTGATAAAAAGGTGACCTCGGATTCTATTTTACAGTGCTCTAGACATGCACGAAGAATTAAAATGGTTGTATTAAGATAATCATCCGAAATGTGTTTGCGAAAATCATTCGCGTTGACATAACTCACAAGTTGCGACTAGTGAGATAAAAATTTGCCAAGTGTGTACCTATAACCTTATATATATTATTGTACGGTCATACACCATTAATATTGTTGAGTTCGGCACATGTTAAGTCCAACCGTTAAGAAATAAAACCTTGAAGTATATGCCTTAGCACATAAAGTTATAATATGTTGAGCAAATAGTGCAGCAATAAACAATTTGAGGTAGGTAATTCAAATATAAGTTTTAATGAACTCGAGTAGAGGATTTTACATATATTGTGACGTAAACTAATACATACATGTATGTTACATATATGTATATAATACAATATTGTCAATTGTCATCGAGGATTTAGTTCTATGAATTTCTGTTGTCACGACGCGATTCGTTACTATAATATTCTCAAAGCGGGCAAAACGACACACGTCACATTATTATATTATAGTCGTACAACAATATCGTCGCATATTTTTAGTAAACATTTCCATATTTTATAGGCAAACCTGTAACATATATTCAAAGTATAGATTAAAAAAATAAAGCAAAACAAGCTCGTTCTTGCATTTCAATAATATATTGATCGCGGGCATTGAACTCCATTGCAGGTACCTGTTAATTTTCTTAGTGGGACCGATAAATCACATTAGCGATAAAAATTATAATACATATGTTTGTAAAAAAAAAAAAATTAAATATATACAATATCTGATTGGCACTTATTGTATAACATGCGCATAAACCACTGGTCGGCTGAGATGCATAACTTGGCATCGGTCAGTGATTTTGTGCAAATGTCTTTTTTGCGTCCGAGCCAAGGGCAATAAATCACGCGAGAACACAAACATTTAAAAACACGAGAAAACGACATATTAACCCATTTACTCGGTTATTTTTCATTAAACGGGGGCGGGAGGATAATAAAATAAATAAAATAACCAACCATAATTATCGTCCAATTACTTACGAAAACGTGTAATAAATAATATTTCATTGTGCACGGGACAATAATAATAATAATAATAATATAATATATTATAGATATTTTTCAAATGACGCAATCGCCGAGAAAGTAACGCACATAATATTATACAATATACATGAATAATAATAGTATATTATCATATTGTGCTCATTGGACGGGTTTTTCATTTAGTATATCTGCAATAAATAGAGCACACGGAGCTTGAATGAGAGCCAATCGATATATAATCGCGGTCATCCGCGGGAATGAGAGAATATATTATCGACTGTACAAATAAATAAAAGGACAGTATTATTATCAACCAGGCTCGGAACTTTATCCACAAAAAAAAAAAACAATAAAACATGTTCAATGTGCATAATACATGTACACTGAAAGTCTTAAATATGTATTTTTTTTTTACCAAAATATATGCATTAATATGAGAAAAAACTCAAAAAATATTCATGTTAATAATACTCAAAAACTGTAATAGCTAGTATGCCAAAAAATAGAGTGTGTTCTTTTATATTGTTAAATATTAAAAATATTAATATTATTAAAACGGAATATTTTATTTTTAATTATACTTAAAATATTTGTATACACCTATTAAATATATAAATTATCCACGGTAAAAAATAATTATTAAATATGCGTATTCAAAATATATAAAGATGGTGGTGCGTGAAAGTTTTTTATTTTTAAATTAGATATATTTTATATTGGACATTTTTTTTTTGTTGATTTACTAATAAATTATGTTTTAGTATGTAGAATCTTATTAAATATATGCAAAATTACTTAATTTTTGGTAAAATATGCAAAAATATGCAAAATACCAACATTTTTGAATTCGAGTTGTATGTATTTTCAAATTAATTTGTGTCGAATCAGATTTTGAATATTATTATGTGGCTTTTTTTAAAAATATTATGCAAATCCATCTGGTTGCTAGTGCTGATTATAATATACGTAATATGCGTTTATAGTGTGCGTTGCCACTAATTTCGAGGCTGATGTAGTTAGGCACGTACAGGGTACATCATAATAAACGACAGACGAAAAACACAATCTCACCATCGACGAGATCGTTCGTGATTCGTTCGTGAAGGAATCGTGGGAGTCGAACTCGTGTTATCATAATTTTATCATATAGTAACAATTATTGTATTGCACGTTATTATTATTATTATAATAATCCCCCCTGAATATGGCGGAAAACAGAGCAAAACACACGACTTACATGAGCCATTTTACAATATGCGTAATATAATATAATATAATAATATCATTACTGTAGTTGTGTGTGCCTACTGCATAATATAATATATTATAATATCCACGTCGGCGGGGACAATTTTAACTGCCTACTACTAACTCTATGGGTACCACGACGAAAAACACATTAAAATAATGCCAAGTAAATAATATAAACAAATATAAACACACACGCACACTTATATATACAGCATGAGTGTTTATATGCAATTAAACGTGAATCGTTTAGTCCCCGACCAGTTTTCAATGTGAACCGTCTGTATATAATATAATAATATATGTTATGTATATGATGCTCAATATTATATTATTACATAGGTATAATGCGCGAGTGCGTTTTTTAATAGTACCGAACAATAGGCTATACTCCTGGAAAACGCGCTACACTTTATTACCCAATAAAAATGAGTATGAATATATATATATATTACATATAAAAAAACATGTTTAGCATTTTTCATTAAAACTTTTTCCGTTTGAATTTACGTTCTAAGATTTTACGACTTTTAACCCGATATAATAATAAAATACCTATGTTTTAGTAATAATTAGAGTGACGATTTTTTTCTTCCAATAATAATGGCCGTACTATAATATAATATTATATAATATTATTATGATAATATAGTATGCTGCGATATCATTGGTCCGGCAACATAATATATATTATTATTATTATAAAACGAACCGTGTCACGTGATGTTATTTTTCGTTTTCCCGGCCGTCATTTTGCTTACCTACCAAGTTCATTTTGTATTTATGAACCATCATCATATATACATAATGATACAAACACGGTATACAATATTATGCTTAATTTCGAACTTAAAAACCGCTGAAATGAGAAGAAAAAAAAAATAAAACAATATTGCGGTGTAACACAATGGTTCGATTTACATGTGGATAAAAAACCATCACAATCTGTTCAGTTTCAAAAAATAAGAGGTTTACATGAATACGTGCGTTAATCCGATTAATAGGTCTTTATATATAATATAATATTATACAAACCTTTTCTTTTTCTTGAAAATAATCATTACTACGAATAATATGGGGAAAATTGTTTACCTACGCATCAGTACCTTTCAATCTTTCTTATAGCTCTTGTACACAGCTGTATACTTTAAGCCGATTCGAATCTCTTTCTATATGCGCACTTTAATCAATACTGTTTGGGGAGCCTCGCTCCTCCTCGGCTTCCCCCTCCCCATCGCCGCCGCCATCTTCGCCCATTAGAGCGATTTAATTGCCTCTGACGGTGGGTTATTTATTTATATAAAACATTCGGCAGAGGAGTAGAGTACAGCGCGGAGGAATATTTACATATATTTCCCGTGCATCACAAGATATAAATATTATGCCGTAATAGTTTTAAAAAGTTAAATTAAACTGCACGAGTGTTCCTTAAGTCGTTCGTTAGTTTCGCAGAAAGTTTACAATAATCCTTTTATATAAATTGAAAGAATAAAAAGTTTGTGTCGTATACCGGGTTAGAATAAAGCTAGGTGAGCTTGTAGAGTAACTCATTACCTATTGCATTATTTTTACGGGGCAGGCATTTGTTTTAGATTTTTGGTCGAGGTAAAAACACAAAAAAAAAAATAATAATAAATATGTACGTAACAGAAACAAAAAAAAAAATCGCAATATTTTGTTCGGTCACATTGATATTTTATAGGTGCAATTTACATCGTCGTGTCACATCGTCCGTCCGGGGAGGATAAACTATATTATATACATATATAGATATACGACATTGCCGTTGCAGTGGGTATAATAAACGGTCGACCGGTACGTCATCAATTACGAGCGGTCTGATATTAATTCTTAACCTTGTGTTTTCCAAATAAGAATAATGTACGTCTGGGGTGAAGTATTTTTTATTTTTTATTTTTTTAAGGGTGACGGCTATGTGCGATGGATGAAGAGGACGAAGTGCATGAGAGATATAGACAGGTGTGAGGGAGAGTGGGAGAGAGAGAGAGAGAGAGAGAGAGAGAGAGAGAGAAAGAGGGAGAAAGACAGAGTGAGTGAGAGAAAGAAAGAGATATGGATAGATCGAGAGAGATAGATGAGTAGTCGGTTCTTTATTGTTCGGTATAAAATAAATAAATTGAAAGCGGTGGCGGCAGATCGCAGACAATGAGGTCGGGTAATAAACGAGACAATTGTAAATAAAAGAAAAATAATATAATATATAAATGGTGGTATTTACAACGGCAGAGCTTATTTGACATTTACTTGACGTGGAAAACTAGTTTTCGTGTTTGCTTTTGTCCGGGGCGCGTGTTTACCCCGTCCGTCGGCAGTGTTCCGTTTGCAGGGGACGTCGAGGGGCGGACGTTGTGGTGTAGTTGTTTGGGTGGTCCTCCGCCTCAGTGACCGAAGGACGGACGTCAAGGATAATTATTATCATTTTTATCAACCGTAATTTAATAACAGATTTAGCCTGTTTTCGGCAAAGTATCTCCATAACACGATTGTTGAATTACCTATAAATAATATTAACATAACATTTTTGATTGGAACTATATTCCGACTTTTCTAACCACGCTCCGCCCACCAATCTATATAAGTCATTTAAAACGATATGTACACTAAATTGTGTCTATACAGACATACAATAATATGTATAATATAAAATATGATATTATGTAGTAATCGTTGTCGGGGTCACCGCAGAAAAAATAATAAAATCGATTTTTATATAAGCTTAACTATTATACTACAATTGAATTATGTGTGACACTGTCACGGTTTCAGTAGTAACGTAACACGTAAAATTAATGAATAATAAAATAATTACTTTACCTACAACAAACGTATTCCTTTGTTCCGAAAAATGTTTTTTTTTTTATTAAAACAATATTTAAGGTGGTACCTACCACGGACAATAATGTAATCAATAACACAACCCTAAATTAATGTTTTTTTTTTGTCTTCGTGTATACGATTCATTAGGTCGTATACACCTAGTTCTACCCTTTACGCGAGAAGGCGTAACGTCCCGCAGTGGTATATTATACATGTCCGTACTTACATTTCAATATCACAATAATTATTTATCGGCTTCACATTAATTAGACGTACATTGTTCGGCGTGCCTCTAATTTTAATAGTATAATATATTATTAAATAGTAATTTTCTTCTGCGCATAGGTTTTGATTTATTATCGGTATAAATCATCAAACCGTACGCGGTGGTACCGGCATTCGTATTTCGACAGTGATTCCCAATATAATATTATAAATTATAGTATAGTGTAACGACAATGATCATGGCAGCCGGCAATACTGTATATTCACTTGTTATAATGCAAGCTAGGACTGGTATAATAATATCGTACCGATGATGGGTTTCGAAAAGTAATAATTATTACCAATTGCACCACAACTAATTGATATTTAATATTCAATTACATTGTGTTCGTGTGTGAGACTCGGGGATGTGTACACGGGATGACATTTCCGGGGAAGGAGCTGTGGTGGTAGTGGCGAGGGGTGGGAGAGCTGCTGAGCGATAATAACAGTAAGAGGAAAAAATCCGATAGGTTTGTAAAATACGCGTTTTCAGTCGTCACACACGATGAGAACCACTGCTCAGACACGTTGTCGACTGCCGCTGCAGCAGTTGCCCTCCGAGTAATTATTATTATAACGTTCCGTTATTCCGCGCTCCCTTCGGTAAAAATCGTGTGTTCGTCTACGGTTTTCGGCCGTGCACTGCGACGATACAATAATATAATAATATATTACATTTGTGTTGGAATACGACAATGATGTCCTAAACGTTTTTTCGTTTTATTTTTGTTTCCAGAGGACCGACAACCTGGACTTGTCTCTATCGGTGGCCCACAACATGCACAACAACAACAACAATAACAACAACAACCACTACACAAGCATGGCGGAACACGTGAGTCTCCTTTTGATAATATCAATAATTATTATTGTGTACAAATATTGTTTTACATTCGTGGCTCGGGTAATGATTGAAATGGAATCGTATAATAATAATTATTATTTTTATCACTATATTATAACATGATACTCGATATTTTATCGTAGTAGGCATTATTTGATTTTACAATACCTAAGTGTTTCGTAATATATTACTTTCGGAGTATATAAAACCACAGCAAAGCCATATTTTGTGTCGAACAAACAATATTGCGTGAAAAAATTCTCACGGAAATAATGTCGCATTGTCGGAGCGATTTGGCGTTCGAGTATATTATTTTTAACGATAAAATCGGACGCCATCTATTCGACGTCGATATTTTGTTGATATCACCGTACACATTTGCGTGACGTGTTCACTTATTGTCGCCTAAAATATACTGTGCAGCTGCTGTACCGCCTGTACACAGCAGCGGAGACTTGTTGATGTTTTTGGCGTACGAAGAATGAAGATGAACGAGAAGAAGAAGAATATTATGACGATGCAGTCTGTTTTTGGGGGAAGAACGGATGGCTGCAGGACGGAGCGCGTTGTGTTCTTACCTGGTGTGTTGTAGTTGTATTTGAGTATTCGAGATTGTATGTGTGTGTGTGTAGACTGGACTACAAAGAAAAGTCATAAATTTTAATGGAATGCTTAATAAAATGGCCGAAGAAGGAGGGAAAAAAGTGTTACCACGGTGCCCGGAGAATGTAGATCAGGGTGAGGGGTGGGCAGAGTAGAGAGAGAGAGAGAGAGATATTTGTTGAATTATTCAACAAATATGAGGCCATTGTATGCTGATTTTTCTGTCTTCTCATAAATTTATCAACGCATCTTTCGCGATTTGTATCGTTTTATGAAAAAAAAATGTATAATAAATTGGCGAACCAGTTTCTTGTAAACAATATTTAAAAAGAAACGAAAACAAATGGATAAGTATTATACATAATAATTTATAATAATATAGTAACTGAAATTAGCCATTATTATTATTGTTATTATTATTATTATTATTATTATTATTATTATTATTATTGGTTCTTTCCCCCTCCGACGTGACGCATATAATCGTGTTTTTGAAACGCCCTTCTGATATACGGCCGGGACAGAGTGATTAATCGTTTTGCTTTTTGGAACATTACTGCCGAACGAATATGTCTTACAGGTTAAGTAATAATATTTCGAATATTGTTAGGTTTTTACGAAATCCTTATCCGTAGTTTTTTGAATACCTCTCATGAACTACACACACCATGATAATTAGGATACAAAGAGGCCAGACGGACCGACGTATAACAGCTGGCCATGGAATGTAATTCATTACACACATAGTGTGTATATATATATGTATAATATATCTTTCTACCCCCCTTGTCCTCCTCCCACCGTTCCCAGCACTTATAGTTTTTTCTACTCTACTACACGTTTCTTCTTTATTTAAATAAATGCACTTGTACCTAATATTCCGAGAAAACACTTTAAACCAGCCCACTAAGATAATAAAATGTGTAACAATATTCTATCGTTCGTTCACCGCTGCACAGTTCAAGATAAATATGATTTTATTTATTCAACAATTGCGCGAAGAATAAACAACTCGTTTATCTCTTTAGAACCATTAATCCTGCTGAACGTTATCTGTACGTGAACGGCAGAGAGTCAAGACACAAAGTAAATTGAAAAAAAAAAAAAAAATGAAAACAAATTCAACACACGGTACCTACTATCGGTCCGATAATTAGTATTCTTGACATTAATTATGAGTTATGACAATAATGATGACTATGGCATAGGTAGTTGTTCCACCGGTTTATTTCATTTTTACGTATATTATATTATTGTTCGAAAGCGATCGTCTATTGAACTTTTATTTTTTTTAATTGCATTATTGTCAACGTTTAATATTCACGTTAAATGCATTTTTCGGCATTCAATTCACATCTCATTAAAATAATTTGATCTTACTGTTATTAAAATATAATATAGTCGATGACCTTTATTCGATAGTCGACACGTACGTAAATAAAATCGATGGACTGACGGAAATACAATGATTTTTGACGGGCCGGGGCGACTTGTATATAACCTGCTTCCGTGCCGCGGACGTCGAAGCAAAGAAATGTGACAACGGATATCCGTAATACCGGAAGGAGATGCGTCAGTGCGCCAATAGGATTTGGTTAAGTCTACCGTGCAGGTTACGATTTATAGGTAGATAATTTGGTGGCGATAAAACCAAAAAAGATACTGTGCTTATAAATAAAGTGACTGTCAAGATTTGTATCTAGCAAACCTTCTTAAGTAGATTGTTAAACAGATTTTTTTTCTCGTTTTAAGTAGTTTATGCGTTGGAAATATACAGTGAACCAACACAAAAGTAATACTCAATAGTATTATTATATCTTCAATATTGAAAATGAAACCAGTTTTTTTCATTTTGTTCGCAGACATTTGACGCTCCTAGTAGTTTTTCTTATTTTTACGAGCCTCGAGAGCATAAATACTCTATAGTTAATTCCACGTGTTATCACTGAACGCAGTTCTGTAAAACCAAAGGTTAAAAAACCAAGGCTAGGCATAGTACCTATTCAAAAACACACATTTTTATCTAAGCTGATGCAATCCCACTGTAAATGCAATAAATTAAGTCACCTAAATAAACATAATTTATGTTCATTAAATTACTCGATAGAAATAACCAACCAATGAGTACCTACGTATAGATTTGTTTTATACTTAATCAACATATATTATATGAACAATAGTCAGGACAAACAATTATAACCTCTTAAATAATCACGACGTTTGTGTTTAATATTGGTATTCGTACAAATGGTTAAGGTAATAAATATTTATTATTTTATTTATCGTCGGCAGGGCCGGATTGTTGATTTTACTTAACGAAACGTTTGACCTTGATTCATTGAAATAAAATGCATGTCAAGCTGTTGAATATTAGAATATTTTGCTTACCCACAGTGTTCATCAAAAAGGTTATCAAGTATCATATTATTCCCATGGAATTTTTTTATTTCAAGCGTTTTCACTTAATGGCTTTAATTTGAAAAAAAAAACTATTATAATATATTCTTATAAATTATTCACGATTTCGTATTAACGTAAATTATTGTTAAATAAATCGCCTGGCAATTAATTAGAAGTTGTGAGTGGTGAAGGTTTTTTCTATCTTGTTTGTTGAAATATATAATAGGTATAAATATTATTTGTTTTTCCGTATAATAATAATGTTCATATTATTTTAATCAGTTTAATGTTATTTGCACTCGTGGCAGTGGAGCGGTGGAGCGCAAAGGATGTGATCGTCACTGAAAATATGACTTAACTAAAATCGGCTCACACATTTTTCGATCTCGATTTTGTACTTGCACACAATGCACACCACTCTTCAAAGTCGTCTCGTCTGGTATGTTTGAGGTCATTACAGTAATGTCAAACGTTTGGGGATGACATTATTATGTACATTTATTTGATACATTGTGAAATCAACGAAAAATAAAATATATAAATCGACGACGACGCTCGCCCATGATTCGTTCCAACGAAACACGTATAGGTCCTTATATAATAATAATAATAATAATATGGACAATAATGTAAATTATTTACAAACGTGTGCGGTGACGATGAACAACACACGTGAACAGTAGGAGAAACGTCGTCGGCCATGTGGGCACGCGATCTTGTGGCTTCTCGGCCATATGGAAGATTTTATTAAAAATAAAAAAAACTGTAATAATAGTGTGTGGTTAATGAATGCGTTTCGTGGCCAACGACCTATACGGGTGTCCGCCAATCAAGGCTGAGATCGGTTTAATCGTCTCCACGTTCGTATAGGTATAATAATTATATATAATATAGACATATAGATTATCAGGGGGCAACAATATAAATATAAACCTAAATTATATTATAATTACATCTACGTCGAGACGTCATCCCGTTACCTGTGGATTTTCTATTTATTTTTTTTTTTTTTGTGGGAGTTCTTTGGCTGAATTTCCAAACTCGAAGCAGCCCTTAACTGCAGTGCACATTATAATTTACTTGATATGTCGTATCCGCAGTAACTACCTCTGCCGTAGCCCTATATACCTACAGAAAGTTACCGTGTCGCCAAAAAGTATTAATAATTGATATCGACCTTGTTCGAAATCAGATCTTACACAATATTACGGCGGTACAATCGACTGTGAAAAAAATAAATAGAATCTAATATTATTATCTCAAGCAGCATTAATACTTCAGTCGCGTTCGACCTTGATACTTCATTAACAACTCTGCCGACCAAACTGGTCGGTACAACGCGGTGCTTCGTTTAACGTTCTGTATACAACAAACGACGATCGTTTGTTGAAAACAGTCATATTCATTTTTTTATGTCGGCGTGTAATTGACAGTGATTTTTTTCTTTCGAAAAGAGTTTTTTTTTGTTTCGTTTTTTAATTAAAAATATGTTTTGAGACGTATGGAAAAAATGGTTTGATTACTCTGTTATGTATGTCAAAATGTTATTTGTTTACTAAAACCGTACAAAAAAAAAAACCTGTAACCGTGAAATTCTAAGTACAAAAATGTTTGTACTTTGTTTAAATAATATTACACACTCGTTTGTAATGATACGCGAATACAATTTAAAAGAAACATGAATAGATATGGTTGAGATATTCAAGGAGATCATATTTAGTATTTCTTTTATGTTCCAAGTTCAAACATAATTGCGTGTTTATTATTTATGTACTTTTCTTGCAAAAACAACATTACATTTTCGTCTTGCGGGAATACAATTTCTCGAGAAAATGTTAGAAGTTTTGTTAAAAAAGTTTTATAAAGTTGCAAATGAAAACGGTGTCCTTTCATGGATAGCAACTTTTCTTTTACAAGCATTTTCTCTGCTGATAAAATATAGAAGCCTAACACCTAATGATCACGTTTATCGATTTTGATTTGAAATAAAGAATGCTTTCTATTTTATTGGCCTTATTTAATTTATCAAACTTTTATATGGTCTACAAAATGTTAACATTTTAAAGACTACAAAATTTACTGTCTTGTCAGGTTAATTTTAGTTAGCTTAAGTGCTTTTGAAGAATTTAATTGGTCATTAAAAATGTAGCTGTACCTACGTCATTGACTGAATAAGATAGCCATGTCAAAATAATTTAAGCTTATTGGAATAATACTGAATCACAAATAATAATTTCCCATTATGTTTAGTGTATTTTACTAAAATTAATGAATACAATACTTTTATTGTTACGTTTCGAATCCTAATAAATAACAAGCCTTGTGGAGTATTATGAAATATGATTTTAAATTAAATATCAAAAAATCAATGAAACATGATGGCCCGTTGGCTGAGAGGAAAACGAATTATGGAGTCACTTTAAAAATAAACGAATTCAGGGTAGGCGTAGCAGGGGGGGGGGCAGGGCAGATAATTTAAAACAAATACAGAAATGAGAAAAAGCAAATAGCAATTTAAAACAAAAGGCCATCATATATAGAATTTATATTGCCCCGGAGCGCTAATTACAAGTAGAAGGTTGAAATAAATTGTTATTGGCTCTGTGGTTACGTTTTTAATTAAGAAAATGTTTCGGAGCACTCATAAAACGTTTAATAAACATATGGTTCGTTACCGAATGAATCAGCGTGTAAGTTTTTTCGAACCACTTGTGTCGTCTGGAGCCATATATAATTCAACGCCGGCATGCGAAAAGTTCAAATTTAATTAGACACGATTTCCATTAATATTTATTTATTGAATTTGTTTTTTGGAAGACGATAATTTTTTCTTTCCTCCGGTTCCATCTATAATACAGTGTGGTCGGCTCGAAAACGCGATGACACGGGCGGCGGGATCCGATTGATTTCGGCACTCGAAATTCGGACGGCCCCCGGGGCACATTGTATTAATAATATTTATTGTTCGTTGCACGAAATTCAAAAATCCCCCATGACATTATATTACTGTGACACGGTTTTTAACGTGTTTAATCTTTTAATTTTCAGACATTTCACACGCCGAGTTTCGGGGACGAGGGTTTCGACATCCCGTCGATGGGCAATCAAGGAAACAACTCGACCACCTCGCCGAGTTGTAACAACGTGTCCACTCCGTCTAACGGTTCGGCCGATTCCATAATCACTTCGCACACGCAACCGCAGCCACCGTCTTTGGCATATCAACACAGCCAAGTGAGTAGTGTTTATAATAAGTTGGTTACTATAAATTGCAGAATACGAAAAATGGGGCTAGGAATTTGAATATTTTTATTTAATAATCCGCAAAATCGTCAAGTAAGGCAACGCGTCTATAATATTTCTATATTTTTCTATATCGTTTTAATACTTTCGTTTTTTTCACGTGGGCCAACTTCACGAACGTCGTTTTTTCAAAGTATAATATAAGTATTCCTATTTGTGACTAAACAATTGATTGGCATCTTGAATAATGATTTTTTACGGAAGAACATTATTGTATTTCAAACATAAATAACTCTAATTATGGTATCGAATTTCCAGCACACAAACAAAAGTTGGATATTTACTTGAATTTATCAGTAGTCTGTGTGTACCTATATTGTGATTTATTTATTTTCTGGTAATTTTATTTTGTTCGATTTCAATAACCGTGTGTTCACAATTTTTACATCATATTTTAAGAATTTGTATTGTTTGCAACGAGTCTACTCAAGTTATAATCAAATATAATAATATACAATTTTATTATTGTTACTGTAATACATTTCAGTCGTAGATTGACTACCACGCATACACCGATTATGTATTGCACAGTTTCTTGTGATAATAGGTATATGATAAAATATTACGTTTAATAGATCAGAATATTATTATCAATCCGTATTGGTTCGGATTTCAAAAGATGAGTGCTAACGCCAGCTGCCGATCGGACTCCAAAACTAAAAATATTTAATCATTTCCATCAGTATATTATATGATATAGGTACACGGATCGTTTATTATTATCGATCGTGATTATGAGTACTGGTTTTGTGTTTTTATTAAATTTCGTCATTCGGTGGAAATTTCCCTTTGATAAATGCGCGTATTTATTATCTTTGGTTTTCTTTTAAACGGACGGTCCGCCATGATGTATGTTAACACATTAATACTACGATTTTTTCTCTTTATGTCACTCCCAATATTTATGAGGCAAATCGTTTTATTTTTTTTTAAACTTAGTTTCTTTATTTATAGTGTTATACGACCGAAGGCTAATGTTTTGACACAAGATCCATAATTTCCTATGAAAAAATTTTAAATAACAATAACGATAAATCTTTTTGAATATTATTACTATGATGGGGTAATATTGTAAAATGTCTTTTTTATGTATCAATAATAATTATCAGACGAATACAATCGATTTGAAAAATTAATGTTCGTTTTAAAATTGTTAATATAATCAATTAAAGTTTAAGTTTTTAAATTAGTTTTTTATAGCATCTTAGAATTTAATTAAAAAAAAACATATTTCTATAATATTATATACAATATGTTGTATAGTTTTCTACTGCCTTTTACTAAAAACAATTTCAATTTTATATAATACACTGCAAATACATTGATGTTGGCATAGTACATAATAACCATAATTTACTATATTATGAATATTTCAAAGAAATTGCTTTTCATGCTATTGTTTGCTTATTATTTATTTATTTTGATTTAATTTTAGCTACCTCTCGAGGCGTTATGTCTATATCTTGCAAACAAAAATAATAAAATATAATCATATTAACAATAATAATGATGTGATTGTTTTAAATACATGAAAAAAGAAAAACAATAATCATAATGATGAAAACAATGATAAATTATATTTACAATTAGGTAGTAGTAACTAGTAAAACTATAAAACAAAAACGAACCAATTTAACAAAATGTAATTTGAATTTAAAATCGTCGTCATTGTCGTGTCACGTACGTCATACGCTTAATACACCGTAGATCGAAGATAATGGAAATAATACAATATCGTATTTTTTTTTTGTTTTAGCAGATGATGAATCACCATCATCCACAGGACACAGGCATGCAGGGAATGAACTCGCACAACTCACACCATTCGCATCAATCGGCTTACCAGCAGCCACTCTACTTGACCGGCCACGAACACGGCCTGGGCCTGAACGTTAGGTATGTGGTTCTAAGCCGCGATTACACATCGTAGTTTTTTTTTTAAATACATTTTTACCGACGTAAAAGTGGGTATTCGTTCCAGTATACTTATGTCTTATATACCTATAGTTTTATACCTTACCTGGTGGTTATATTATATCGTACAATTAACGTCATCATCGATGACTTAATGACAATAATATATATGCATAATGGCGATCGAAGTCTCCAAAATATTATATAACTTGCTGTTTTGACTTTTTCGCTTTGATCCGCGGATTTAACACGCTTTAAACGTCTTACGATACAATATTAATATTCTTCGTCGATTTTCGTCCTACATTTCTTCGGGCTATTATATTATACTGCACAGTTGACCAAAGGCGTTTTGTGACCGACCTCTATTGGAAACGCAACACTATACCACATGAGCTTATCTCCGATAAAGCATTTCGAGAGCGAATTATTTCACCAGGTGTTCGTTACAGGGACGGCGGTGTAATGGGCGCAAGGAAATATTATGCTTGCAATTTAATTGTCGTCTTCGTCGCAACGATTCTGCACTGGAACGGTTCGGTTGAACGGAATAACTTTTGTTGCCTTTACTAGCTAGTTTACAGATACATACATTAAACAAGAACACCGTTCGGTTAAACTGTTACGCAAGTTTCCATCTACTTTTATTTAATTTGGTTAAAATTTATTACGTCGACAGTTAATATTTAGTCATTATTTTTAACTCGTATTCAAACAAGAGTTACCCGATGAATATAGTACAAACAAATTACGTAACTCTGCAGTGCCCGAGTTCAAGAAACATTATTAATTCAAAACACTCAAACACAAATAACGCAGCGTTCGTTAATTGAATTCACCGCGACGTCATTTTAATGTAGATGAATCTATAAGATATAATTTATTGAATGCAATTAAAACTTGATGTGTATACATTTGTGTAATGTATTAATAGTACTAGTACTAATATACTCGTGTTCCATCATATAGCCGTTTTAGTGTCTATAGTGGAATATTAATAAATCCTTGCTAATAATCAATTTACTAATTAAAAACTGATCAATGATTAACGAGCAACCAGTCCATTAATCAATATTATATTCGGGTCGAGGAGAGACGGAAGTAAAACTTTCTCCAGTGTGCACTTTGAGTTTTCAGGTTAAACACGGACGCTGATTTTATCCATAGATTAGAATTATGTTTGGACGGCCGTTTAAAATTAGAATTTCTAAAAAATAACTTAACGATTTTTATCTAGAAATAAATGTTTTCTGTCGTGTATACGTACAGTTAATGTGGATTGTTATTTTGAAGTACACTTTAAATTATTTTTACGTTAGCCATAAACATTAATTTAGTTGAAAATATGATGAAATGACAATAAATTTATCTAATTTTTGAGCTGCTGCCCAGAAAAAAAATACCAAGAACAGGTTATTTCTTGGCGATTACGTTTTACTAGACACCAACTTATGTTTAAATCCTCTCCGACGGGGCTTTTGTAATATTTATGTGGCGACATATCACAATTTATAACCACAAAATTTACTAATTGTTGGTGTTTATTACAGTTCCAGTTACTCTCAACCGAGTTACACTCCATTGAACAACACGAATACCACGAACGGTGCGCAGAACGGCATGATGTACCATCGGCACCACCAAGCGTCCAACCAACAACAACAGCACCACCAAGCGTCCAATCAACAGCAGCAGCAGCAGCAGCAGCAACAGCAACAACAGCAGCAACAGCAGCAGCAGCAGCAACAACAACAACAACAGCAACAGCAACAGCAACAACAGCAACAGCAGCAACATCATCATCAGCAGCAACAGCACCCACCCACCCACATGCCGCAACCAACACATTTACCAGCCCACCACTACACCAATATGGGACCACCGGCCACCAGTCCGCTGACCCCTTCGCTGGACATGCACCGGCACTCAAATCCCACGCCAACGCCGGAAGGCATAAACACTACCAGCGACGACAGTGACGACAGCACACCGCACCAAACGATGGTAAGTCCTAATCTGAACTCACCTCCTGAAAAATGTCTCTTTGGATGTGGGAGAGGGTTAGGTTGAACGGTAAGGATGGTTTTCCGAATAGATCGCCAATGATTTTTCTCAAATTTCTTAGAAACACGATCCGGGCGCAACCAGTACAACTTCCAATGGTTGAGAACTGCTTAAATCTCTCTCCCACTGCCTTCTCCAAACACGATCCTGTAAAACTACTACTGTGCTCCGTTCACCTTGACCTCCACATGTCGTCGTGTTTGACGTTGGCCAATTTTTTAAGTTACGTGTCACGATAAATCATCGGAAATGAAACCATTAATGGTTACGTGCCACGATATTCTCGGAAGCTGGTTTAAAAAAAAAACTTACTAAAGCAATTTAGCTTAAAATGTTTTTTGTATGATTATAGGTACCGTTCGAACACGTTTAGCTAATATTCTGTCTTTGCACGACATATGTGCCGTGTGCCCCGTAACGATCCAATGATTCAAACCACCCAAACAGGCAATGCACATTTTATGGTTTTGTAATATTTCACGACGATCGTAAACGATTTTTTTCGCAGTCGTGGTGAAGGGATTCATGGCCCGGAATCTAGATAGTGTAATTTAACTTCCAATTGTTATTTTCCCGTTGTATTGTTGCTGTTATTCACAACTTCAATTTCCTGTTTATGTTTTTTGAGTGTTCAAAGTAATCCAATAATGTCATGTAAAGTGAAATAAAAATGGGTAGGTGTTTTCAAGTAAAATTCTAGGCAATTCCGTTTGAATAATGTATGCAATTTTATGCAAAGGGTAGGGTTTATATTGCCTCTAAAAAAAAATAAATATATACATATATTTCTTTCACATCCATATTTCATACGGTATTTTCGGGTTAAAAATGTGTTATTATCGTACCTTGCTCTCATACATATTTCATGGAACTTGGGTAATATATATATATATATGTTTCTTAGTTAATATTTATCAAATAATTGAATGCCATTTACATGGGCTTTAGTAAAAAGAAAGATGTTAATAATACAAAAGAAACATAATATTACCTATTCGAAAATGTGAGAAATAAACAAACTACGTTTTCTTTGAAGTTATGAGAAGGGTGAATGTTAATATTATAATATTTCGTTTGCCGATGAAACGCGTATAGGCGTATAGATAAATGTCTTAGTGGAATTCGCTTTATCGTAATTTATTCCAAATTCTTTTTTCAGCTTGCAATCAAGAGAGAAAGGCTATCTCCGGAACCGTTGGATGGTTGCGGGATCATGAAAATGCAGCAAAAGAAGCCGAAACCGACCAAAAAGAAAAAGAAAAGGGATCCCAATGAACCGCAAAAGTGAGTACCTTTATTGTTGACGAATTGGTTTTGTTTATCTCGGGATTACGAAATCGGACGAAAAAAATAATAAGACGAAGTCGACGACGAACAATATTCGATGGCGTGTAATAATTATCGTCCGACAATTTCCGGTGTTGTAGCAGTATACGATACATTATAATACTCTCGGCAAAACACACCCTCCTATTTGGCGTGTGTTTTTATCTGTAAACGAAAAGGGAGAGTTTTACGATGTTATGACTCGGATCAATACCCGGTGCAGTCTGTTGCTGCTCGGAAGTTTTCAAACCAAATTCCCTACACCCTTTTTATATGCACCCCTCAATATGTGCCTATTCATGGCATTCGTTTCAGTCGGCTCTTCCGTGAAAATGCTATTTTGCCGTCGTCGTCGTCGTCGTCGTCACTGAGCCCCACGAAATTAGCTTCACCGGTTTCGAGAAAAACGCTTTTCACACGAGTACCTACCGCCACTCGGCTGGTCGTCTGCAGCAGTTTCGTATACGACTCGAAGGTTTTATTGCACCTCGCTCGTATAACTTAAAAGCTTTACTTTTGTATTAACATTTTTTTTTTAAGCACAAACAAGTTTAGGAATCCCTGACGTATGGTGTATGTGTACGTGCGTGCGCACGCAGCATGTGCATATATGTGAGTGCGTGTGTGTGTGTGTGTGTGTGTGTGTGTGCAATTGTATTTATTTTTAATGCTACGAAGTTTGTAGTTTGAACAGCTGCGCCATTATATACACACATTTTTAACAGTTTAAAAATAATATGTTTGACCTATCAAGGGTAAATCTTGAAAATAATTACTTTAATTAACAGTAATATGTTCGTTTTTTTTTTTTTTATGTTTCCTTTGTGTATTTAATTATTTAATAAATCATTCGGTGGAGTGAAAATATATTAATATATCCTCGCAGTGGCTCACAACTCTTCATAATAATAATATGTTAATTGCACTCTGAACAGACTGCGTTGATCGACGACGTAAATAATTTAAAGCTCTACATCAAAAACGGTTTTACGGATTAGGTTATTTAAAGAACTTCCGTTGTTCGTATTAAAACCTATACTCCGTGACTTTTACACATAGTACCACCTACACCTACATCGTTACTATTATTGTAATACGCCACTTATTTACGCCACACGATGATATAGATATTATTACCTATAAACATCGTGAAAACCATATCGTACGGTGGAGGTGTATTATCATTATTTAAATAGAAGAATAACCATTTTACGGGACTGCGGAAAATGTGACTTCACAACGACGACGCGTTACAAAACAACAACAATAATACAAATACAAATAGTGCAATAACGTCAAGTAAGCGGCGTGTATTAGCCTCAGGAGCCGAGTGCGCTTTGTACCTAATGTTTACGTTGGTCCTTCTATGAGGATCTTTCTTAACTACATAATATATATATGCTCGAAACACATGTCCGGGACGGTGGGGTGGGGACGGAGAGGTCTTTTGTTCGGCTCTCATTAGGAATAATTTATGTTTCGTTTTTCTCTGCACGCCATTGTTGCCGGCAAACGGTCTCCGCGAAGAGCCGCGTGTCGTGCTATTATTTCCCTCCTCTTCTTCTCGTTTGTGCACACACGAAACGCGACTGCACACTCGTAACAACTTTACTCCCCCCTCCCCAAAAAAAAAATAATGTAAGAAAATAACAAAAAAATACACATTTTATTAAACGAAATTCCCGGGCGATTCGGATTTGTGTTGTTCACAGCGGAATGAATTGTATTTACACAACACTATCGCACTGGCGCTCGGACGGTGTATTATAATATTATAACGATACCGATTGTTGATTATATTATTGTAGTTAGGTAAACAATATAATATTGTGTTGTCCACGGGTGAAACTAAATCACATGGCATATAATGTCATTGTATTGTATACAAAAACGTTGCCTATAATGGAAAACCAATAAAATGAGTCTCGTATAGCGACTTTTCTACAGAACACTTTTTACACTTGTACTATAGTAATATGTTAGTAATCTGATTTTTACATAATATTATGTCTTGGAGAATTCTTGCATTTGTAATAAATATGAATGATATATTATTTTGCGATTTCCGAATGTTTTTTCGGTGGTTTTACTGGTTACATATAATTTCTACCCTTAAATTTAATTTAAAATCTAATTTCGAAATATATGTCTGAAAAATTTAACGTCCGCATAAATATTTTAATATTGAACAAAATAGCGCTTTATACGCCCCTTGTAGGTTTTATGGGCTATAATCGTTTAAAGTTTGGTCGTGTGGAGAAGAGTGGTGGTGGCAAAGTATATGATTTTATCTCCTTGCACATTTTAACTGCCTCTTTTAAATTTTAAATATAGTTATAGCTTTCAATAACAAACTGTTATTTTTTTACAATATCGAATATTCATAAATCAATAATTCCGCTAAAGAACGTTTTTTTCGTCATAATTTAAAATATAAATTAGGGGTGTCATCATATGAAAATAACAAAAAAAAAAATATATAATATATATATTATATTTTTTTTTAACAATATAGGTCCGGTAGTAAACGTTCCAGAAATATAAAAATATTTATATACAACATCAGATAAGTTAAAATATTAAAAACGGGAAATGTTCCGATCAATAAAATAAGCACTTCAGAGTACAGTTGTTAAAAAATAAAAATGAAAGTCTCCCCTGCAGAAAGCAATCACCAAAATGCTCCATTTTTTTAAATAATAATAAAAAAAATGGTTTTAAGTTATTTTTATTTATTATATTTATTTATTTTTTCATCGCGAGCGATATTTCAATTAGAAATGTGACGTCCCTCTGCGGCATGCTTATATACGTCAATAAATTCTATTCCCCGTCCGTTGTCGCATTTAATATTATCGGTCGTCAGTTTTTTTGGTTCAATAACGGTTTCGAAATACCGAATATCGGCATCGAACAGAGTCATATATCAACATTTCGCCACCAGAAATCAATATCGTTTGTCGTTTTTAATTTCGAGAGTGCATTTGTGAGCGGCACGTAAAACGTCCGCGGAAGGAGATAATAATGATATTATAACAAATAGTCTCGGAAACGTTCTCCTTGTCCTGCACACAGAGGCAAGGGTAGGTACGTCCCGGTATATTATTATTATTATTATTATTGTAATATATGGTAAAACGACTCTGCGCAAAACGTCAGCGGCCGACAGCGATAATAATAATTGATCATTAAAAACGGACATGGAATTGTTTTCGGAGAACAGTGGTTTTATATTCGCTTGGAGATTATAATCGAGGGAGCCCGGACACCACCCTCCACACTACCTACCCATATATAATATACTGTGCACACAATGATATACACATACTCAAGTGCACGATATAGCAATAACGAAAATGATAACGTGGAAGGTGTACCCATCCCCAGACGGTCGGCGTTACTATATTATAATGTTATGCAATTCGAAAGTTAATCAAAATATTAAACGATATACGGTCGTAACAACGACAATACGATATACTATTACTATGCATAATATTATTATATTATCTGCTGTGCAATATTTGCTCACCTAAATGTATTTGGCACTCGCTGCAATACGTTCAAATAGTCCTCGTCGGAGGAGGAGGAGAGGAGAGCTCGTCCAGACGGGGGTCCAACAGGGTATGTTATGATGGGTATGGATACTCCGCGATTCCTCATCGATAATAGTAATAATATCATTATATCGTAATAACAACAAGAACCGCTTGTATCCCGCCACCGTTTAAGCTCTGTAAAATGCAAATTGACGTTGTGCGCTCGCCAGACCGGATATAAATCGTACTATGTGTATACGAGCAGCACTGCTCAACGTCGGCGGTTTTGCGGTAAATATTAAACGTCTGTGTGCTGTATAGGTATAGCGTGCGCGCGCAGTGTTGCATGACAAGCTGTGGTATAATTTCGTTAAATAGATGCGATATAATCCCCTCTCCGAGTGGGGGGGGGGAGATTTCGAAAAAAATCGCCGACGAGTCGACAGAGTGAGATCAGAGGATCTGAGGAAATTAAAACCGTTTCGAGACTGCAGCTGCAGTCGTCGGGATGGGAGGGCATAACATCGTGTTATCTCGGCGAGAGCACATAATAATAATCGTTCGTCTCCCGACACAAATGAAACGATTTATACAAATATAATAAACTGTAACCACGATATTATCCGTAAGAATCAGCGTCAACCATTCGATTTCATCGATCTCTGAACGTATAATATCAATAAGGCCTTATAGTCAACTACACGTGCCGTAGACAATACTCTTGATGATTTAACTCGCCCGAGAGTCGCCCTGACCGATCAAGCCTACAGTAATTGTTATATCAAATGTGTCAAAAAAGGTCCCTGGCGGTGCTCCTCAACAAACTACAGCTCTTTCGTCAATCTCCACCAAACCCAAAGTGTTTATCTTCGTGATGATATTGTTCTCACAGAGCGTCCGCGGTACAGACCTTTTGGTTTTTGATTTTATTTTCAAAAATTTCCTTTTTATTATGTTATATTATTAAACGTTTTCGTTTTTAAATATTCACTTGTCGTGTATTACAATTGTTTTTGTTGTTGTTGTTGTTACCGATGTCGTGATAATGGACGTCGAGTGGTAATCTTTCAACGGTGGTGTACCCGCTTGGGGGGGTATAAGATTATAGTATGAATTATATTGTATATTAATTGTCGTAGTTGGCACGTAGTCTTATACACTGTACGTTTTTTTTTTATTTGTTGGGCATTATTATAGTGCAGTAGTAGTTGTTCCGTTGGAAATCGTCAAGTCGTACATTCTAATATACGACTATTATATATAATTTATAATTACACCTCAAGTGGAAACGACTGATAATATTATAATAGTCATACGATATTGTTATTCCGACGAACTCTACTGAATATTATTATTCGCGGAAACTTTCATCTCACAGGGGTGCACACGATATATTTTATTTCCGGAATGTGGTAATTTTCGTCAAAAACTTCAAAACCGTCCACGCGTTCTGCAACTCGTCCGTCCGTTCGTCCGCCGCCGCCGCCGCTCTATTACGTTCTCATTCGTTATCCACCGACAAAAGTTTATTATACTTTATGTTCCGTCGGAGTATTGATCTTTGTTACGTTGGAATGGGGAGGGGATGATGATTATGGGCGCGGGGAAGATTATTGCTAAAGTTAGTTCGAGTGTGTGTGTGTGTGTCTATATGTACAGTTGTTTGACATTTAAACTTTTCGATGAAAAAAATTCGTCTTTACCTCGTGCAGAATATGAATCGTTACGCAAACGAACAGACGCGGAAGGAAATATAATATCGTGTTTTCTGCAGAAAGTTTTCGCGTCTGTGAGTGAATTATTGACTATTGTGTGTGCTTATACATTACAATACAGTCGTATTGTATTGTCCTTCACCGTAGCAAACGTTTTGTTTGTACAATTTTACGTTAATAATATTAGAACCGACGATTGGGCGAATAAATCATATTTTTACGGGTTAGTGGGGTGCTGGTGTCGGGGTGAACTTTTGAGCGTATATCGGCGCAACGTGGTCAAAAAAATTTGCTCGTTGTCCCCTATCGCCAACGACAATACTTAGACGATACGTACATACTTGCCGTCGCTCAATTTCCAGTCACGTGACGCTGGACGTACCTATAACTGGATTCTATAAGGCAACCAGCTAGGAACAAGATTTCTTTAGTAAAAAATAAACATTGTTTATGCTGTGTTTCTGTCCAATGCGAGTAGCGCAGTGGTTTTGAATCAACGGAAATAGGTAGTAGTCGCCATAATAGTGTGGTGCATCGATCGATAAACAAAGTTTTATAAACAAACCTGGGCACTCTGTAAACCGCGGCCTGTGTCTCGGCAAAAGTTTGGCTAACGAGTGAATGACTTCTCTCCGTGTTCGCTCCTTGGAAATCAATATAACGCTATTCATTTACGGAATGTAATATGACATATAATATTTTATAATAACACGGAAAACGTGATGAAAATAATCATTTGATTTTCGTTGATGCACACGGCCGTGCTGTGTATATGGATCAAAAACCGTTTTATATATGTCTGGACTTTATGTTGTGGACGGGTGACCATTTATATACACTCACACATATCTATATACATATATATCTGCAGTATTTACATATATTTATAACACTCCGAACAGTCTCATATTATACGCAGTGAGATTGTGAAATATTATTAGTGGCGCCAATCTTATAAGCTAACTTCCCCCACCAATGTTATTGGATCCTCCCCAAAATCATTCGTCATTGCTGAATAATGAAAAAAAGGGAGTGTAATAATAAATAAAAATATAACTCGATTATTTTGCTTATGCATTTCTTACACTTTGTAGTTCGCAGTAAAAGAGTATTATACAAATATAGATAAATTAACAATATAAAATCCATTAAGTAAATTAATGTATAACGTTTTATTATTATTAAAAAAAAATACAAACAAAAACAAGTCTGGACGATGTTTATAATTTAATTTATTAGTTACTTTTGTACAAAGGAAAAAATATATGGAAATCAAAAACAGAAATTACTTCATTGTAAACGTTGAATAATAAAAAACAAAATAACATAATTAAAACATAACATAAATAATATTTAAAGTGGCGCTTTAAATAAAAAAATAAAAATAATATTAATAAAATATGAGTTTATAATTTCGTAAAAAAAATAACTGAAACAACTTTAACGTACATAATTAATTTAATGAACAAAATATCGAACAGTTAAATTAATTATTTTATCATCTAAGTAGTACAAACAAAATAAATTACCCAGAGTATTTTTAGTGGACGTTATAGTCATTTTTATTGTTCAAATGCATGCGATATAAACATCAATGGGATTTAGTGTGCCAGAACGTCCGGGACTTAGTCATAAACTTCGGAACCCTAATAATTAAAAATGTATTTCAATTTTCAACCAATCTAGAATCACGATTAGTTATTATACTTCGGGCCGAATACAAATTAAACAAATCAAACAATAATGTTCGTCTCTTTTTGTGCGGGAAGTTTCAATCCCATCAAGTTCGGTAATATAAAACTTTAATTAAAAAAAAAAAAAATTGATCGTGCACCTCACGATTGACTAACTGTCGAGAGCATATTATTATAATTATCGAATCGGACTCTTATTATATATTATTATAGTCTCTCAATAATACGACTTGAATAAAACGAATCTGGTCGGCGATGACGCCATAAGCACACAGTATTTTTGACACCTTGCAGTGTATAAAGAAAAGAAAAAAAAACCGTTGTCGGAGCTGAGTTGTTTTTTTTTTCCAAACGGCCTGCTGTCAATTGTGTCACCTCGTGCGTGTGGTACCATTAAGCACGTTTTACGATATATTTTTGTAGCTGGCACCACACGATAATAATAATAATATTGTTACTGCTAAAACCTATTCACTGGGATACAATATAACATAATATTAATATCGAATTAAATCGTTTTGTTTTTCCAGGCCGGTATCCGCTTACGCGCTCTTCTTCCGGGACACCCAAGCTGCGATCAAAGGCAAAAATCCCAATGCTAGTTTCGGCGAAGTGTCCAAGATCGTGGCGTCCATGTGGGATTCGTTGGACGCGGATCACAAAAATGTGAGTATACCATATACCATAATAATATTATTGTGTACAGTTGATAGTGTATTTTGTCATATTGCGAAAGTATAGAACGATAATAATTATAATAAGTACATAATATATTAATATTTAATACCCACTGCTCAAAGTTGATCGGGTGCCAGTATAGCCCGAACAATAACTATACGATTACCTATCTACTATGATGTGAAAATAATATTTTACAGCGTAACAGAAGTACATCAATTTAGTGTAACGTTTGTTCCGTTGTTGAATTGGTATGGTAAATGAAATATTGTTTCTGTGTGACTGACGGATTAAAGTCCTTTTTATTATCAATTCTTTCTCTTGTCAAGCTCGCTTACGCGCAGACATTTCCTCTTATTATTTATATCGGCAAAGGGAAACATTTTAAAGAGAAGAAAAGCACCCCCCGCGTACCGCCGCTGTTCCGTTTCGTTTTTCACAGCTACACAATCTCTATACGAATGAAAAATAGTAATCCATTTTTAGGAGTGCCCTCAGTCAGTTCGAACACATTAATAAAACCAAATACTGAAAAGAGAAAAACAGAAAGAGACGAAACGGTGGCGTAGAAATGATGGTAGGATGGATGGGCGGAGAGGTTATTTTCTTTCCATATAGAATAAATAATCTCGGAGCTGACGCTATGAAAATATAGGTTGAACGGGTGGCGTTGGGTCGGTGGAGAAGTAATTTCTAAAGCTTTTTCACTTGTAAATTTGCACGCTGAGGTATATTTGCGTGTGCGTGTGTGTACGGGTAAAAAGGAAATGCCGCTGAAAACATGTAAATAATAATAATAAAACAACATAGGATGAGCGGCGGGGGAAATGCATACTTGGCGAATTCTGCGTGTATATCTAGTCCTTTGGACACAAATCGAAATAACCTATTATTGCTTTACAGTTTATTAATAATAATAATAATAATAATAATAACAAAAAATAACTCACACAAGACAAACAATAATAGTTTCGTTGAATAGAAGTCCCTATGGACGTGATTAATTGAACATCGATATATTGTGTAACCGTAACAAATATAAATTACGTGTGCATAACGGAACTTAATGAAAAACGCTATTAATAATGACGTGCGTCTTATACACAGTGTATGTTTAAAACGTAACTGCGGTGATATATTAGCCTAAATATCACGTTGAAGCGACGTACAACAAAGCTTTCCGAGAAACATAATAATAATAATAATAGTATGTCTGAAACGAAAATACGTTATTAAAACGCACCGTCGTAAATAGTTTAAATTTGTCGGAGGAAAGCTTTTCGAAAATGCTAATATTAATTTCCCTCTTCCCTCGCCGCGTGTCCCCTTTTGACGCTTTCCGCCGATACATTATTCATTGTTTCAAAAACACAATGTCTTATTTGACATCTCGGTATGTACACTGCCTGCGGATCGGTTGTATTTCGTCATATTTTTCCGGGTAAACGTTTCCCGATCGTTCGTGGAAATGTCGTGCTCGAGTTGTGTTATACGATACGAATTTCCTCGACTGCAACAAAATGATATTGATGTCTCTGGGCGCGATCAACCGCTTGCACCGTTTACAAACCGGAGTGCATCACCGTGGAATAAGACGTTATAAGTCCGACGGAGAACTCTTACATTTTACGGAAATCCGCTCAAAAAATATAATCAAACGATATTATAATATGATAACATTATTGATAATTGTACTTCGCATAAAATATTATCAATCATTGAGCGTCTGATTCGCATTTTACTCACCGAATTTAAAAAAAGAAAACCATTTCCGAGTATTGACTATATTATGATATTATGTACCTATACGAGTTCAAACAGAAATAATACCATTATAATATTGTGTGTACCTACAACCTATATTTTTGTTTTAAGCGACAAATGTGTACGCAAATATTAGGTATGCGCGACTAACGGTTTTCGATAAACGTGGAAACGAACAATAATAATATTAATATTCTAGGACAGTGCGAGTATATTATTATGTCATGTAAAATACGGTAGTTGCGGGCCAGTTAGTAAATTAAGCGTACCTGCTGAACTCGAATAATAATCATAATATAAAGAAATAAAATGTTTGCATTATGTACACACATAATACATTATAATAAAAATGTTGTATTAAATGGGTTGTTGGGATAAATACAGACAAAACAAAATGTTAATAACAGTAAACTACTAAGTGCAGTACTTTCACAAATCTGCTGACCCGATTCTCATGATTCATAGGCCCATGTGTATATATTATGTATGTATTCTAAATGGATCGAGAGAAATCAACAAGACACTTCCGGAATAAATCAATTTCTGGTTCCTTATTGTTTTTTTATTCCTTATAAACACAATATGATAAGATCATATCGTTTTGACATTCACGGTATTATGTAAAAAAAATTAAAAAAAATTCAGACTTCTACTCACTATTATTACAGCAACAGTATAAAATGGTGGTATGGACGGTGGTGAAGTAAATTATCGAATAGCAGTGAGGTTGCAGTGGTCTTATATTTAGTCGATACTGTTATCGTTAAATTCGGCGTTGTGATAAACTGTTAGAACGCGGAAAACAGACGTGCAGTAAAATCAACAAACCGTCGTTAATATTTTTAAATCCAGTCGGAGCTAACTACGAGTTTATTATACTCGGTTTTATGTGAAATGCCCATAAAAAACTTTCTAAAACGAACTAATGTACTACGGTAGCGAACCCAATAGAACTATCAAATAGTCATCCGCGTGAAGTTATATGGCTATTACCGAGTGCCGACTACAAATTGACATTTCTCCGATCGCAATAAATCGATATCGATAGGTAAATCAAAACTTTCTGCGTGCTGTTAGGTAGCTCGTTGGAAATAACATGTGCAACGCGAATTAAGGATTTATCGCGATTTATCGGTTATTGAAATGTAATAATATATATATATTACACACGGACGGTAATGTGTTTCATTATTATCAAACCGTTTGAATCGATAGTTTTTCCGAATGCCGTCGTAAAAGACCGATACCCAATCTACCGGAGGTCACGTGTAAAGCGTTTTATTACAAGCGACGTGTTATTTGTGACGTGGTGCATTAGCGTTTGCGATTGCGATAAATTATATTACGGTTGACCGTTTTGACGGGAAATAAAAATATGAGAAAAACCAACAAAGTAGAAACGCATATTGTATTAGGTAACGAAACACGATCTTTAACCATGATGACCCGCAGTGCTCTGGGAAAAGTGTGACGATTCTCTTAAAATAATTATAATATTATTCCATTTATCTGCGCGTGCTATTGTCTCTCCCCCCCACCACACACTAAGTTTGGGATAGTTTGAACAAGAGTGAACATGATATTATATATATGTATATCGGGAGTCTGCTGCAGTGAATCCCGGGGAGGAGTGGCGTAAACTTCAAATACCTTGACGTGACGTTTTGATGTATACGAAAATCGCATTTATCGAAAAACGAACAGTACTGTTTTTGAAGCTCTCACTGTAGGCGTGGAGAGTTTGGAAATTCAATTTCGTCAGTACCCCGAGCCGTACGCAATAATTTGGTTATTTTTAATGCGGATCCCCTCGGGAGCGCGCCGTACAAATTTATAATAACTAAATGCAAAGTTTGCTTTTGCTATGACAATAGAAAGAAAAGAGGTGAACTCATTGAATGGGACACGAATGAGGGGGTTGCCGCGTTTAAAAGCGATTTAAATCAATAATGTTTAAATTAGAAACTTTGCTCGATACCACCCCCACTAAAGTCTGCGTTCCCGCCTACGCTCGGCGCAGCACTGCCGATTTTGCATTCATTTAGGCATCATCTGGCACACACAACTCACACATATTGTACAACGGGGGGAATGGACTTTGTGTGCAAATCGCCTGTCTGAAATGTCGTGATTATTAACCAAGAAAAAGGGTCCCGTGCAATAAGGTGCGAACGAATGTTCGTGACACACACACGTGATTATATTTACATAGGTATACGAATGTACGATAACTATAAATAAAAATAAATTTTAATTTAAGATAGGTAGTATGCATTTTGAAAAACAAAACAAATTAATTAACAACTTACTTATTAAAAGTAATAATCATTGTTGAAAATGGAAACGTTGGTAAACTTAAATTCTTCATATGTCGTTAATTTACTTGCACTATGATGAGTTTTTCTTTATCATACGCATTATGAATAATATTATTATGCTTTATTATTTGCAAACTGAATATTTATTACTATTTCCTTTTCATACAAGTCGCTATATAAAATAGGTTGATTAAAATAACTTTTGAGTGTCAAAAATAATTAATTGCTCACTAGATTAATGATATTTTACAGAAATATTTCTCATAACAGTATAATTGACCTTTACGTTTGATAAGCAAACTTTCCAATTTCAAAACAATAATTAAAAAATTATCTATTGAAAGGAATGTGAATGGCGTGTCGCAGAACACGAGTGTACAAAATAATGATTATAATTTCTAACTACTCAAATTGTTGTCCGTACGTAAAAAAAAAAAAATGTCTGATTCATAGGTAACCGTTAACCGTATAGGTAGGTAACTGTTATATGACTTGATGCTATTTATTTTCACGTTTACTTCTAAACGACAATGTTTGATAGTAAAAAATAATGTTACGTTTATAATGATTACAGGTGTACAAGAAGAAAACGGAAGCCGCCAAGAAGGATTACTTGAAGGCCTTGGCTGCATACAGAGCGAGTCTTGTATCGAAGGTATACAATTTACAATATTCTTATCAAATCCTATGTGTACAATATAATAATATTATTCCATTATGCACGGGGGGGGGGGGTTCGTTTTATTTACACTATTATGTTATATACGCCGTTCTATAACTTTTACAAACGGAAACTTTAGTGAAAACTTTTCCGGGAAAATAGTATTCAAAATTATTAATAGTCAAGTTTTATCGTGTTCTTTTTATCGACCGGCGGCAAGGTGGTTGTTGATGGCGGAGAGACGTCGGGTGGGGGGGGGGGGGGTGGGGTGTCGATGGTCGGAGGTGAGCGGCAGAGGTGGCGGTACGTAGTATAGTGGTGATTCTCAAACAAGCGGAAAACTTAAAGACCGCCACCCCGGGCCGGCAAAGAACTTTGCAAAGTCTATCTATGCTCGGGCGCGTTCGAGGGTATAGTGGATAAGAGGATTTATACTGTAAACTCACGCGGACGGGAGCTGGAGAACCATAAATAATAATAATAATACCTAGTATAACAATATGATTTAGAACTCACCCACCACCACTGTATTGTTTCTAAAACAATAATAGTACAATGTACGCGTCATATTGCGCGTTGTGACTCCTGACTATTATGACGACGACTACCCTGTACTTAAACACTCTGGTGTCATTTTCAGGGAGGAGAACCGGACTCGAACATGTACGCCGGTGGGTACGTGGGTAGCTATGGTGGGGTGTACAACGGATACTCGCCACCCGCTGGTCTACCCTCGCCACCCATGTCCGTGCCGTCGCCTCACTCGCAAGTTCACGGCCAAGTCAAGAAGTCAGCCATGATGATGGACAATCGGGTACCGGTCATGAACAGCCACCCGCAAAACCACAACCAATCGGTAAGTGTACAAACGGCGAACATAAATAATATTATAATTCCTGCGTCCAGAGGGCGGCAATTGGGGGGGGGTCTTTGATATAATAATATGATTTATTTATTCGCTTGAACACAAATCGTGTGACAATCTCTCACACTATACCATGATATTATGTGACGAGTACCTACACTCAAATTTTGTGTGGTTGTGATGCCACCCGTGGGTCCCCTTTATTGTGTGGAGGTTTGGGCGGTTAGGTCGGGTCGGGTCGGGTATGCTAAGGCCATTTCCAGTTAACATCCGTACATAATAGTGTAATATAATGTTATTGGTTATGCCGTTCGATGGCGACAAATCCGGGTCCAGCTATAATAATAATATTAGCCATGTATCGGCAACACACCAAACATGATAATATTATTGTTATCTATGTGCACGTCGTGTAGCATTATACAGTTATGGCGATCCTAATAGCATTATTGCACTGCGTTTTTACTCTAGTATAGGTACCTAACTGTCGCTCGCTAAACTTTACATGTTATTATATTATTTTGGTATATAATATACTTGACACGCACACGTCAATACCGTTTGCCTCTCGTGATTTAAATTTCGAACGTCGGGTTCAAATATAAAACCATAGGAGGTCTACTCTGAAAATAACTCAAAAAAGACTCGCACGAATAATATTAAACTTTAAACAGATGTTATTGGTCACAATCCAAATTTAATACTTTTTAATGAGTTGGAAAACGGCAGTATGGGACTATTGAAAACTTCAAAGACCACTAAATTATTATAATTCTAGACAACGTCTCGCGATGCTTTTAAGTATATACGTAAATATAATTTGTTCATTTGTTGTATCATCATGGTCGCACATAGTGGCGTTATTATTAATATTTATAATGATTTCAACTTTATGGCACCCTTATAAGCGGATTCGTCTAACTAGACGATTGCTATAAATAAATAAACATTACACGATGGCAGTACCTACATTACTCGTATGAACTAAATATATTATAATACACAAGTACTGTGATTTTCAAATAATGAATAAAATATGTCTAAACATATTAATATATTATACACACACATAGAGTTTTGACGTTGGTCGCATTTGATCTGTTTAACAGTATACAGTATGTCTGTTAGTATAAATATTTTGTTTTAAATGTGCACGGTGCATTTTAAGTGAAACGGACGATAGTGATGTTTTGTTTAATGTCCAGTCAAAGGCAATAATTCCCCTCAAAAAAACCAAGCACTGAAAAAAAAAGAGATCCACTACCAATAAATTACTGAATATTATTATACGCTATGAGTAGCTACAATACAATATATAAACTAGTATTTACCTATTACTTACAGACACTTGAGTTGTCATATTATTTGAGTTTTATGAATTGTTCTAGAGGTATATGGACATTGGGCACCCATTAAAAAGTTTAATTGTGTGTATCTATATAGAGAAAACATTAATATTTAATAATCCAATTCCCACACAAAGTAAAGATAAGCTGCAGGTACATATAACATAGTTATTAGTTAGTTAAACATACCTATAATATGTTCACAATATAAAATTATGACGTGTTGTATATTTACGTACCTATCATTTTAAATTCAATTTTTTTTTCCAATTATTCATATGACAATCATATTATATATTATAAAATGTTGAACCGAAACAACGCTTTGGTTTTAGGGATAGAGTTGTCCAATCATATATTTTCTGATTTTGCTGTGCTAAAATCACGTCAACAGTATAACTCGTTCAAAAGTTTCCATTATAGACACAAAGTATATTTATGTAATCATTATAATATTTTCTAATTGTTTTTTTTTTGAATCGCACGATCGTCGGTTATCTTATAGCTCTCTCGCGTAGTGTCGGTGGTGTGTGGACGGTGGGTAGAATTTGTATCCGATTCGTCACCCCGAGTGGTGACGGCGTTATGGCATGACTACATCGTTGTTTGCGATGCGACTCAATCGAATTACGTCGTTTATTAATTTATTGTGATATTTTTCTTTCGCCTTTACAGCAACAGACAGCCGGTCTGATCGGCAGCCACAACCAGGTCGCTCCAGGACTGAACCATTTATCGCAGCATCCCCAGGGCGGACTTCCCCCGTCACCGCAGCAGTCACAGCCCCCGACGCCACCGGCCAATGTTTCATCATACGTGAGTACCATAGCTATAATATTATATAGGTGCCCGAGTATACCTATGTGTAGTGTACATGATAATGATGTGTTGAAAAGTCGAGTTTCTATGGCGGGCAACAGTGAGTTGCATATTGTTGGATCGTCGGCGACGTGCAACACAATATTATCGTCGGGATTCTCAAAGATAGGCGTTTTTCGTTTTCACCAAGGCGTCCGATTTCCGGATCGGAAACGCGGGAAGTGGGTTGATAGTAACAGTGGTGGGGTGGGGCGGGGATGGAAGGGAAGATGTGTCCTAACGCATCGTAAATAATTATCGACGGACGCGAACCAGTTGAGTCGAGCAACAAGTGTACATTGACCGAATACCCACGGCGATGACGAGAATAATGATAACAAAAACAATAATATCTAATATTACAAGTCCTACACGAGTATGATAATAATAATATGTACATTCTTGTGGCCGTACGATTTATGTGGATATTTCATTACGTAATGAGTTTGCTCGTACATCACGCGGTGCCGTACGAGTGATTGATAATGATCAATCGCGGGCCCAACGGGGGATGTTATAATCTTTTACCCGATAAGGATAATATTATATTGGTACAATAAATACGACCGGTCGAGATGACGTGTAAAAATATCGGATTCGATGATTTATCGGATTAATAACGAGAATATTCACGAGGCGCGTTTCCGTTCGTTCGTATCGTGACAAACACTGCTGCAGTAGTTTCCGACCCGACAGCCCACCCAATAAAGTCGCTTCTCTGGAACTCGCTAAAATACGATTTCGGTATTCCTTGCTAATCAGATTTTCTTGTATATACACACCCCTTTACCCAAAGGAGTTTCGAAATGTTTTTCAATGGCAAAACGTTCGCGTGATGATGATAATAATAATAATAATACAGGTTTTCCTCAGGATTTTGTAATGTTTTCCACTCGAACGCTTCGTCGTCACTTCTTATCTGCACACTCGTAATCGTCTCGCTGAACTGCGCCTCTCCTGATAACGTGACGTTTTTATAATGCGACGAACACATTATCGCTAAAATGATTAGTGGTGGAAAACGGTGGCTTTAAAATGCAAAATTCGGAGGGGAAATAGTCGGCCGGGTTTTGTATCGTTTCGTATTAATAATAAAATCGTGAAAAATGTCGCGCGTGTCAAATGTTCTAAAAAGTAGCTAGGCAATAATTTAATATCGTTATTTACATGAAAAACATAAACTAAAACGTCAAATTATATTATTACAGTGTTATAATATAATGTACGGTTTTCGTTGGGCTGTAGGGTCCGTGCGAGACGGTCGCCATGTAACAATTTATACATATTATATCGATCTATGTACGCAGATATAGTACCTACTTTAATAAGTCGAGGGGACCCGAGGACAGTAATTGAATTCCCGTTTGTTTGTTGTCGAATAAAATCAATACGAATGTAATTATATGTACACAAATTTCGTTTTTAATTTAAAGTCCACTCCTATAAATATAATATTGTATATACACCACTGAGTGTCGTCTGTGCGGGGACTGGGGAGTCAATACTCTATACCATTATATAACATGTGATGAGGAGTATACGACAATCGACAATAACGCATTACACTTCAACTGGATTTTTATCGAGCGCCTTTCTATCCAGCCAAATTCGATTTGTAGCAAACGACCCCCTGTTCCCCGCAGCCGTCCCGAAGTTAGGTTCATCTTAGTTCTCTATATAATTTTCAATAGAGCAGAGGTATAGTGAAACGGTTTTTAGATGGTTTACGTAGGCAATGCGGGAAAAGCTCTAGCGATCGAGAAACAGACAAAATATTGTAGTACGAAATCGCCGAACCACCTGCCACCACATAATTATTATTGTGCCACGTGTGTCCTGAAACGGCGTCATCGACGAGGCTTAAATTATAATGTTTTGTATCGTTTTCCAGTGGCCGTGGTGTTTCAACCCGACGCAAAACAGCCATTAGCCGGTGTCTCGCCGACACCAGCTCAGTAGCAGTCGGTCGACGTGTGCATACGAAACGGATGCGGCAACGACGTCGTATGTCTCGCACCGGAAGCCGGATGGGACGACGAGTATAATCGCGGTTACGAGTGTCGGCACCAACACTGCAAGTAAGTCCGAATTTGTATTTTATGTCGAGGCGGCGGTGTCACATGAGTGTGGCGTAACCTCGACTGTAAATACATCGATGTGTCGTTGGTTAGTTGTTTTTTGTCTGAGTCCCAATATAGGACGAATCGAGTCCCGGGTTGTCTTGAGACACGCGCTAATTATTGAGTCACCTGAAATTTAAAATATAATACTAGTCAAATCGATAACTGAGTTCCGTCAAACTACAAAAAACAAAAACTTCCATCTTCCCACATTTTTACACACTTAGGACTGTCCGTAACGAGAAATTCGATTAATTTGTGTAATGCATTATGAATAATTCAGTTCCTCGAAATATTATAATAGTTCAAACAATTGTATTAATGTAATATTATTATATTGATATTATCACGTAGTGACCTCGGTACGCGTATATAATACTGACGGTTTTATATCATACCTACTCCAAATAATCGTAGGACTCAGTTAGTATATTTTTCGATTTCCAATTCTCCGGACTCGATTGGCATTTTTTGTTCGTTTATAATATAGGTACTCTTTAGAGTCAATATAACAATAAGTGTATTATTATTTTCCAGTTCAGGTATGAGGAGGACTAAATTAGTATGCACCATTTCTGTTTATGTTCAGAGAGTGTTTGAGATTTCGAGATAAATTGTGAGACCGATAAAAAGTGTTCGTTTTGAAAAACCGATTGAATAGCACTGGAGCACTAGGTCATTATTGCAGCGAAATCCTTTTTTTTTCGTTTTACAATATTACATCACAACATAATAATAGTCAAACGACAGACGTAGCGTAAAATCGTTATATTATTCCAACGTACAAAGAGTAAGTTTCCGGAAATCCGTAGTGATCACCGCAACAGTTTCTGCTATTGTACAGGTGGGTGAGGGTTAAAAAATAGGTAGGAGGTACCCACGATATGGGTTACACTTTCGGCGGTCGAATGCAGAAATCGGATAGGAAATGAAATATTCGTTTGCATATCACCATAACAATATAGTCTAAATGAAAACGACAGTTATATTTTTTGTGTTTGACGGAAATGTGACCATTGACACCCAACGGACCTTTTCGGTAAATGTCAACTATTGCTGCCACGCGAGTATAACACACGTTGTCCGTCTCGACTCTTTTTTACGCCACTCTCTGCTCCTACACGTGTCGTCGGCGATATCTTTTAGATTGTAATGCAATCAATGTGATTGTTTTCTAATAACGTTTGTTTCGTTTTACAGGATTACGGTGAACGACTGGTCTTAAGGGCGCTAAAGAGGCCATAAACCAAACGCCCAAAGTCGATCATCCTCCTCGTCCTCTTCCGGAAAACCAGGAGACCTGAAGACCGCTGTCTGTCCCTTGTATATTATACGATTATTATTATATATTAATTATTACATTGTATTATATTATTATTATTATTATTATTATTACAATTATTATTACGTATGTAAATCCCTGTGACTACGAGTATCTCATATTATAATGCTTGTGAATATTTATATTTATAAGATAAAAATAATATGATAATTGATAATATTATTATATTTAACGCGTACTATAATATGATATTATTATTACATACATAAATATAATATATACTGCAGTTTGTACATATATATATGTATTTTTTTTTTTGTTGCGATAATATCATTGAATCATAATGAATGTAAAGAAGAATGTCGTATTTAAGCAATAAATTTGCTCCTGTAAATGTAAGCAATGTCTCTCGCGACAATCCCAATGCTGTTTTTGTGCACATAATAAATATAAACATAATATTATTAATATTGTTAAAATGAACTACTATTTTTTAACGTTTAAACCGTTTTTTTATGTTAAAGCATTAAGTTTTTTTTTTTTTTAATGTAAATAATATTTACAATTTTGTTTTGTATTATATATTAAATACAATATAATATGACCTAAACCGTACAAGCGATATGGCCAAGTTCACGTTAGTCTTGTCTTACATATTATTATTTACCATACAACCATTGGTAACTAGTACCACGGTAAATAAAGTATTCATGTCAATCGTGCACTGTAAATTGTCACGTGTTTAAGTTATGAAGTGTTATGATACCTACTAAAGGACATTTAAAATGTAAAAAATAATAGCTAGGTACTCATATCATTGTGAAATTATATTATTTTTTATTCAAGTATTAACATTATTGCCTAATATTTATTTTTGTTTTATTTTTATTTTATTATTTAGCCAAATTGAAAATTTTAAAGTTGTTATTATACTGAATATTTTTTCTCTTTTGTTTATTTTTAAGTAGGTATGATTTTATACTTTGTACATAAATGATTAAGAACGCTCATGTTATCTGTTGTTTTTCAATCTGTTTATATAGTATATAAATAAAATGTAAACGATTAAAAATGAAAAATGAAAAATAAAAAATGTAATTAAATAGTAGAAAATAATTGCTAGTTTTGTAATTTAATTATCTATCCGAACCGGTTGTAACCGATTCGTTGTCGTTTTTTTTTTTTTTTACAAACGATGGTGTCAATGACTAGATACTATTTAATATTTATTATTATTATATAATGATTACACTTGAGGTAATATAATAATTTATCTACGACAGTGTTGAATTATATGTTTAACGAGTGGTTAAAACCAAATTATATTCTGGGTAAATCAGTTATTTTCAAAGAGCAAGAATGGAGTCGGAGTGATTAAAACTAATCAGACATTTTTAACGAGCATATCTTTGATAATATGATCAACGTTTTTCAATTAATCCTGACTGTATAGGAGTTTTGGGAAACAAATCAAAATTAATTATTAAAAAAATATATATATCTTATTCAAATGTTACATATCGTATTGTCATATAAACTAATATTTTTATTTAAAAATATCTAGTCGTGAGACTTAACGATCTATGAGAAATAATGGTTACAGACATATTATTAATTGTTAGCATGTCCAACAATTATAATTGTTTTTGATTATATAACTTATTATATTTCTGATTTTTGAATTACCGGTATGGCGTACATATCCACACACGTTTAGTTTTTCTACACTTACATGATATATTTAACCTTCTCAATATGAAGAATTCTCTTAATTCTCTAATAATGAAGATTTGAATATTTATTATTTTATAAATTCAGCACATTGACACATGACTATCAGTAAAATAATAAATACTTTACTGACAGTCATTAATAATTTTGAATCATCATTTAATTCAATCACAGCTCATTACTATACTTTCGATGAGAATTTGAGAATTTTCCGTACATGGAACAGTTTTTTCAGTATCTCAAATGTCCACTTACCCAATTGTTCTGTTGTGACACACACAACAGTATAATATTATGCAACCACACACATTGAAATGATTGGAAACTTAATGCCTTTATAAAATGCACATGAGATCTATTTTTATGACGAAAAAACAATATAATAATAACAATAATAATTTTTAATTATTATTTTTGTATAAAAATAATGTGCATAGTGTCACGTATGAGCTTACATAAATTTAATTTGTATTAAATACATACATGAGATTCAACTACTATTTAAGAGTTTAGATTCCTCATTAGTTGTAAACATTGTGAGGTATTACACTATTACCTCCGATGTTTTGAACTAAATTCAAGTTAAAATAATAATAATGGTGATGATGAAAGTAATATAATAATGAGATTTCCGTCTTTGTTGTATGCCTTTTGTTAGTAACTATTGTTAGTTTCCCGAAACAGTACTTAGGTTTTTGTACTGTAGATTTTCAAATATTGTTTAGTAGTAAATAATAAGCAGTTAAAATTTGTTTTAGTAGATTATTACTTTCCATATATTATTCTTATTATATTTTGTTGTTGTTCAATTTTTAATTAAAATAGCTTTTTTAAATTAAAGTTTCGTCATGGATAATAAGATATTTTTACTATTAATTCTTATTAACATTTTAATTAATCACCATTATTATAAAATTTTATTTACATTATTTAAAACTTTAAAACTAATAAATAATTATTTATTTATTATAGGAAAAACATTCCTGACTTATTTACAATCATTATCAGTGGATATTTTATATTATATGTTATACTATAGCTGATCCTGCGTTGGCCTTTGTGTTACCCACCCTCTTAATGTACTCCGTTAAATGTAAGCTGCATATATTTTTAACACATTAATTTTGGATAGTTTCGACCATATATGTAAAATACAGGTAAAATACATTAGGTTATTAATAAAGTGTTATATAGTTTTTGGATCTATAAATCACAACCACACACGGATTGTCTTTCATTCAAGAATGACAGAATACAATATTAAAATGTGTATTGTTACAATGTGATATATTTTAGTTCTGATGTTTTGTAGAGGAATAATGTGAATTTCGTTATTGTAGTATTGAGTAGGTATAACATATATAACTTGACTGATATAAGTTTATAAAACGATCTCAACCATTTTACACTTCTAAAATAAGCACTTGAATATGCTTCCGTCGATATTAAGCACGGTGTATACTGTATACATCATATTATATTGACAGAATCGACCAAAAAATTTGACTTTTGTTTGAGATGATGTCTTACCGTTGACCCACACTATAGTGTGTGACTGTCAATATTTTGTAAAATATGTAATTACAGTCAATCATAACAATGAACTTATAAATAAATTATAATTTTATAAGCATATGTGTTCAATTTAAAAATGTTCTGTGATGCCATTCTCAATATTTGTACAGTGTACATGTGTAAAGGTTAAGGCGACTAACAAAGTATTATGACGTGCTTTATATTAAACGTAGGTATTTGTACATTTTCGTCATAAGAAATATTAAAGCTTATAAACCTGTAAAATCCTATTAAGTTATGTTTGAACTTTATAATCGTTCATTTTCGTTTGTACCTAAAGAATAACCTAATATACATATTTATATTGCATTTAATATAAACAAAATATTATAAATAGTAAGTAATAAATTGTCTTCTGTCAAAAGAATATAAATCATAAGTTAAAAAAAAATTGGCATACTATAATATTGTTATTATTATACTGAGGAAATTAATAATATTATCAAATTCTATTTTTCCGCCAACGGTGGTGAATATGTTCACTTGAGTAGTAATTCACTAAAGGACTTGTCGTTCTGCATAATTCAAGTACAAGTTACTGTTGTATTTTAAAAATATTTCTCTACATGAGTTTCTGTACCTGTACTCAAACAGACAACAAGATGAAATCTGCACAAACTTTATTTACATCATAATACCTAATATATCATAAAGTTGTGATTAGATTGTTATCCTGGAGGAGTTTTAGAAATGACTGTAAATTTAACTGAAACTTTTCCACATCAGTATTGAAATTACTCGGAAATCACATAATTTATGTCAATATACGAATTTCAATCTATTCAAAATTTTATTTATACTCTAGGGGACATTATTTGTGTTTGCTGTTGTCAAAAACATTACTTCTGCTGTACCTATAGAGGTAGGTACATAAATAAATCATAGCATACATTCTGTAAACATTAAAACCTTTGTTTGTCATAATCCCTGGTCAATTGAATATAGTTAGTACTTAGTTGTGATCAAGCTTTGCTCTATTCAGTATTAAGTTTCAATGAATATTGACCTATGTTATAACTTATGCACCAGCTGTATGTAAAATACTAAAATGTGCTTCAATAAATATAATATGAGATAATTCAAGTGTGTGGTCTTGGATATATCCAGCTGGGTTGTATGTTTATTTAAATAAATTACTTTTTACAACTGCAGAACTATTGATTGAAAAAAAAATCATTTTTGGAATATAGAATTTTTGTTTTTTTTTTTATTTTACATTATCGATATTTTTACCTAATAGACTTATCATATAATTTTATGTCTTAAAAACATATTATGAACATATTTGACATTAATAATATTATATGATATGTCACTGTGTCAAATATTCTTATATTATTCAGCATAGGCGCAAATAGGGGGGGGGGGGCTTAGGGGGTATTAGCACCCCCAATTTTAAAATTAGCACCATCTAATAAATATGTGTTTATGTATCAAACCTTCTCTTTACAAAAAAAAAAAAACCAAAAACAGTTTATCATCAGACATGAGGGTATCAGAGTATAATGAATGAAACAATGAACTCGACAATTGTAATTTTATCGAATCCAAATCTATTTAGAATATAAATCATTATTTTCCAATGTTTCTACTAAGCCCGGTCGTTGTGGTCGGTTATATTATTATCAGTGTTATCACGTTCAGCAGCGACTCAGCTCTACGACAATTTATAGTATCGCGAGTATTTACTAATAGAAACATTCCCGTGCCCACATCTAATTCGGACAAAAACCTCATTACGATATACGAATAACTTGTCAGTAGGTGTTCACTGGAGTTCCAAGTTTCCGACAGCCTGTGTGATTGTGTATGCCGAATGATATAATATAGTAGGTACAGATATAACTGACTTTTGGAATAACTTTTGTTCTAATCAATATTTATAATGTTTTTTTTATAATTTTAACAATTTTTGTCACACATTTAAGTACCTTCATTTTTTTTTTTTTTGTCAAGTCTGTCTGTTACACGTCTTGTACACTAATATTTATTTGTCATATTTTTTGAATAAAATATAAATAATTTGTTTTAAATTTTTAATAAATTAAAATTTACTATTGTATTAATTTTTATAAAATGTACCTAATGCACTATAACTATTCAATGTTAAATTGTCATAAAACCATTTTTTCTCAAAAAAGTCATAAGTGCCTCATAGGTATAATTTAATTTAAATACCCAGGAAATGCAGAGCTTAAGCACCCTCAGTTTTTATGTTGAAATTGCGCCTATGTTATTCAGTAATATTTTAAGTTAACATTACTTAAAGTAATTAATAATCAATATTATTGCAGTTACAATTTTATAGATTATATGTTATGTATGAATATGAATGTGTCCAGGAGATGTTTTATATCTGAATTTTTTTTATTTATTGACACGTAACACAGAGGACATGGTACTGTAATATATTTTTGTAAATTTCGCTAAGATATTTTTAGCCAATTTATTTTGTTTTGAAACAATATTTCGTTAGAAAAACTATAATAATTGGCACGATATGCAATTGTATGGATTGCAGAAAGCACAAGTTTACAGTAATATCAACGTCAAGTAATAATTCAGTTTATTAACAAAAACTCAATAATTTCGTTTCTTATTTCACAATGATCTTATTCGTTAAAATGCATTAATAAAAAATAATGTTTATACAAAAGAACTCGTACCTGTACAATATTAATGGAAACAATAGACTAAAAATATAACCATGGACATTAATACCTAATAATTATTTTAATATAAATATATATATATATAACCGTTATTAAACAATATGGTTGAACAACAAAGGGATAATATCCAAATATTCAAAATAATAATAATAATCGTAAAATGTCGCTATTTGTTTAGGGTTCCGTAGGAGGTTATAAACATATTCTGATTGCCAGAGACTATATAAATTTTAAACTATTTTCTTATGAACAATAGTAATATAATAACATAAACAGTGGCCTGTTATGTAGGATTACGGAAAACATGCATGTTTAGAATATTGTATAATTAATATTATTGTTTAATAATAATTGTATGATATATATATATAAGATGAGATTTACTAAAAGGTCTAATCGGATAACAATAATGGCGTACATTTTTTGTGAGTGTTTTCCGTTTTTGATGGAATATGTCTTTCCTCGTCCTTAAGATTTCGTATATTATGAGTCTCGACAAATTATAATATAATGTAATACAATAATAGGTGTGTAAGCTTATGTGGAAAAAAAAAACATTCAATAAAACGGCTGACAAATAGTAGGTATACCTACGGAAGGTATGTATTTAATTTGTAACAATAGTAAATTATACAGTATAATATTATACATATATTATATATAAAAAAAAAATACATAAATATGTACATTGTACACACATTAATTTTTTACTATTCACATACGATAATAATATTATATTATATGGTAATAATAATGTACATACGAATTGGCGAGCACACAAAATATCGTTTTATATTTTTATTATGAGGTTTTGGTAACTCTTATGTATAGGTACCCCATTACAACAAATTAATATGATAGTAATAATAATATGTCAGAGGTCGTTCCGCGGTTGACAGATGAGTTTAAATAATAACACTAGTAAATACTCATTACCTACCTATCAAATCGTTATCGTTTTACTAAATATTATTTTATTAGTTGTCCCAAGTGATTTATAGATATTTTCGAGAAGAAAATTCAAAAAAATCGATCGACTAGAAACGGTGTTTGTCGGAGAGTGCATTGTGTTGTTACAAATAATTGTTATAATATCATATAAGCTTCTAATAGGAACAGCGTTGTACTGCATGTTTCAAAGGAAATTTTTATGACGACAGTTTTGATGATGGGTACCTTGTAAAGCTTTAGTAAAAAACCATTTCCCGAAATGTTATCTCACCGCAGCGACCAATGCACCAACCTCCTCGGTCAACACAATATTATTACCAAGATATTATTATAATATGTTTGTTATCGACATTTTGTCTATTGGCAAATTTTTAAAATCATCTCGCAAAGAGTTTGGCTTTCAATAATATTTTACTGTTGTGGAAACATTTTAAAAAAGCCATCAAGAATAACATTATTTTTTATAGGGAGTCGGTGACCCGAAACTCATCGGTCTTCCGGCGGAACATCGATAATATCAACATTATAGTATTGTTACATTATAATATCTTGTATTTATTTATTTTTCGGTCGCAATTGACTTCGATAGGGGACTTATTATTGGGACCACAAGTGTACACCATTAACAGTGGCAGTACCGCTCTTACATAGTATAATTTTTCTAATGCATTCTATCGTTACAACATCAATACATACGTTTAATATTTTATCTTACAACATTAAATAATATTAGGCATTTTAGTATTTAATCAATATTTCACTTTTATTATGAGCAATGTTCGATGAACGACTCAGGTGAAGGCGTTTTCCTTTTTCCAATGACGTTGTTATCCCGACAAAAATATTACTTTGCGTGCGTATAACAATACTGCATTATGTAATACTTTATTATATTATATCGTATCCAGTTGGAGAGAACTTAATTTGCATCGGTTCGGGACAAATCATATTTTTTTCCATTTTATTTATAAACTTTTTCGATATGCATAATAATAAGATCCAAATGAAATAAATTATTTGTTTGTTCTTGTCTCGTGTCGGTAAACTTTTAAGAAAAAGTAAATTCTGTATCAGGTTTGGCCACACAGAGTTACAAACTTTATTCCGGCACGGTGGCACGTAGTTTTTCTCTGGTTTTTTAGTACCTACATCCGTCACATTTTGTACAAAACGGTTGAAACCAGCAATCATCGAATTCGATTTTAAAATTTTGAAAATGTACACTTTTGGTAAAATTACAATTTAATAGTTCGGCAACGAGGAATTCTGGCAACTTTTGTATTCAAACACTATTTTGAACTGTTACATAAACTTACATCCCTTATGTGCAATGTAACATATTATCTCTAAAATTGTGGGACTTTGACGATGAAAAAAACGGTTGATAAATATAAGTACCACTTGAGACCGATTTCGAGTTAAGAAGTTTTCCATTTTAATGAATTGTGGAGAAGTACAACACGCTTCACTAGAAGTGTAAGATTAATTTTGCAAGCACGTTAGAGGCTATACTGATGACGTAAATCCGTCTACAACTGTTGTATATGCGCAATATTATTCACGAGGTTTCCGTTTAATTAGAACTTATTTATTTATATTTTTGATCGATACAATAATTATTGTATACACGTTTCAGTGATATCGTCGGGTTGCCGGAAAATCAATATCGTCATTGGAAAACGGAAATTTTGATCAAAACGCATAAAAGCGCAACGTGTAAAAAAAAACAGTAATTATTAAACAATTTCATCATAATTTTTGGTAACTAAAATTATTAACGACCAACGGAATAACAATAATAATAATACTAACAATATTTCACATGAACAAAAAACCAACACAACAATGACCGTTATAAAAATATCGATCTCAAACAATAATAATAATAATAATAATAATACAAATAATAGTAATAATTTCAACGATAGTACTTAATGTAAGTTTGAGGACGAGGACGTTGACGGTGAGAGGGATGACGCATAGGAGGAGGGGTGGTTTCATGGAGGAACCGAAGAAATATTTGTTTTACAGATATAATACAATGTCGTTATCGTTATCAATTACAATATGTAATAATATATAATATTATTATAATAATATGTACAGAGACATCTCTAGTGGGTGTCGTTTCGTGTGTGCACTTTCGCACTTTCGCACTTTAGCAACGCGTCGAACATTAAGTAATGTCATAAGTAGAACAAGTCGCCGCCGCCGCCGCCGCCGCCGCCGCCGCCATCACCATCTCCGTCGCCGGCGCCAGACGACTCGCGGAGTTGGTCGCATATCCTGGTCAGGTCGTTGGCCAACCGGTCGATCTCCGTGTCCGACGACCGGCGGTGGCCGCGGTTCGACTGTCACACGTGCAGTTCCTCGACGGCCACCGCCTTGGTGCACGGTTCCGTGGCCGCGTCCATGGCCAGGCTGGACGAAGACGCGTGGGGGGGATGCTGGTGTTGCGGTGGCGGCTGCGCGGCACCGGCGCCGGCGGCCACAGGGCCGGAACACGTGCAGGCCGGCAGCGTGGACGAGGCGGCCGCGTGTCTCCTGATCGTCCCGTGAAGGTGCTGCTGGTGGTGATGGCCGCCGCCGCCGTGGTGATGGTGATGGTGATCCGGCCGCGGGCACTTTGGCGGCGGCGGGGGCCGGGGCAGCGTGGACGCGGCCCCGATGCCCACGATGCTGCCACTCGGGTGATAGCACTGGGCCGCGACGTCGGCGAACTCGGCGGGCGGGGGTTGCGCGGCCCCCCTGGACATACCGGCCGCGGCCACGGGCCCGCACACACCTGCACCCTGGTCGGTGGGAGACTGCGGTCCGTTCGGGGCGACCACAGTGGTCACAGGTACTGGCGGTTTTTTCAGTATTGAGTGAGGTTGTTGGTGCTGCTGTTGGTGCTGGTGCTGCAGGTGTTGCGTCACCGGCCGCGTCTCCATCATTTGCAGCAACTCAGTGGCTCCTAGAACATGACATTTTATAAACAATTAATACTGTTTTATACATTTTTATTTGTACAATCTTATAAATTTTATAAATTTTGTTGTTATAGCTAAAATTACCTTGGGTACCGAGTCAGGTAAAGGGGTACTTGGCGCATATACCTGACTGTTATGACATTTTCTTTATAATACATTTTAATGTGAAAAAGTTGAGATTTTTCGCTCAAGAGAATAAGTGATTCAAACCAGGGCATGAAATCAAAAATAAAGATTTTGATTTTAGTTTCGATTTCACATATTGATATTTGTGTTTGCTGATTTAAATTCAAAAATTGATTTTTATTTAGACTTTGAACATGATGTTCTTTTTTTTTTGATTTAAAATATTAATTTTACATTTTTAGATTTTAACTTTGATTTCTTACTAAGAGAACCTTATAATCTCTGTGTAATAATCCTAATAAAACGAAATAAGTATTAGTTATTTATTATTATATAATATTTGTATAATATTATAAAAAGCACAAGACGATTATTATTTTAGTATAAATTATCAATAAAATTTTTTTCAATTTCAATATCACAAAAAAAAATTTGATTTTGATATTGATTTCAAGCCCTGATTCAAACATTATCCCTCTGTTGGTATATTTTTAAAAACGTGCTATTTTATAGATTAGAATGAAAAAATCCGAATACAGCCTCTTTTCACCACCCATGTTTAAAGAAATGATCGTAGCGGTAGCCAGACTTAGGTATCTTAATTTTCCTCGATCCCGTTTATTGCATTCATACTTAATCAGATTTACACTATCGTTATCAGCACTGGATTGGTATTATTATGTGATTTACGCAATCGAATTAAAAAAATGGAGTTCTGTAAAATAACTTAATTTTAGTTTTTCAAGTTATTTCTACCTAACTGTGTATTTAGTAATAATTATCACTGTCATTCGTCAGCGCGTATCGAATTTTCTGATTCGAGTTTGTGAAGTCTGATGAATTAGTTTATTTGATAAATCTAAAGTTGTTTTTTTGAGGTTATGCGGGTTCAAATGAACGATCTTTGGGTACCGAATGGTTCATTCCTTTTGAAGTGGATTAAATTTTTAACAAACAGGAACTATTTACGGTATTATATTACAATCGCGATGATATCCGAATATCCGGTAACGCTGATGATTTCAAATTTTAAACAAAGAGTAAATCAAACGGACCTACCCGGAAATACTTCAGCTTTGGATTATTGAAATCCGGCGGACGATGATTTTATATTATACCTATATTTTCCTGGGCACTACTGTTTTGTTCGGTATTTTATAAATCACTGTCATATTATATACGGATACATGGATCCGATAATAATTTAATGAAATTAAATAAAAACAACGTGAAAACGGGGTAGGATATTATATTATAATACATACACCACATAATATATATTGTATTATATAATGTTACAATGTATAATATGTATGTATTATATTTTATATTTCTACAATGTGACAAAAATGATATCATACAATGTGTTTCCTAGGTATTTCAAAACGATAATTTTGCAATACGATTGCGGAAAAATTACTACCGTGTTGGAAGTATTGTCACAATTTATTATTAATAACGGTTGTCAGTAAATAAGTTTGATATAAAAATAATATTATTTTGGCAATCATATGATTAAAATACAAGATGGTAAACCCATAAATCCATTACGGATACGTTTTAAAAGATGAAAAACTATGATTTTCCTCTCGTTCATTCAATCATAGACGTGATTGTTGCTTAGGAATAACGTGGATGGAAAGGAGTAAAATATTTTTTTATTGTAATAGATCATGACGAAGTATATAGTGATCACAATCCCATGCAGTAGAGTACGCAGGATTTTAATTCGGTTAGGGTTGTACATGAGTAAATAATTAACATTATTTTAGGCTAAACAGTTTTTATATTATAATTGGTTATAAAAAATTATAGTTAGTCTCAAATGTAGTCTACATTTAGAACACTCGAGTGTTTAACCTGGGCACCTGGTCATCTATAATAGAGCCTCATCGGGTCGTAATAAACGTGATAATAATCGATGGACGATGATACACCATACGACGATTATGGCAGGCGTTTAGTAATGTTCTAAATTAGCAAAAAACTATGGTTAGGTATCGACGTTTTTCTCAATCGTCCTATTTAACAATTTATTTTATATCTATTAAAAATGACATACCATTACCGATGAACTCTGTGTATTGAAATTGTGGTAAATAAGATTTTTTTGTAAAGGGAAGACATTTCAGGAGGATTCAGAACCCTAGAACTCTACCCCTGCGTACGCCACTGATCCTATGTGTTATTTAACGAGGTTGAGTGGTCCTGTTCTCAAAACTAATCTACGGCGTTATAATCTGTGGTTGTCCGAGTGTAGTTGCAGTCGCTTTCCACGAAGTGTTTATAATACGATATCATACGAAAACTCGTAGGTCAATGTCTGCTAAGCCTATAGTGTTGGAAAGGGAATTATTAAGTAGAGGAGCTCAATCCAACGGTTTAAAAACTGAGTTCCATGTGCACAACTATTTAAGGCAGACATGCGGAAGCCTTTATCCTCCCACCCCAACCTTTTTATAAATATAATAAAAATAGTAGAGGAGCCTCGTCCCCCTTCGCACCCTCTTTCCACAATTCGAGCATCCTTGGCTGAACCCGTAGACCACACCCGGATCCGTTAGTTAAAACCAATAACATCATAAACATACGTCATCATATCGTATTATAATATTATCGTGATCTCTCACAAGTGTCAAACTAATATTATTACGAATAAACTTGTACCAAGTCTTACCATATTATAGTAACTTGGTCTGGTTTTTGATTTCAACGTTTTCGTTATATTGAATTGATATTATAATAATATTACGTCTTTACTGACATTTGCCGTCACCGCACCACCTCGCTTCGCCTTACTTATATATTGTATGCTCGGTCTATTAGTATTAGGTCTGTGATTAAACCACAGTCGGTGCAGGTATAAGTCGTATATACATGCCGTTTTCGTGAGTTCCAGGATATGGTCGGGCGAGTGCAGTTTATCGATCGGTGGATGAGATGACGATTCGTAAGGATATGAGTGAGATTAGTGTGTTTTACAGTTTAATATACATGGAGATCTCCACTGCGTCCTCAAGAATACGTCGTCGTCAAACTAAAAACCTGATCTCGGCACCACCCCACCTCGCCTTACTTATATATAGTATGCTCGGTCTATTAGTATTAGGTCTGTGGTTAAACCACAGTCGGTGCAGGTATAAGTCGTATATACATGCCGTTTTCGTGAGTTCCAGGATATGGTCGGGCGAGTGCAGTTTATCGATCGGTGGATGAGATGACGATTCGTAAGGATATGAGTGAGATTAGTGTGTTTTACAGTTTAATATACATGGAGATCTCCACTGCGTCCTCAAGAATACGTCGTCGTCAAACTAAAAACCTGATCTCGGCACCACCTCGCTTCGCCTTACTCATATATTATATGCTCGGTCTATTAGTATTAGGTATGTGGTTAAACCATAGTCGGTGTACTGGTGCAGGTATAAGTCGTATATAAATGACTTTTTCGTGAGTTCCGGGATATCGTAGGGCGAGTGCAGTATCATATCGGTCGGCGGATGAGATGACGATTCGTAAGGATATGAGTGAGATTAGTGTGTTTTACAGTTTAATATACATGGCGATCTCCACTGCGTCCTCAAGAATACGTCGACGTCAAACCAAAAACCGGATCTCGGCCCCGGAATAAAAAATAATTCTAATCGTACGAATAATGGTGATAATAATAATGATATTAAATCGTGTACATCGCGCGGGTTTCTGTTCGACGACTCCGGTGTTGCTGGTCGCTTTCCTTTTACCTATATTATATTCATATACAAACGGAACTGCTAAACTATAAATCTTGACGAAAGTTGGTTTATTTTTATTTTTACTTCGCATATATACGTATATATACTTTTTTAGTGGCTTCTACCTAACTCGACTAATTTATTATCTCGTATAAAAAGAAAAGAAAACGCTGCAGTGTGCTGTTAACTGTACACGTCATAGAGAGCGCACTAAACAAAATATATATGCGTGTTGTATACATATATATATGCACGTAATAAAAATAAAGAAATTGTTCTTCGTGAAATGAAATTTGTTCATATTATTATTATTATTTGCTCTGCGTATAAGAAACTCGCAAATTGTAATATTGTTGTTATACGGTGGCCGGGTCACAAATGTTAATTAGTGTACGCGTCAACGGATGTTATACCTCCACAATTATATTATTGTAATAAAGTATCGCATGTTTGAGAAAAAAAATAAAAATAAAATTAGCTTGTTAATTATTACTGTAATGGAATTTGTCGTACGATACCTTAATTTATTGTTTAAGGAAACTGGAAATTGTCGCGTATAAATTATGAAAAGAACTCGAGCCAATGCAGATAATACATTATAATTATATATTGTGTAGTCTTTAAAATTAATTTTAAAATTATTTAAATTTGCTTTCTCTCAACCGTCTAATGTTTGCATTTTATTTTTATTTATCATGTGGACAGTTAACTAAATATATCATTGCTTTTAAATTTTAATTAAATTAAAAAAAATGAAAAGTTTTATACCGAGACCCTCATAAATGTATTTGTTTTTCATTTAAATAAAATATAATGTACTTTTATCATTATTAGATTAATTTCTAGAAAATTGTGTGTTCCAGAAAATTAAAATTTTTGGATTGAACGAGTTTTTTAGTTTGGAACAAATGAAAAATATTCAGATTTAAATGAACTTGGTACCAATGCCACACATCGATGTTATATAGGCACCTACAACTTTTCAATTTTTTTCCACCAGGACTAGTGAATCGTCATTTTAAATCAGTAAGGTATCATCGTTATAAAAAACAATTTTAATGAAAATGGTATTTGTAGGTAGTTTTTATTTTCTAGTAACAACGGACATTGTTTTTAGTATGAAGTAAACCAATTGAATATTCCCATGACGGTTTGAGTAGGTTTTAATAGTTATATCTAAATAAATCACAGTAAAACCAATTATTTCAGTTTTGTCCTTACACCGAGAATATAAATTTTAAAATGTAATGCAAAACGAATTTAGTAAAACAGGAATTAACATGTTCAAATCAATAGAATGTGGTGGCCATTATTATTTAATTGTAATTAGTTAAAATATCTGTATGTTTGTAGGTAATATTTTTTTAACTTGAAAGATAATAAATGTAAAAAAAAACTAATATAAATCGAATCATTAATTGTATTTGATTCATAGTCGATTTAATCATTATATTTCTGATGTAATGTTTGTTTTATTTTGTTTTTTTGATAATATGTTTTGTTAGTACCTGCCTACAATCGTAAAACTCTGTATCTAAACACTTTTTTTAAATTGTAATAAAATTGTGCACACTTATTAAAAACTTTTATTATCAACTACTTTCACGTTTTCGTTCCAAATATCTCTATTTTGTCTTCCCTTAAAGAAGTCATAAAAGTAACGTTCGCTTTATCTATCGTTCGAAAAAAAAAAACACATTATGTTTTTATTTCTCTTTTATTATAAGCTTTAGGTTCTAACCGTTGTCTAGTTTTTAATGCTTTTTTTTTTATTTATTGTTATCATTATTATTATTTTTTTGGAAGTGTTCCAATTGGGTTATCAATTGATATAGGAGCATTATTATTATGATTTATGGAATTTAATTCTTGTGCATACAGTTGAATAATATTTGTATTCCTGAACTGTAACAAACAATAATATTATGTATCGACATAAATATAATATGCATGATTACCGCTGTATAATGTATATATTATATTTTAAAAGACCTATTAGTGCAAAAGTTTTAGTTTGTCCGTTATACATTAAAACTAAGAGTTCACTTTACGGAGACTGTGAATTTAAGTAATTTATCCCTATTTCCTCCCCAATGTTATTAAAGTACTTAAAAACGATGATAAAATATACTTATATTATCATACTCATCTTAAGCTATCTTACAATGACTGTTGTTTTTTTTTTTTTAAATGTCACAATGACTTTAACGTGACGTTCTTTTTATAACCTTTACAATTGTATTTTTTAGACACCTATAGTTTTTCGTGGTTGATAAAATGTTTATAGTCTCAGATGTCCGTTCCCCGTTAACATAATAATTATAAGAATAAAGAGTAATAATTTATGTGGGGGTCGCTAAAACGTCGCACTTGCATCGCCGTCGTCATCTTAGTCACTATTAAAAGATGAGAAGAGGATGAAAGCTCGAGAATCGCGCACGTAGATTTTTAAGGACGCAAGGTCTGATAGGTACCTAAGCTATTAAAAAAAAAGATAACGTAAACATGAAATAATGTCCAGCGGAGAGAAAAACGAGGGGCTTTGTCAAGATTTTTTTATTGGACAAAACGGTTAGAAAGACGAAATGGGCGAGGGATGAAATTATTAGGATAAGAGGGGTGGCGTCATAATAATATTTGGAGGTGTAAACAAGCAGCTTCTACAGTATATAAGACTCTCTATAGGGTATCGTTTTTAAAATTATAAACAAAAGATGAACCCAGTCGGCTGGTACTAAATTTAGAGATCGATAAGAATTATTCTCGATGCGTAAAAGCCGTTAAGTATCTCTGTGGTTCGACGCCTTATTGCCAGTATTGTAAAAAATACTTTCAAAATTGTATTTAAATGTAGATACAAATATATCAATTCAGAAAGTAATTAATGTTCATTCAAAATATTTTTACGAAAATGTACCTAAGGGTATCAGAGTCAGTGCGTTTTTAGTATGAAAACATGTCTTACAGGAAAAACTATCAAATGCAAGTATCAAGTACTAGAGAATGAAAGTAAATAAAAATTTTGAAATATTTTAATATTAATTAAACAATAAACGGTTGTTAATGAAATATGAAATAAATTAATATTCAAATAAATGTTTAATTATAAATAAAATAGTAGATGGGTATCAAAAATAAATCTAAATTATTTTGTATTTCTAAAAGTATTTGTTTTGCAAAAGCAAAAACGTCGAAGACAGTATTTAAAACAATTTACAAATACTTAATTTAAAAAAGTATTTAAATACATTTACCCAAATACTTTACAAGACTCCTTATTGACTTCTGTATGTGCTAAATATATATTATTGTTGAGCTTATTGATTCACCATAGTGCTCGGATATGTTTGAATGTTACTGCATATAGTGTGATGTAAATTTCAAGTTCTGCATTTTTTCAATTTTTACTTGAATATCAATATATAATAAATATATCTTTTTTAATAACTGTTATCTTATCGAAGAACATTATAATATAATCAGATATTATCTGCGCTATATATCGGCTGACGTATAAGAGGTGGTTGAAATTTAAAGTGATTTTTATTGTCATATTGGGCCTACTATCCTGACTATCCTGAAACAAATTTAGTTCTGGGAAATAAAATTCAACCATCAAAAAAATGTGTTTCTTATGTAAATTTAAAACGTTAATTTTTAATATAAAAATTCATTTTTACGACTGTTTTATTTGTATTGCATTAAATAGCCTATTGATCTACACTATTTGCATAATATATATTATGGTTTGGACACATAGTTGGGGTTTACCTCCTGTAGAACACAAATTAGTCATCGGACCTCCGTTTTCGGGACGCTTTTTGATCTTCCTGATCCGGTCGTCCTGCTGCTGCTGCAAGTCCTCGGCATCTCCTCCGGCGCCGGAAGTCCGCCGACTGCTGTTGCTGCTGCCCCGCCTGCCACCCCAACCGGCTGACTTGTTGCAGTAGATCACAGCAAAAATCATTATGTTGAGGAACAGCAGCGAACAGCCAATGCCTATGGCCACTGCCAAGGCCAACGGAAACGTCTGATACGCCGCACCGCCACCAACGCCACCACCTCCTAAGTCGTCCTGGCCATCGGAACCCGACGACGATCGACCACCACCTTCACCATCGTCTTTGTCACCATTAGGGCCGTTTTTAAGCTGCCGGCCTCCACTTCCACCACCACCGTCGTCATTATCGCCATCCCCGCGATCTGAAGACGAGGAAGACGCCACCACTACCGGTGGAGGCTGCAGCACGTTTGTCCCATTAGGCGTCCCGCCGTCGGAAGTCCCGGAAGTGGTCTTATTGCCAGTCGCGGGCTGTTGCATGGTGGCCGGCGGTTGACCCCGGTAGTATACGTCCGGTGCCGGTCTGCTGGTCGTTCTTTCGGAACCCTGCGATAAACGACAATTATTATTATTATCATAATTATTATTTCTTATACATATTATGATTCAATTTGAAGTCATGTAATCATTCTATTTGAAACAATTTTCAAATAATATGTGGAATACGGTCATAATATTTGGTGTAGTGAAATTGCCTATTCAAGACGCCGTGTTACCATAATCGATGCGCACAACAGAAACATGCATTTTATGAGAAACAATTTATCCATTTTTGTTACCAACACTGATACTAAAAATGACATAAGTCACATTGTATAAGTCTATACACCTTAATACTATATACACAAGTCACTCTTATACTAAGATTTAAGCGCTTTGTATTAATATTATATCTAATGTTTATACATTTGATTTTGAATTCAAAATGTATTTTATAATAAATACTTATGTAGAACATGGACAAATATCAAATAAAATTGAATAAAAATATATTTACAAAATATGTAAAATTATTCATATTAAGTATTATGTAGCTTCGTAAAAGACCTATAAAACATTTAACAATTGGATTTTTTTGGCGATGAGCATAAGTTTATTAAAAAAAAAAATTGCCAAACCGTGTTTACAATGTTTCAATTATCGAATAAGTACTTATTATTACCGATGATTGGTTATAATTATTAAGCGTTAAAATACTTAAAAAAATAAGTCAATACGTCAAATCTCTTTACAGTTATTAAACTTGATTTTATAGTCTAATTAGTATTTTCAAAATGTACTTCTGTTTTTATTTTGAAATATCCGGGTAAATTATACTATTACAACTATATTATTATTGAGATTAATGTACCTATTTGTTAAACCAATCAAAATTAATGATGCAAATATATGAATCCTTGGGTATAAAATTACAGCTAATTAAAATTAACCATTAGTATAATATAAGGTTGGAACTTTGTAATCACGTAAAAATGTGAACATTTATGATTTAAAAATTAAAATTAAAAGTAATCGTACCTTACGATTAATTTAAAATTTAAAATTTCATACTTTTGAGTATTGAATAAGTATTATATACATTTTTTGATTCTTAAATATTCGAATTTTTTTTTTTTATAATCCCAATTATTAAAAAACAATATAGCTTAGACAATCACAAAATAAGCAACTAGGAACAGACTTCGTTATTGTGATCGGTTGTTATATTATTTGGCATTTGATTTGCATACAAATACCATTCGACGTACTTTTTATAATGGACCAAGTTTATACTATAGTTTTATATAAAACATAAAACCAAGTTTACAGAAATAATGATTTAATTTTATCCGTAGAAAGGTTTGAACATATTTTCATTTGACGTACACGCATCAGTGCAAATTCAATTTTAAAGGTTGTTCATTAATCGATTCAAATTTTCTCAATGTTTCATTCAATAATTTATTTTAACCTCGATGCTTTTAATATTTTAAATTCAATTTGGTATAATATTCAATCCCTGTAAATATAATTTAAAAATGGTTACAGGTAAACGAAAATCCATGTTTAAAAAAATAGTAGTTTTTTTTTATAATTATTTGTTAATTAAGTTAATGTGGTATATAACGAATACGGTTTAATGTAGTTTAAATCCAGTAAATATACTGACTTAATTATGTATATTATAAATTACAATGTTGTTACCTGTTTTGTTTTTAAACATTTTATTTTTTTTTTATACAAAAACATTAAATTAGATTTATGAAATATTGTCGTAGTTATTAATAACAAAATGAATTCGTTTTAATAATAATAATTTTGTTGAAAATGTGATTTTCCATTTAAATAAGTTAATAATTGAAGTTTGAAATGAAATGTATTCACGGGTCCATAATAATCACAATTCGAACAATTTATGAATGTTAATGATTATATACGGTATTTTGTTTATTAACTTGTATATTCGGTAAAATACTTCTGGGTCTTTATTCAAAAGTAAGTTCACTTAACCCTAAGAATGTATGCCATTGAAGCTTACGAAACTAACTTTCACATTCAGTCGTTGCAAACATTTCTAAACAAACATAATTTACGACAAGTATATAAACCTTCTGTGGGACCTCTTATTATTTATAGTTCGAGATGGAGCGTTCGGCGGATTCATAATAATAAATTAGAGAAGCCGCAAAATTCTTAAAACTTTTGTGGCCGGTGGTGACTTAGGAAACGTCAACTCGTTTTTCTCAATTAATTTTCCTCCGACCGCCGCATACGTATTATAGGTGTATTGTGTTTTATTTTTTAATCGCAGAGACCGTTCGTTCTCGCACCGATCAAAAGGTTTCATAATCGTCGGGTGCGCACCGCCAGCACTGTAATATTTCGATATTTGTGCGTATACAGCCAGCGCCGAGGTAATAATTTATGGACGTTAATTATAAAAAAAAAAAAAAAAACCGTGGCGGAAAAAAAATCAATTTATTAATATTTTGCGCAGTCACCAGGTGTGCAGAAACGCCAAAGGTAATGCATTTCCTAATGCTCGATGTGGAATCGTCCGTTGGAGGAGTCGAGCTATTACCCGCCGCCCGGCAGATTAATCAATACACCGTTTCACGAGCGGACCGAAAGGAATAAGTGCCGAACTCGCAAACTCGCCAAAAAAAAAATTAAAGTTTATCGGCACATAATCGTCTAAAGTTTTTGTCACACGCATTATACTCGTCCCGTCCTCGACCATCGCTACATTTGCCGTCAGAAGAGATGACACTCACTATGGGATTATTTTCTTACGACAATCACGGCGGCGCTGTCGGCCGGAGAAGAACGTCTACAACAGTGTTTCCCAACCTTTTTACCACCACGGACCACTTTGACAATATTTTATAGGTCGCGGACCACCTCAATTTTACGCAAACTAGGAAGACCTTTTTTTTTTTTTTGCTCATTAACAAGAATACACAAAAATGTATTGGAAAATTTTTATTATCTTACTGTACTATTATTATATATAATTATTAAACTTTACTAATAATTTACTTAGTGTGATTTTTGTATACGATAAGATAACCGTATATTACGGTAAAATAAAATATTTTTCGCTGTTTAAAAAAAAAAATAATTTTTAATAGAAAACTAAGAAAGGTACCGCGGACCACCTATGACTGGGCCACGGACCACCGGTTGGGAAACACTGGTCTACAAGGTGATCCATTTAAGCGTTCCAATACAATCATTGATTCAAAAAGTTTTGACTATTTTGAAATCGTTGATTTCATTGAAATTTTATCGGTGTCACGGCAAAACAATATTATTGAAAAAAAAATATCCTTTTTACAATAATATATTGTTTATCGTTATTAGTTTTTACTTTTTCGGGATACAGCTTATTATAGATTTTAAATTTCCTATTCCAAAGCGGACATTTTTCGGAGTAGGTACTTCAATACATGAATAGAATAGCAAGTGAGTAGTTAGTTATAGTTAGAACTGGGTAGGTATTTAAAGTTTAGGCGTTCAACATTTTGCAACAGTTTAAACAATTATAACCAAAATTTTTTTTTTTTTAATTAGGTTGTCTAATCCAGGGCAAGGAATTAAGTAAAAAATAAATTTTCCAAAAATGTAAGACATTGAAATAATGAGAGTATTCACTTAAGTGGATCTCGATGTATGCCTATACAAACAACATATTTTTTTTTTAAGAGAATAAGAACAAGAAGAAGAAGATTGGAGAAAATAAGAACAGGAAGAAGAAGATTGGAAAAATAAGAAAATCGATCTTATTTTTCATTCACTCGGAAAATAAACAAAACACGAAGGTAATATGTGATGTGTACAATATCGCTCGAGTATGTGTAGGGTACGTCAAAAGATTTTTTGATTTTTTGACATCAGTTATGTGCGTTGAACAATAAAATAGTTGTTATCGTTCCTACGCAATAGAAGACCTCCATGCATTTCGGATGTATTTATTTCAATGGTATTTTTAAAATGATAGTGGCAGGGCACTTACTGGTTTAAACGTCATTCCTCGTAGATCGGATTGGAACATGTGATGATAATAAGGTACGTCGTCGCCGGGCTTGTGCAGCTCGGGAACTAAATTCAACCAAAACGACAGTCTATGGGCTCGGTAATGGCTTTTCAATTTGGGCTTCGTATCTGAAAATATATTCAATTATTGTACATTAACCGTGATGCGATTTACCCTGGTCGCATCGCACTCTATAATAATATTCTTACATCATATATTTATAACATATATTATTATAGATATACATCGTACATTATGTTTTAATAACGATCGTGTATAAAATTTCCAACCGACGATGTAACAACAATAATAATATATTATAATATTGTACTGTACCTAAACTCAAATATTTTTTATGTACGGTCTCGTACGCAGTCCATTCGATATTCTTAAACCGACCGTGTTCTTGTTTGTGCAACATGTCCTGGTCCTGCGGCTCATTCGGATTACTGGAAATTACGCAAAAGCATTACCATAAAGGGTTTTTTGTTATTGTGGTATATTCAAATGCATAATCCGTACATTATAATCGCTTACACATAAATATTTATTGGACACAGTTAATACTAAAATACCACAAAATTATTTGTATATAGGTATATTATATAAAAAAAAAAATATGGAAAACTGGAATTTTCACACAAAACCAGTTTTCGACAAAATCGATTTTCTTAGTTTGATACCGCAAACACTTGAAATTTTCATCAAAATATGTTTATATTATAATTTTATGTACATGGTATAATTTAAAAAAATACTTTGACTCTTTTTGCGTTATTTATTGGCATGAAGTACTTTTTAAGATAATCTGGAAAGAAATCGAACATTCGTTATTCTTGGTTGTTTTTTCTTTAAAGTATGTAGATAAAATTGTTCAAAATGCTTAAATATTTAATATAAGGTCCCCCCGCCATAAGTTATTAGATAAATTTAATAAAACAAGTTGACTGTAATTCTATTAATATTGTATACAAAATAAATAATAATAATAAGAACAATTAAATGAAACTACCTACCGTTATATTAATGGTACATTTATTAAATTATTTTATATCAAAATATATATCATAAAAAACATAAGATAAAATGAAAATTTGGTGTACGAGGAGAGCCTTGTGATATTTTGAGGTGAATAAAATTTTTTTTTAATCTCAACTCCTTGGTTGATCTTTAGGTACACCACTGACTGGCTATTACTACTGGTTTAATTTTTCATCAATATTATCAAAATCTGAACATTAGTTAATAGTAAGCATATTAGGTTTGATATTTTTTTTTTAATTCACTTATTTTCTCGTGATTTCAATCGTGGTATTACTTAAAATAAAAACCCAGCCGTAATAATAATTATTATCGTATAGTATATAAGTCGTAAAAAAACGAAATGAAAATAGAAAGAAAAGGAATTAGTCTTAATACGCATTCTATTCGAATCGTCTGATATAGTCATTGGATCGTGTTTATGCCGGTAGTGTTGAGGCGCCATGGTGCATAGAGCACGTTCCGATGGCAATAAAAAAGAGCAGCGAATAAATGAAAAATACCTATAAACCATCGGACTGGCGGAAATAATAATATTAAACTGTCTGCGGGCAGATCAACGCGTACAGTATATAATATGACCTACTTATCGGAGCGGAGATTGGATAAAATAATAATAAAAATAAAAAAAAAGTGTCGGAAACACTGTTTACGGGAACTAGGATTTTTTTTTTATCCACCCCTCTTATTCTTATTTTATGCTAATAAAATATATATTACCCCGTCCGTGCAAAATTGCTCCAGTAAATAACCGCAGCCTCGGAGAGCAGGACTTCTGACTTGGTGTAATTCCTCGGAAAATGCATCAATCCCCCTACTAGTGGGGCGCCGAATATGTACGGCAGTTCTTCACCGTGGATACATCCTTGTCTCTGAAACAAAACCAGATAAATTACCATCGTTTGTTGGCTTCGATTACAGTATAAAGTGACTTCGGACTTGGCTGATGTGGAGTACTTTTTTTTTATTTCTTTACCAAACATCGGTTAACAAAACGAACCAAAATTTAACCACTCAGATATCGAGTAGGTACTCCATTAACATATAATAATATTTTGACCCGGGTATACTTATTTATTTAATAATGTTACAGGCAACTGTCCAGCAATAAGAACGATATAACATTATAATATTATGTAGATAACAATGATAATTAAAATATTCAATAATAACATGGTTTCATAATTTAAAATATTATAAATAAAAAAGCATACTAACTGTGATGTTTTCGGCAAGGCCCAATAATGGCCGGATAAGTTGAGAATTGGGCATATAGTTCGAGGAATGTAGGCTGTTGGTGAATATGAAAAGAAGCTGTGTTTCTGGTTTGGGGTGTAGGAATTCCAAACTTAATTTGGGCTCATAAAGATGGGAAATCATATATGATCAGAAAGGAGTTTGGCAGAAATTCACAATTGGCCGTGACAGTAGATGGACCAAGCATCTGACTGATTGGAACATATAGTCACTGGGAGGTTGTGGGATATTAAGAATAAAGGAAGCATCAGGAAAAAACATTATCTTGAACACGTTCAATCATAAGAAGGTAAAAATAAGTATACGGGTCCCAAAGTACAGATCCATATCCGTATATAGGCCTAACAATGGAACAGCAGAGGGTTTTAAAAGTTTGAGATAAATTATTATAATAATAATAATAATATTACGACCTCGAGTAGTATTTTATTCCAATCCGATAAATTTTACGAGAATTATCTATTATTCAGATGAAATATTTACGCTGATAAGTCATTTAGTAATGATATTGTGCTGAATAAAGCACTTTTACATAATTTTAATTAAAATATGAAAATTCAAAACTAAATAATTTTGTTATAATAATAGGAACGTTCATAGGAGATATTATACTAAACATTTTAACAATATAGGTTATCTCAAATTTAAGACTATAGTAAAATATCAATATATACAAACGTGGTCAACTGTTCCGAGTAAAATTATTTACCAGGACGAACTTCCGGTGGTTGACACATAAATAATGTCAAAAGTACTAGTTCAATTTAATATAGCTGTATTATAATTTGTACAATAATAGGTACATGGTTATTTTTCTATTATCTCAACTAAATAATTTTTTTAGACACACAGGGCTCATTCATTATATAATATTATGCCTAACGTCGTGTATTGTTTATGGTTTACGTTTTAATTACATTTTTTTTTTTTTGTGCTACTGTTTCTGTTTTTGCGAGCACAAATAACGTTTTTGAGAATTATAATTTTTTACTTAGTCTTTAAATGGCATCATAATATTACTGTAAAAACAACCTGTAAATATAAAAGTAATATTTATTTGTTCCAGCATTCCACGGAGTATAACACAGCTTATTATTAATTCATCCACCAAATAATATACTTTTACAATAATAATATGATATATTATTATGTACGAATAACATTATACCCTCTCTTGGGAATTAATTTTCTTTCATTCTGTGTTTTGCATACCATGTTATTCCGCAATGTAGAAATGCGTTGTGTATTTTTTATAATTTATTTATTTTGTGGCTTAGTAAAAAAAAAAATGGCCATTCCAAAGGTACCCCATATGCAGTGATTTCGCGGTCCAGTAAAGCGACACCTCGGCCAAGACATTGCAGGAATTTGTTTGCACAAAAAATGAACACCATCAGTATAAATCCAATTAAATAGGGGGTTTTAAGTTTTAACAGATTGAAAACTATTACGTTTCGCAATATACGTAAATGTAGTCAAAGTGGTTATCTGAGTGTTGCGCGACGTAAACAATAATAATAATAATAATTTTGGATATTATTATTTTACTATGTACAACGGGGAAGGATGGTGGTAGCCTGCTCGTGGCCCTCCCTGCATATGCTATTATACACGCCAAAACCTAACAAGTAGAAGCAATCATAATAGCATAACAAATACCACCACATAGACACTGATACCCAGCTCATCAAGCACACAGAGTAACACACTATATTTGATACTGCCATACGAAATAAATAAATGAAACTATGTACAATATACTGCTTGTCTAATGTGGGTTAACTAGTTTAAATCGTAAAGGAACGCGAATAATTACATATTGTCCTGCCCGATCGCAAGCAAGCAAACCTTTGAGGAACACGTTCAGTGTATAAACTATAATATTATAACAACATCAGTATTCAGCAATCACATCAAAAGTTTTTTTGTGCAATTTGTGATAGTATGGCATTATAATAATAACTTAGGCACTAAACTAAAACAAGAAATTCTACTAAACACAATTTAAAATTTCATGTCCACGACATTATTATTATTGTTTCACTGAATACTAAGATCGTTCGTAAGTTACAGTTGCCTTTCAGTAAAGCCTTAGGAGCTCCTCGGCTTATTACAAACGAATCATCTCCAACTACCTCCAATTACTCACAGTATTACAGATTACTACACAACTCCTCGCCAAGACTCACTACAAAATATTCCACGCTATACTGTCAAACCACCCAAACCCCCTCATAAAAAACATGTCAACCATTTTCGGAAATATTCAACGTCGTCTCAAGCGCAACTGCCTCGGAAATTTACTCTGAATTTTAATCAAAAATGAGTATGAAACAAAAACAAAAAAAAATTAAATTAAATTCTGAGGTGCCATTATATGGAACAGCTTCCTTCACAAATTATTCATGTGCAACTTTTATTATTTACCTTGTACCAAATTGACCTATTGTTTTAGTTTACAGATTGGTAAATATCTTTATAAATAATAGATAATAATAAAAAAAAAAAAAAAAACTGTTACAATAATTTAAACGTTCAATGGAATAATGTAAACTATTTATCAATAAGGTACTCATCGTTGGGTGGTTAAAATTAATTTTCATTTTATAACCTAAAGCTATGTAAATTAATAGAGCACAAAACCAATTGTCAAACATAGACGTTATCGTTTCCGGCCAAGGAAGCCCGTTGCCCGTTACTATAGTAATTTTGACCGAAATTGGATCTCTTGAATTTTTCTAGTCGAGCGTATATCATTTAATAAAATCAGCTCTTTCAATTTTTGTATTTTTTTTTCTCCATATCAGTATCCATTGTTACCTATAATGGGTCTTTCATTCAAACTCTTTTGATTCCAGCACGTTAAATCAATACTCCTTTCGTCAGTGATTGATCAGCTCTACGTCTTTATTATTATGTTTTATTTGCTTTGAGACTGGCCGTTTCATCCGGGTAACGCGATTGTGATATTATGACTGAAATGTATGTTTTGAATTCTCTCAGTATATTCGTGTATTATCAGGTATTTTACAGCGTTTCTAACGTTTCCACTACAACGCGGACGTCTTCTGGTTGAAAAAAAAAACAAAATTATAATATTATCAGGGAGGTATAATATACCAATAGGTAGCTATTTGGTAATGGCTTGTTTGAGCGAGGCTGGGCTGTGCAAGTTTACGATTTTTTTTTTAAGTTTGTATTATAGAAAAAACTCGGAGTTAAAAGTTACGTAAAATATATATTTTAATTTCGTTATGTTAAAAAAATTCACTTAACCAAACTAAAAGTTTTAGATTTTCTAATTGACATCCAAAATAATATACATGAATAGAAAGATGAATTTCGATCATTTTCTCATCTCAGAGCCATATGCCCCATATAGAAGTGTGGTTGTGGGGGAGGAAAGTTGACTCTTTGAGTAACTTTTCTGCCCTTTCGTTAAAGATGGGAATCTAGATATGCACTGACCCGTTATTTCTGTACTACATAAAATTGTGTTAGCTTTTTGTTTTTTGGTGTTTGAAATAATAATATATATAGGTACGGGAAACATGTTTAAAGAAATTAACAAAATAATAATAATAGTTCACGAAAATAACGTCCATACTCGAATAAACAACAACTAACGATTATAATATAGTAAACGTCGTTAATCCAATTATAATCAATTAAATAAGCAATAAAAGTCGTGATATATAAGTTAAATTATCATAATAAAAAAATTATTTTTGATCAACTCGAAATATTTAAAACAATATCAACTTACAGGCTTTATATTTTTAGTTTATTTTTATTCAATTAAAAAAAATCAAAAACGTAATTTGTTTTAAATCTTAAGAAATAGGTATGTAACGAACCTGTGTGTGTCTTTATTGAAAAATTATACTAACTAGTATAATTTAATCAGAATTTCTTGAAAGTAATTATTTATGACTAATCAGATTTTATCCATCTCATTCAATTAAACATTTTTATTTACAATAAGACCCTAGCCATAATAATTACTATTGATTAAAATTATAAAAGCCTCTCTTAGGATTCGTGATCCAGACCGTTTCGCAAATAATCGTGATTGATTAAATATTTCTCTTTAATAGTCACGTACTATGAGTTTTAAAGCATGTTAGAGTGTATACCAATTTAATAGTTGAATAATGTCCGTGGTTATAGCCATTAGGTTTTACTTTAGAGAAATATTACTCAACACACATGTTTAGGTATTTCTGATAAAACATAAATATGGCTTTTTTTTTTAAACTATTTTTACTTAAAATTGATAAACTAATGATGGTGGAAATGATATTATTTTATTAGTGTAGATTATAGTAGTTATATGAAAAAAATAATGTTTAAAAGCTGTTCGGAAATATTGACCATCCATAGGTACTACACTACTACACGAAAAATGTTATCACTTTATTTATCTTGTTTTTATTAGCTTTTCAATGAATGTTTCATTCACATATTATTGTTTGCTTTACTTATATTATTTTCCCAGACCCAAATATGGGTTGTACGAAATGTGTTCAAATTATTATTATTATTATTATTATTTATTTTTGTATACCTTTATATAGCATTATCGTAATGTTTATCAGTCCAATGAGTCGGTCCGTCGGTCCAGCCTTAATTTTAACTTTGCATAAGGTATTTTTCCTACTCGCTATACAAACACAATATAAATATACGGTTATGTAAGGTTACATCTCTTCAAATATGCATTGATTTATTTGAGCTGAGTAGGGATATAATTGTCCCTGGAGACGTACGTACCCGCGAAAACTAGTTTTTCACTTTTCAAAATGAACTTTTCGGTCCGAGAGTTCACCAGCTACTTATACGCGCGCATGTCACCACCGAGAATAACACACCTTCGTCAGAAGAAACTGTATTATTCATAAGGTCGGAGGGGATCAGCGTGGCCATTGCGATTTTATTCGTTCGTCTTTCATAATGTTACGAAATTATAAGTATTTATGCTAACGAACGGCAAATGGACTTGACGACGGAACATAATTTTATATACAAACATATAATACCTGTACGCGTTACGATCACGGAACTACTCCAAAAGTGTCGCACACATTTTATAAATAAATTATAATAGAACAAGCAGAATTTACACGACGTTTTTACCACGTTGGCGTTTTTGGTGTTTTTAATAATTCAAAAGACTCCCTCTTTCTGTTGAATATTCAATATTTATATACCCACGCTCTACATTTGGTTGGTTTAAAATTTGTGTAATACTTTGGACACATCGTAATGATAATAAATTAATTTATAATAATAACACTAATAATACAAATACAACGTTTCGGGAGTTTCTAAACGAAACCGTAGCCGGCTACTTTTACACGTCACACATAATACTATGTGCGTTAAGGTTATCATAACACACGTGTAATGCTTTGCACATAATGCAATTTGTTTGTTTTCAGATTAGTGCAGTAAAAAAAATGGTTTACTACACCGGTACCACTTGCATTAGGTATATGGTTTATATTTTATTTTCGACAAACTTTATAGACTGAACGATGTTTATCTCACCATACCTAAAGTTCCTCATTTCTTTATCAGTTTCTCGAATTTCAATCAGCTTTTTATTATACATTTTATAGTTTCAATTTTTCAATTTTTTTTCTTAATTGAGTTCAGAACACAAGGTAATCAGATTATGAGGTTCGAATCGTATTTTTGAATTTATTATTTATCAGATATTGGCTTTTAGTTTCTTAACAATAATACCAACAGAAGTTTCGACGATAATTTTTTTCTTTTCAAATCAATGATTTTGTTTGAAAGTTTCAGTTTGATAACTATCATTGATTTTCAGGAATTTCTTGGAGCAATACATCTCAATTTGTTAAGAAACCACATTTTTATGTATAAATAATAAAATATATAAAACAAATTGATTCATATAATTTAATGGACGTCTCACAAATATTTAAATGTCACAAATTTTACCAGTAGATTATTTTAAAATATATTATTTAAAACATAAAATTATTTTTTATAAGTAGCTGATAAAAATGAGTGCTTATTTACTCATTGTTCAATATTTATCAGCTCAACGTTAAGTTTACGGGACAAAGGATAAGGTGTATGTTTGAAATTTAATTTCACCGTAATTACATTGAACCAACATTTTTAATCCAATGTAATATGTACCTAATAATTATGTCAGAAACACTGTTGGGAATTTTAACATAATATAAATTACTTTGTACTGTAAATAAAATACTAAATAATAATTCAGTATAAGCAGATAACGCGTTGTTTCGACGGTTAGGAAGTTTGTATTTTACAATAAAACCAGTTAACCATTACCATTAATGGTGTTAGAAACATTATAATACTAATGCCAATTCATATGATACATTTTAATGTAAAACAAATATTAAGTTATCGCAAATTATAAATGCAATAACAGCAAGTTAAATATAGACTATATTTACCTATAGTTGGTGTATATTATTTTAGTAAATCAATAAAAATAATAATTACTAGGTAAATTAAATATTACATCATTAAAATGCATAACAGAGATTCAAAATTTATACTCTTACTATATATTCAAGCATAGAAGAGTTTATTTTTTCACTGTTTTGTTTAAACATTCAAAATAAGAGGATCATATAATTTTTTATCATTGCTTGTAGTACCTATTATATCATTATTCAATTCATTTAATATTTCTCATGAAAACCTACACGAACTCAATATTATTTTCATAAAAAATATTATATTTTGTACACGACTAATTGGAATAATATATGTTTTAAAATAATATTAATTTTTTTTACAATGATTTTACATGATATGATTTTTAAATAAAAATTATATTATTATGTACCTACATGTACAATTAATTCTAAAGGTTTTGCTATAATAACCACATAATGCCGAATGAATAAATAACGACTGACAATGAACCGATCGAAAGCAGAGCAATATTTGAGAAAAAATATACACTCTAGAGATAATGAAATACTTAATTATTGGGTGGTATTTAATGGGAGTGAATGCACACCTGTTTACTTAGTATTGCTCTGTATGATACACGATCGCTGTGTTTCCATACTATTTGTTTGAATTTCAAGAGTTTGAATTAATGGGATCAAAATAAAACTGAAATGAGCACGAGTATAATATAAAGTCTGACTGAACTATTGATTAACTTTTTACTGGAATTTCACTGTGTTATTTGACGAGTATAGGCACTCGTTCGAAGTTTTTCAGTGCCTTTGTGATAAGGTACTAAAATTGATTTCGATGACAATTATTTGGAAGTGTTTTATACACCTACTGTAAAAGCATGCAACAACAATTTTACTATGCAATAATTTATTATTACATCGAAGGTATTTTAACAGGAATTGGTATCAAGTTACTTACCAAAATAAAATAAATGTAGTTTGAGTGAATTTAATAATGATGTGTATAGTGTATGAAATGGAAAGGTAATAAAATTGATTTTAACGAAAGTAAAAACTTTGTTTTTAAAAGTTATAATTGCTTTTTTGTGGTTGTATGGTATTTATTATGGACTTCGACAATGTTTATATTTAGTGATACCTATTATAGTATAGTTGATGCTTTTGTTGGTACGATTAAATCTAATACTTATCTGTTCAATAATTGAATGTCTGATTTTATATTTATAATTTTATTTTGTTTAGATTTTTCTTTAATTTAATATAAATATTTAAACTATAATATTGTAGTACAAATCATTATTTTGCCCGTAGTTTGAGTACATTCAAAATAACCCTAGAACACGAGACGTTGGTGTATTCTTTAACAGTAAATCAAAACCGAAATTACGTAATTACCACACAATTTCATTTATCCGTGAACCATCAACATTTACCCAAACATTTAATCTCCATTAGTAAATGTACTCACTAATCACAAGACGCATTATAGACATACTTGACATACTTAAAATTGTGAGGATTTCGTTTCTTACAAGAGTTGGCTCGTGTACATTTAAGTACAAAAACGGTAATCGAATTTCAACGCTGTAAGTTTCCAGCTAACCTGGTCGAAAGAAGTGTGTTGCGGTACACGTTTCGTATAATTTCTAACTTACTCTCTTTCCGAGAGCGTATACGAAACCGACAGCTTCTAAATATTTCATATTATTAAAATAAAGAGAGCAAAGCGTCTATCTATATAACATTATAATAACGTATAAAACAATGTTTTTAAACAGTGTACGGAAAACAAAAGTAAAATATCGCGTACAATGAATAAGAGCACGATATGTATAATGTGAGAAAAGTTTTCGGTACCAAAAGGCTGGCAAAATATATGGAAACGCAAAAATAGAAACCCCGAGGCTATATAATCTTATCGTGTATGCATTTCTATACTCGTGTGATATATACATCATCATAATAAAAACAAATTATTATATGCTAGCAAGAACACACATACATATATATACATCATAAATATACAACATTCATATAATGTGATATTATAATAATATGTGAAACATTCATCAAACATTTTTTTAATGTTTTCCAAAATATTTTTTTTGAGTCGTTTTTTTACAACATTTTAAGCATACAATTAAATTCAACGTCACAATGTAGGTGGTTCGAATAATTTCACGTTTCGTTTAATAATAAGAGTTTACATGAGATTTGGCGTAGGTACATATATACATATACCGATGAGTTTTTTCGATTTAAATTTAATTTAAAAGTAATTATAATGTATATTTTGTATATATTTTACATCTCGAAAATAGTTTCAAACACTACAGTGAAATATAATATATTAGATCCGGCTGAAATCTAAACGAAACTAGTTTTCTTTTATTGTAATTTCGACTTAATGACTATTAGTTGGGTCAGGTCAGTTTTAATATTATTATAGGGACTAACAATTGACTTTTTATTTTTATTTTTTTTTTATTGAAATTTACTCCAAGTGTATTGTACAACAAAAACTAGTAATTATGTTTCCAATTGTTATCTTTGAGATATTGTTTTTTTTTAAATTCATACCACTACAATGTAGTGACTACATATTTTTAAAAGCATCTGATAAGTAATATATTATTTAATATACGCCAAAGTATATTTTAAACAAAGAGAAACGTTAGATAACTCGGCGTAAGAGTGATTTTCTTCCAATTCATGGAAAATACATGATGATGTTAATTATTTATATATTTAATATTTTTAAATCTAGTGAATTTATCACCATAGGATATTATAGAGTCCTATCATGGAACTCTTGATAAATGCTCAATCGATAATACCATAAGTACAAACGAGAAACGACCTATAAGTCATAATAATTATCGTGCATTTAACGGAACTCTAAATTATCATCTAAGAACTATAAATTATTGTTTTCGTTTCGGGGTAGAATTTTCACCGTACGATACAGCTCCGTTTGTTAAACGAAAACCATGTTGTTTGATGTTGTTAAATTATATTTTTAATTTTTCGATGTGTGGTAGGTGGTATCCGTAATACCGACCACATGGGAGATGATCGAAATAAATATAAAATATATTTCATTTTTCTATTATTATTTTTTTATCTCCTCCGGAATCCCGAAATAAATCATGTATCGGTTATTTGGCTTCGAATCCACTTCACGGTTCTTGGAATGTTTCCACAAACGGAATCGATGGGACACGGATACGTGCGAATTATGGGCGAGCGCACGAGACGGCGGCGTATACGGAGCGCGCGCAGTTCGGCGGCGGAATGGAACGTTTTGGGGGGGGGGATGACACGGGAGCCGGGTCAGGGGAGGGTGGCGGCGACGAGGGTTGGCCGTGGTGGCGTGGCCGATGGTATGGTAAGCGAGTGGAAGTTGCCGCGGGCCAGATAACACCGCGACTACTTACGGGCGGTGGGCGTGCACGAGAGCGGTGTATACGCGTTAATTATTATTATCCGGGCCGTAAGGCGAGCCGGGGTCGTGTGGTCCAAAGCTTCGGCGGCGGGGAGGGGGTGGGGTGGGGTGGAGGGGAGACGGGGAGGCGTCGTCGGTGGTGAAGAACTCTTTAATTTTATTTTATTTTTTTCCGAGGGAAAAAAAGAAAATTAAACTAGACACTTTTCGTCTGAGTACATGACGTATTGTATAATATGCGTTTTGAAATTTAAATTCTCCTCGAAGGTCGTTGTTTTTTTTTTTTTATACACATTGTTTGCGACTCGGCTTTTTAAAAAAAAAAAAAAAAAAGAAAGGCGAACGACTCTCGTACGCCATTACGTGTCCAGCGTAATTTCTATTCTTTTGTCGAAACGAAATTATTTGTTACGTCATTTAAACGTTTTTCCCGGGTTTCATTACGAGACCGGAGTGCGTAACTCTGCAGCAGCAAACGTACTCGAGCGAAACGCTCCACACAGCGCTGCGGTGAAGTCTGCGCCCACTCTTTTTGGCAACCGTCCTCGACCTGCACGGAAGTAAACGTCTCTATACAAACACGGTCCGCGCCCGCGCGCCGGACTGGAAACGACCGGCTCGGATAATAGTGCGACGGCTTTCGCGGTATACACCGTGTTTCCGGGTATTTCGGGGGGGGGGGGGGGGGTGGTGGACGTCGAGACAATACCGGGTGGGCGCGAGAGAGCACAGCGATATTGTTATTCTGCAATCGGCCTATTTGTCGGGCACTTACGCCGGATTCAATCACTCCGTTGACAAGTCCTCGGATAGTAATAGCAAAGGATTCTCCCAAGCCATTTTTCGTACCCGAAATTACAGCGCGATATGAAATCGTGTGACATAATACCGTTGCTTTTGGATGCTACAATACGGTCATCCGGATGTGTTTATGCGATAGTATTATTTCGAAATATAATTGTATTTAAAACCAAACGATATGATATCGTAAGCGCCCTTAAAAATACCACGTCAAACGAAAAATATGTTTTCATGATTCCATTTACTGACACGATATCGAAAACCTTGAACGACATGATACACTCTGTATGATACGATATAATATTATATTATACACTAACGGAAGGTGAATAAGGCAACGTTGTCTTGCGGTGTAAGGTGGTAGTAGTGTTCCATGTGCAGAATTATATTACGATGAGTATGTGCTGTAAGTCAAACTGTCGCGAACGTCAGTATTACACCTATTATACCTATCGCGGGTTTTCATTATTTTACTTTTCGACGTTATATTATTATTTTGCTATAGCTGAAATATTGTTTTTTTTATCAGTTTTGACAAACAGAAGATGCGGCACATACGACGTTCGTAATTTTGTTGTTAATCTGTAAAAAGTGCAAACTTTGAGAAATAAATTATTCCGTTTGTTTAACCCTACTTTATCCGTTTCGTGTATACTTTTCGCCATAAATTATACAACGGCAGAGGCAAACATTTATAATTATGGAAATTTATTTATGCATAATAATTATTCGTATAAATAAAATATTTTGTGCTCATATAGATATGATTTTCATTACAAATGCACTTTTTAACGACTTTTGAATGCGGTGGATATCAAAAAATAAATGCCAATTAAAACGGCACATGCGAATTTATAACCAATAGTGTCGATAGTTGAAATTGATTACACCAGCGACTATGCAGATGTTAAAATAAAAATGTCATTAGTCCTTTCCGAACAATTTTTCATACGATCCTGACCTGTATAATATCATATTTTTGGTGCATCGGTCATATGGAAAAATGTCAAAAATAACTGCGCGTTACTGTTTAATTTTGCACCGGAATTTAAATTAAATTTTGTTTCAACATTTTTCACTTGCAACAGTATCACGAGGTGTACTAATTCTATCCTCGGCATCGTTTTGAACGCACAACTATGAAGAAAAAAAAATCAATATAATATGTATTTGGATAATTATAGAATCAATGTTTGATAAGTGTTGGCCGATAAGATAATTATTATTTTGAGGAGAACTCTGTCTAGAATTTCAGTTCATTCTAGACTTGGCGACCATATTATCATGGGAAGACTTGACGTTCGACAAATTCCATTGAGTAATTTACATTTACAAAATATTGTTCAATAATTGAGGAGAATTCAAGGGTATAGATAACATTATTATTGTTGATAATTTTAACAAAAATAATACACGTGTTGAATTGATTGAATTAGGGGGGGGGGGTGGTGGTGGGGTTATGGCACCAACAACGAGAAGGGCAAAAAAGAGACGAGATTCACTAAAGCTCAACTGTGTGAAATTATTATAAATATTTAAAATTAATGAATTAGACAAACGCGTCTAACAGATAAATTGTCCTCGGCGGCGGCGCAATACCCAACTGCTTGTTAAATTTAATTTAAACGTTTCATGTGACGTTATGTCCGTAATTGTCTCTTTATACTTGACTCGTCAATTTTATTCTGACTGTTGAATAATATGCTGTATGGGCGAAAACTATGTACGCTATAGCGATAACACTAAATGTGGTCGTTAAAATACTGACTATTATATTATCGTGCACTAAGTTTTAGTAAAATTAATTCTACGTTGTAGGACCATTGGTATAGATGTATTATAAAACAATTGTTTTTGGCCTATGAATTTCACTAAATAACTTGAAAATTTGTTTGGTGTTTTTTTTTTTTTTGTATTATTCTACTCTAAGAAATTGTTGTTATTTCTTATGATTCTGTGGTATTAATTGTATGATTATTTTGTATTCTTCAAAATGAAAACGAACATAATGAATAATTCAAAGAACACTAAATATGAATATAACAAATAAACAGCGAAATGTTGTTTAGCAAAACCACGTCAATGCGTGGGAGTTAAGCAATTGTTATATAAAAACATGAAATATATATTATAAGCTTCTGAATTTATCTGGCTGATTGTGAAGTTTCGAAAGTATGAGAAAACTGTTGTATAATAACTGTATGAATAAAAAATTTTTGTAAATATCTTAAATATCCAGAAGATATGTTTGTGCAGTCTAATTTATTCTATGAATCTGAACTTATATGGATACGAGGATCGAGTCAAATCTTTGACGTTAACAAAAATAAAAAAAATTGTAATATTACATTTGTTAAGTTTTATTAAAAAAAATTGTTGTTAGAACTTTTTATCAATCATTTGTATTTGTTATATTGTATTATGAAGCCGTGGGTGGCGTGGAGGTTGGTCGCTGTCACTAATATTATGTTTACCTACTCAAAAGTTAATAGTTTTTCATATATTTTTCTAATAATAATAATATATTGTACTAATTTATGTTTGTGTAAGTATTAGTAAGTTATACATTAATATGTATTAAGACTTGACAATTTTGGCAAAATAATCATGGGATAGGATTATTTGCTAATAATTGAAGTATGAATGAAGAAAAGATTATATGATATTATTATATTATTATTTTACTTGTAATATTATTTGGACGGTTTTTGTGAAAAGGGAATCAAGTCAATAATAGTAATTGTTCAGTAGACAACAAAAACGTTTCATCTTCTACATTTAAATAAAAAAAAAATTGAAACTATTAATTTTATTTATAACTTTGATAAATTGTATGATTATGTAAAAAAAAATACTTTAAAACCATTTTTTAGTTATTTTTGTTGACTTGATACCAATAGCACGAACGTTTATCGTATTTTACGACTTGATACCATTAAGTGCAAAGAGTATCAAGTCGTTATTATGCAATAATATTCGTGCTATTGGGATCAAGTCAACAAAAATTAATCTATAATTAATAATTTAATTTTTTTTATAATTTAGTAAAGTTGTTTATTACACATACATTATTTTGCAATATATACATTATAGTTTCCATAAAACAAATAACTAATTACTGCATATAATAGTTTAAGCTCTCTGAAAAGTAACTCAAATAATACAAAATATTTTAATAATAATATGTGCAAATGTGAAATGTACATAATATTATTATATTAAAAATGGAATTGAATACCTAAAGGTTGATCCTAATTTTATTTATCTAATAAAGTGTATATGATATAATTTAATATAAGTAAATAATAATAATAATTAAGAATATAGTACTAGTAGGTAATATATTTTTGACTGATTTTAGGTTTTATTAAAATCATAATGTCTTTTGGGTATAATTTATTATTAATTATAATATCAATAACATTTTTAACAATATAAAACTTTTAAAAATAAACAACTACTTTTAAGATAAAATAAATAGTAACTTTTAGTATAAAGAATAATCACTTTGATAAAATAAAACAAAATATTAAAATAACATAAAATAACATAAAATTGTACAGAAGTTACATTATTCATTTTCTTCATCAGATATTATAGGATCATTAATATCTATGTTTGATTTCAGGCTTTTATAAAAATCATGAAATGTTTCAGGTATAAATGCCAATAATGTCATAAGATCCTTTTTTTTTTCTTCAGTTATACATAACATATCATAGTATGCTCTTTCAATTTCCATTGAAGTTGCATTTTTCCTGTTTAAGTTCAATTTGAGGAATTTCGCATTTAAACCAAGGGAAGTCTTATAAAATACTATACCTTTTTCGTTTTTAATGTACCGAATCCACTTAACATCTCGAAAAACAAATTTTTCTTTATTTTCATTGGTTTTCTTCATTTGATAAGATTTTTTCAATAATTTGTTGAAGTCAAAAAACATTTCTTGCACCATTTCTACTACCAAAAACTTATTTTTTCCTGCAAATCTAATTAATTGCATCCAATCATATGGATGATTAATAGATGAAGGAAATGTTTTCCGAGCTTTTTCAATTTTAGCGTGATCCGAGTCACACTCCATTCTTGAGTGGCCCGGCACCATAAATTTATGATCAATTGTTTCAATAGTTTCCTGTTGATCCAAAAAAAACAGACACATAGCCATGAGGATGCTGTTTTTATTTTGCCCAGGGCAGCAATCACTGTACATGGTTACATGAGTAATATTTTTTGGTAAATTAGATAAATAGTTGTATACACATGAACCAATTTCATTAGCCCCTCGTTTGGCTAAAGTTTCATACCAAATATAGCATGTTGCTTTAGATGAGGCACAATTGTGCACAGTTAAGTTATAGGTCCATAATTGGCGTTTATAAAATGCAACAGAGCTTTCTAATGAGGGGGTCGGCAGACACTGTTGTAAATCAAATGACAAAACACAATGGTCTGTGGACATAGTGGCTATGTCATTTCTTTTCGATTCATAGGCTTGCTCAGCTTCATTTTGATGTTGTATTTTATCTTCAATTATCTTATTCTTTTGATCGGTTGTTATAATATTATCAGTAAGCTTGATTTTATACTTGTCACACTGTGCACATGTATCCTTCTTGGGGTTTTTAACTTTCAACCCTGCAGCTTTAAAATATTTTTCATATAGTGTTCGACTAACTGGCTTTTCTACACTTATTTTGTATTCCTCATAAGCTCGTTGCAATGTAAAGTGACTTGGTAAATACTTTTTAGAGGTCTCCTTTCTACAATAATGACTTTCGTAACTAGGGAGTGAGTTAATATGGTTAATCAATAAATTAATACTATCTTGACAGCGTTTGTTTCCAGGTGGTGCACAACCTCTTTTATCTGGAGAGCATCGTTGTGCAGGTGAATTTAGCATATTAGTACAAATATTTCTTAAAAACTTAGTACTTTCACAAAATATTCTCATAAAACAACCTTTACATACCTGTATTAAATCACCATCTCTTGGTACATAGTATTTATATGTCTTTTCCTTTGGTTTTTGTTTTTCTGGTGTATCCCTTCTTTTTCTACAACTTTTCTTAGGACAACATGTAATAAGTTTAGACATATAAGAGGTTCGTCTATTAAAACTACCCATGGCCCAATACATGTTAAACAATTGCTCACGTAAATCATCTTGTATTTTACTTTTACATTTGGCTTTACAATCTAGAAGTATTTTAGATGCTCGGGGTTTGACTGTTTTCCCTGTATTAGTCGTATATTCCAAACCAGTATTTCTTTTTTGATTTCGATAAATTCTGAATTGTCTGGTATCACCTTTCAAGCTTACTCTAGACTTTCTTTTATTTTGATTATTTGTATTTAGATGTACTTCAAGACTCCCAACTAATGATTCAGCTGTACCCAAAATTACACTTGGTTCGCCATTGATGTCATAATTATCCTATTTATATTAAATAAAAATTATTATATTAAAATATTTAACCAAAATGGCACATATAGTATATAATATGTTCTATGTATACCTGTTCCATAGGTATAAGACTGTCTAAAGATGAAACAGATGTACCCAAAATTACACTTGGTTCGTCATTGATGTCATCATTATCCTGTTTATATTAAATAAACATTTTTTTTTTTTATAAAAATATATAATATACAATTGAACATTATATGCATACCTGTTCCATAGCCGTTGGGTTTTCTACAGACGATACAGGTGTTCCCAAAATAACACTTGATTTGCCATAAATGTCATCATGATTTACCTATTATAGGTAATAGGAAAAAAATGTTACATTAATTTTAATAAAAATGTTTTACTAGAAATATATTTACTTGTTTTGCGTTTTCTATAATGTTAAAAACATTGTCTTTATCATTAAAGTTATTATTTTCCACAGTAATTTGATTATAATTTTGGGTGTCATTGCTAAATTCAAGTGTGTAGTTGATGTTGTTTAATGTAATACAAGTTTCTTTTTTGCTATTATTATAAGCACAACTAGTTACATTACCCTGTAAACACAAATACAAAAATATTACTTTATTACCTACTAGATTTGTTAAAGTTAATTCACTCTATAAAATAACGTATACATTAAAATAGGTATACTATGAATAAACTGCTTAAGAAATTACTTCAAAATTATGTTTTTCATTTGTAACATCATTGACATCATAAGATGGATAATCATTGTCTGATAGCCCATACGACGGATCTGATTTATTTACCCATTCCTAAGGATAAAAATACTTCTATTATTTATATTTTTTAATTTGTTATACTACAGTTAATTAAATTAAAATCTTAAGTAGGTAAATCTATGTTGGTGGGTTTTTTTATTATGGTTATGTAATATATAATTAATTTAACATATTATTAACTATAACACCATTTGTTTTCAACTGTTTTTAATAAACTAGGTAGGTATATAAAATATATTTTGTTAAATTCACTACTTATGTTATGATATAACATTATTACTATTTTTACTATGTAATATGTAAGCATGTCTAATAAATAAGTATAGGTACTCACTACTAAATAGTTTTTCAAATTATTGGTATTATTGTTGTCTGTTTGCAAAAGAAATGTATCACCTAAGTTTCTGCAAACAACCGGCTTTAGAAGTTTTCTATCCGTTGTGACGTTGACATCTGAAAAAAATAAAAATGAAACATAAAATCATTAAAAGTACACTTAAAATTACTCAAAATAAGTAACTTACTGTTTCGTGCCATCTTCAACATCGTCTTAATTCTATTCGACATTTTTAATTGCTATACTAATGTACACTTAAAGATTTTAACCACATTATATATCAACACATTGAAAAATAGAAAAAAATATGTGACTTGAGACCTTTCTCACAAAAAAAATATTTATTTTTGACTTGACACTAAACGCGCACTGTAATACATAATAAAAATACTGGTAACATGTTAATGACAGTGTTACCACTAGATCTGGCTTGAAATTTCCTTCAATTTTCATGTATAATATCAAAATGTCCAAAAAGTGACTTGATTCCCTTTTCACAAAAACCGTCCATTTATATGGTATAGGTACAACTGCTACTGTCTATTAATATACCGAAATAAAATAATGGTTTAATCAAATATTTTATTCTTTTTACTTTTAATTGGTTAATAATTAATATTTTATTCGTAATTAATTTATCATACTAATATAATAAATTTGATTATTTTAATAAAAAAAAATAAAAATATTTTACCGAAAAAATTATTGACTATTTGGCGTAAAAAAAAATATTAATATGGTAATTGAATTATTTTTGTTGCATTGTATCATTAATGAGTGAAGTATTGCTGTATGAAAGTAACAATTCATTTTAAATAATTATACATTTATTAAATATTTATGTATACTGTTTTAAAATTGTAGAACCTATATTATATTACTATTACTATGATTCATGCTTGAAAAATAGATATAACTATACATTTATATGAAAAAAGTAACTGATTTTTAACTAAGTTAAGTTACTTATTTTTCTAATTAACTTGTAACTTTTACATGTTAAAAAAATTTGTTAACTTGCCCAACCTCGCAGATTAGTTCACTATTAATGATATTCTTCTTCTGTGTATTGTTAAAACAAACTTAAAAAAAACTCTCATTGTGTTTGAAATTAACATTGTTTGTCTGTTAATCCAGCATCTACCTACATTTTGATTAAATAATATGTGTAAGTTATTTTCAATGTACTGTAGGTACGTCATATTCCTGAAAGTTTCAATGTTTTTTGTTTGTGTGAATGTTTATTTCACTATGATTATTATTGTAAGTATTATTATTTGTTTTCTGGCGGTTTTTTTTTTTAAATTGAGTATGTCGATCTGAGTTCAAGGAATATCCAACTATTTTTTGTCTGTATTATTATAACTATTATTATTATTATTATTATTATTATTATGCTTCAAAGGATGCCCACTTTGTTAAATTGCCGTCATATCCTTTTCTGCAGTTCTGGGTTGAGAACAGAAAAAAATATAGTTGTCGGAGGGGAACAGAAAAAAGAAATATGAAGAATAGAAAGAGCCGGAAGCCACGATTCTTATTCTCTCTTTTCCCTTCCTATTTTTCCATGTACAGTAGATTTTATTCATGCGGCTTGGGATGGAAATTCCTAGTGAACAATGGGGTAACGACGATAAAACCATAAAGTTTAACCTTACCCTCACTCCGCTACCTACCACACTTCGCACCAGGTATCTGTTGAATACATATGAGAAAATGAGTTATGGCGTTTAATTTCAAGCTACCCTGGCGTACACTACTTTTTCCAGACTGTTTGCTAGTCTGTTATCAACTCAGTAACAGTATTCGCGGACCACGGTGGTCGTTATTTATACCTGATTGAGGTTTAATAAATGTGGTTTCATTGTTATTAAGTATTTAGTTTTATATGTTTGTAATATCAGTGAAGGGCGGTACCAAACTTTTTTATTTTGATTGTCAATTTTATTTTATTTTGGTAAATATTGATCCTTGAAACTAAATGGTTTTTTTTAAAAATATTATTTACTTTTCAACTTCTAAGTTGGAATATTAAAATATAAGTCACACAATTTTCATTTACATTAAATTACATTTTGTACGGTAATATTATAGTCATATATTTATTTTCATCATTTCAATATCAGTTTATCATTATTTAATGAGAAAATAAATGCGGACAAAATGGATTAGCTGATGAAATATCGAAATCGGTAACAAAAAATCTGTATTTCGATATTGGATAATCTATCTAAGTATTGGAGGTATCGATGAATAGATAATAGAATAAAAGTATGACCTATTTATCTGATTACAGTACGATAATTGATTTTGTTCATTTGATACTTTGCAATTTGTTTAACATCACAAATACATATACATTGAGAAACCAAAACTCGGGAGATAATAATTCTTAACAATTTATATTGTATAAATAAGTTCATATTATTATTTTTGAGTAGGTAATCAGGTTTTGTTTTTCTTAAGGTGCCTATAGTATAATAATAGTGGAAATTTTTATAGTGAATAGGTACACCATATGGAAAATACATATAAAGTTATGGGTAGACGCCATACACCTTTTTTAAAATGTTTTTTTTTTTTTTTTTTATAGCATTGCCGATGGTTTGGGGGCTATTCTCGCGTATTGCTTCCCCGTAGACATAATATGTCTTAAGGTATTCGATATTGGATGGATTCGAAAAATAGCCCTGTCCCCGAATATAGCGTAAATAGAACCAAAATAGGTCAAAGAGTCACGTGAAAATAAAATTAGATCATTGAATGCAAACATAGGAAGACAAACTGGAAACCAGAAAAATCCCCGATGACATGGTCTAACAAGAACATGAAACAGATTCATAACAAATTTATTTCGAGAAAATAAAATACCCTGAAAGTTGAACACGTTTTGATGGCAGACGAAAAGTAAAATTAAAACTTAAAAGTATTTAAATAGAATATACATTATAGTGAAAAGTCGATAATGCTGTTAATAATGGTAACTTCTGAGGCCGAAAATGACTTTTAATGTGACAATTTTAATTTGATATAAAATTTTTCCAACTAGGATAACTGTATTTTTAACGTTATTTCTTTTACTATCTTTCGTTTTTTTGATGATTCAATTTTATATTGTTATTTTGAACAATAAATTTAATTTTTCAACATTAATTATTATTATTTGAAAAATAAAAATAATAACTGTTTAATACTTTTGTACACGTCATGTCATTGAACACTGTTAGATATTATATAATAAACGCAATATACTCAAACGCAATTGCTCAAACTTTTCAAACAATTAATCATAAAACGTGTATTTTTCCTTTCCTTTTTAGATGTCTTCTTCAATAAGAAAACTCTGAACAGTTTAATCCCAACCTTAATTAAAGATTTTTTTTACATAAGATCGAAAACATCTGATCAAACTTCTAACGTATCAGTTCTTTCAAGACGACGGATAAAAATAATCATGCTCGGCGCTAATAAAAAGACTTTCTAATAGCCCTGTCATTAAATAGAACTTTGAATTGCCACTGTGGGGTAAGCCGTTTCCCTAAAGAGTTTGCATTATATTATAATATTTAAGAGCCAGCATTCTTTTGTCCCGGTAAATCATTATGCTTATAAATATAGTACATTTAAACAAGTTTTTATGTAAAATGTTAGGTTATTTGATTATTTCATATTATCGTTATTTTTTTTTTTAAACAAAATCATACAGGCATTTTTATTCTTTTAGAAAATTTATATTACATTGTTGCCGTACAAAAGTTATTTTTAATTAAATAGTTACAGATAATAATTATTATTCGATACAAATATGTGCATAATATACTACATGGACGTTGAAACTAACTAGAAACTACTAACAAATTGCATTGCTCCTGCACATTGCATATTGATATAGTTCTTTTATTTAAATAAAAAAGTGAAAATAAAATATTTATTAGAAAGCCAGTGGATATTTTAATATTTTCAAAAAAAAAAATATAATAAAGTAGATGTTGTATTTATAAAAAATGTTCATTCTGCAGACCTTGTTTTGGGTTCCATGAATTTTTAAAATTTATTACAGTAAGCCGGGTTGAAAATGATTAAATTGCACAGTGTACGATTTAATATTCCATAGCCTATACAGTACACATATAATTATTATTTTTAGCGTTTCGCGTGAAATATTATTTTAATTTTGCAATCATGATCTAAATAATTTAAACGTTAAAATGTAACTAAAAAAAATCTTATCGACATCCATTGTACAAGCATTATACTGTCGTTGTAATATTTCAATAACGTTTTGTAAATTACAGTTTATATCTCATAAGTACCTTAATATGATAAATGATGGTATATTGATTTCACAGGTTTAGTTTTTGAAAAACTGCTGTAGTCCATAGTTTTAAATCTAAAAGCATTTTTAATATTGTAATAACAATTGACCTCGGCGTTGGTTAACCCACAAGCAATCACGGTTTATTAAAAAAATTACTTGTTAACGGTTATTCAACATCGTTCTTGAAAACTACTGTTAAGATTGTTTGAAAAATGACTTTTCTAAAGTACCTACAAACAGTGCTCAGTTTTTAATCTACAGCTGCAGTTCATGTTTTGGATTTTTTAAAGCTCTTAAAACAAGCTAGTCCACATCTCATCACTCGAAATATAATCAACAATATTAAACTAAACAGTCTTCCGATAAAAATTAAAATGTATAATACAATTATTACTGTTTGACGTTGAACGATAAAAATATTTTTTGATAAACATTGTAAAAAATATAGTAGAAAAAAAACCGTAGTTTGAAACTCGGCGCAATAATTATCTGACAAACAATTTATCGTAACCTCTAAATTGCATTTGAGTATACGCGTGTTTATATTGCTGCTTGTACGTTGGTTTGAAAATACAACCTGCGGAAATCGGTATTTCCATCGACACCCGTTTCTTCGCCCATCCAACTCTGTTTAGCATATTATTATTGTTATTGCTATTGCTATATAAATCACTTCTGGTCGATGATCTGCACTTCTCTGTCTGCTCATGAATAGCGACAAGCCGCAAACTCTACGCCGTCACACCGAGACCATTATATGATATACCTCTATTACGTCCTACTACCTTCGATCGTGTTAGATCACCGCCCGTAGATGGAATTTCATATATCGTCGACGCCGCATGCTCGCCCAACCGTTTACACCAGGCATTTTATAATAATATTATGTCACACCTCGAGGACTATCAGAATAATTAGATCCTCTCCGCGCATCACGATATCGTAATAAACTCATATATCGCTTAATCTTCTTCGTCGGAGTACGATATTATTGTTCAATTCGCACACAGAATAATGATAAAAAAAAAAAATCCAACCGTAATAGAAGCGCTTTACAGTTCTTCGAAACGAACGTCCATTAATATTACTGGTCATCAAAAATACGAAACATCGGACACAATAAAAAATAACATATTCCAACGGGATGATGGTGCTTCACAGAATCTTCTGCCAACGTCGGTCGGAGATCATCTAGATCATGCACTTCATGAGAGTGGATGGAGTGGTTCGGATTTATTGACCTGTCAGATTTTGACACCACTTGCTTTATTTTTTTTTTTTTTTAGGGTCATTTTGAATCTATAGTGTACACACTTTCAAAGTTGGCCACGGACGTGTTCAAACAAGTGATAAAGTGAAAACAAGATATCATTGTATCATACATTCATATTGATACAACTACATAATTTATTATAATAATATAATATAATATTTTTATGAGAAAACGAAGCAACGAGTGTATCTATATTGCCTATACAATTCGCCGTGTAACAATTAATGCAAAAATAAAAAAATAATTAAGGATATTATTAGCATTTTAATACTATCGAAATGTTTAAAATATGTCGACATTTTTATTTCCAGATTAGTTTTCATCAAAATCAATTTTGAATCAGCAAAATATTGAATTGTTTTAAATAAACTACACTAGTCTACACCGGAGAATAGTCTTAATATTTTAACTATTGATCCATCCAATCCAACCAAAGTAAGTTAATGGCTTATCGAATTGGTTAAACGTTGGTCCTCCTAAATAGTTTTGAATCCAAAGTACTTTCTAAAATTATTGTGGGTCCATAATAATATTATGGTAGTTGGATGTGATTGATAAATTAACGAGTATGTGTAAATTTTCTCATAGAATTCAGAGTGTTTTATTTTGAATTGTAAATTTTAGTGTTACTGTTGTACAAAATATATAGTTACTACTTACTACCCATTTCGTTTTGTTTTTTTTACATTATATATTAAAACAAACCTGTAAAAAGTTTTAATTACTTTTTTTGAATGTTAGAACTCATTCGTTCAAGTGGGTCAGGGAAAGTTAATAAAACCCCGAGATCGTAGTTATATTTTGCTGATTTAACAACATTTTAGTTTTTACTATGACATACCTATGGTGAAAAATATACAAAATTGAAGATATTTTTAACAATGCGTGAATAAAATAATATAATATGGTTATTTGTGTACATATCATAGTCAATGGCTAGTAGTGATAATAGTAATTTTCAACTAAAAAATGTCTAATAAGTTAATTTTTTTTTATACATTTTTAACTACAATTTATTATATCATTCATACCACATTATACAGTGTATGTCGTTCTATCAGTAGTGGTAGATTTAAAGGAGCAAGTATTTACATTAATCTTCCCTTCATTGCTCTTAAAAAATGTCATATCCTAGACTTTACAATTTTAAATTTTTTAATTATATCAAAGAATTGTGCGATGATTACTAATATTTACATCTCTACTTTTCATCTTTGTATATTGTTGTCTTTAAATTATATTTTAAGGGGGCTGCAGCGGATGAAAAAAAAAGTGACTTTTAGACCAATAAGCTAGATAAAACTGGAAGAATTTGGTTTGACAGATTTTAATTTTGAAAACGGATTATCATTGATCAACAAGTTTACTAGGAAATGATCGAGGTGATTTTGAAGTTTTCTCTAGCTTATTGGTTTAAAAGTCACTTTTTTTTTCATTGACTAGAGCCCCCTTAAGGTTTATTTTATGATACGGAATTTAAATATATCGAAAAACATTAAAACAAACAAAATTATGTTTAGATTAGTAAAATCTACATTAGTTTTGACTTTGGACAAAACCTGCTGTAACCCCCTTAATATGTACATTACATATATAATATGTAGAGTTATTCACCAAGCATGCTCACACCCGTTTTTCTTCAATAATTCAGTTATTCAAAATCTGATTTTTGGAATTTTTAAATAATATACTTTAAGACCATATTTTAAAATTCTTGAATACATCAAAATTATCCAATAAATAATTTACAGTAAAAAGGGGGGGGGTCTCATTTTCAAAACAGATGTTTGTACTGAAACTAAATTTGAAAATATGACTTATGAATATATTTGAAAATTCTAAAAATCAGAATTTGAATAAATTCATTATTAAAGGAAAACATGGAAGTGAGAATCCTTGGTGAATCACTCTGTATATTTATTATGAAAGGATAAATTAAGGGGAGGGAGTATGCATAATGAATCACAATATATAAATTATAATCTATTAATTAGTTAAAATTTTGTTGTTGAATTTTACAGACAGAGGTGCCAAATAATAATTTAAAATTAATGTTTTTATTATAATTTAATTATAATTAAAGTAGTTCAACTCATAGTATTTATTTAAAGGAAAATTTTTCCCGACCCCTGAATTATTATTTTATTTATCCATTTGTATTGTTTGTTGTCTGTTTTTTCCCTTAAACCCACCAAATTCTGTGTTTAAAATGTAAATTTACTATTTAGGTTTCATTTAGTACTTATTATACAATTTTATAAATAGATTATCATTAAGAAATTCTATATTATATTATAATAGGTACTATTACACGTCATATTATCATATTATAATATATTAGATAATTTCGTCCATCGAGTGAATAAAAATTGATGGTAAAAAACAAATGAAAAATTAACTCTATCTAAAATGTACTTCTAATAGTATACAGTGTCCTACTATTACTACATACAATTATAATAATTATTATTATTATGTATAGTCCTCTTAAATTATTTCTGGGTGCATACCGTATCATGTTTGAGTCTCACACATTAGGGAACAGTGCAGCCTTACGTTGACGATGGGGGGGGGGGTGGTCTTGAATCAACCCCATAAATGTGTGACGTTAATTCCATTACTTAGAAGCATGTTGGCGCTCTTTGAGAGGTTGTTGTATGATAAGATAAGGAAATATCTTTTATAGACCTGCTGGTGCGCAGTATTTCAAAATCAGCCTGTCCCCACTGTAAATTGAGAATTACTCACAGACGATGCATATATATTACAGATGCAACTTTATACAAAGTGAAACAACAAGTTTCAGACAAAAGAAATGGCAGAGTAGTACAAGTGCTAGAAAAGTTTTATATTTTATTTTTTTCAATTCCTACACATCCGGGATGTAAAGATATAGAGTTTTTATATTAAAAAATCCAATTTTCAAAACATTTTCGAATAAACTTTTTACCACTCTCAGACAAGAGATTTTCTATATAAATAACATAATACGATAGACACTATTAATAATAAAAATTGATAATTAATAATTTATTAATATTAATATAATTTTTTTATAAACAATTTTAAAATTTAAAAAATAATGATATAAATTACCCAGTACGTACCTCCCTTGAAAGCTTTAAATGTAAAGCTATCAAATCGCAAATAAAGTTCACATGGGTCAAGCGGGTACATGAAAAATGAATGATTTATTTTTATTTCCAAACGTTTTTTTCTTTTTATTTTTGTGTTAAACCGTAAATATTTTAATATAATGAATAATATATATCGAATTCAGTCATTTTTTTTTTATTGTATACACAAGCATTTAATTACAAAATCTATGGTGTACAACAAGGCTATAAAAACTATTATGAAAATTATTTTCTAATTTACATGTTTGTTTGATAACTTATAAATATTAATCTCAGTTGCATCTGCATTGCGCTATTTTGTATTGCCAATTCAACAATTTTCAATACGATAATATTTTGCAAGCTATCTGTGACCGATATCCGCAGAAACGAATTGTTTGAGTCGTTCAGACCAATGATCATTTGACAAAGCATTCCTTTCAGATTCGTTCGCGGAATTAGCTTTTGGCGATAAAAAAAAAACGTGTTTTGTTGATTTGGTATTAAATGAAAATGTTCACTCAGATTACTCACGATTGAATGTATTTATTGTATACATGTACCCGCGTGTATACGTGTGAACAAAAACATGTGAATAAAGTATGGAGTAGTATTAAATTGCAATCAAAAATTAAATCTCCTTATTTACGGGTCGCAATTAACAGGAAATAATGGCGTATCAAATTGCGTTGTAAATAGGTATAGTACTAACGCGATTATACAGTGTTCGCTGACATGGATATTTGGTTTTTTTCCCAAAATTTTTTCGTAGTCGTACAAATCAGTCCGCCAATAATATATCCGAAAAACACTGATAGGCCGATCCCGAGTCGAGTCTAGGACAAAAACTATTTGTCTCGCCGATATCCCGAAAACTCCGTCGAACTCGCTTTGTGTCGGGCTGTGGAACATAATATTATTGTAGGTATACAAACTTGAGCTGGTAAACTAGTGGGGGGGGGGGGTATCCGGGTATGCTTGACTCAATTCCAAAATGATTTTATTTAATACCTGGTGATTTTTGATTTGAAACTGGCGATAATTATTACTCGAAAATCTCGGATACTTTTTTTCAAAGTAATATCTACTTTATGGAAACGTACAGCCAAGTTGATAATCCTCATAGTGTGTGTATGGACTAAAAAAACTAGTACAACATAATATCATCATTTATCAAAAACGGCCTTTGCGGGACGGGTAGTAGGAATATATAAAGGCGAACCACTGGTGTGCAATGTCAATTTATTTGTGTGTTTTCCACGGCTACAGTGAAATATCAGACGTCCAATTTACGATGTCAGTTGTGTAAATATCGACAAACGAGATTAGGCCTGACAACTGACTACCAATACAATTTTCCATTGGTATTTCCAAAACCACTATCATTATTGTCGTTTTGAATCTATCTCAGACTTTATGCTATCCAGTGGAGGATATACTGAGGGGGGGGGGGGGGGGGTGCCAGGGGTACCAGAAAAATGTTGAAAATCCGCCAGTGATGCAATCCCATGTCATATATAGATCAATATTAATTTAATCATAGTGATTTTATTCTCAATACATAACATAATATATTACTATAGGTGTGTCGAAATATCGATGGACTTTAATGTAGGTAATCAAATTCCAATCTGGAAACCGATAAGAAGGATTTAACTGTTAATAGTTAATACATGGTACCATTCATCACCATACCTATTTAGGGATTTATATTTATATTCAGTGGCTTTGAGATTTTTACCAACTGTATAGAATATATGTTGAATATTTAGTATTTGATCTTTTTTTACCTTAGTTTTGATCCTTCATTTTTAAGCAATTTTTGATTCCAATTGATGAAAATCCATGTTTCGTTAGGTGTTATATACGTTAGATATACTACAGATTTAATTATTTAATAACATAACTTTATTTATAAAAAAAAAACTAACTATACCTAATGCTCATTTAAAAATGTAGTTTATAAAAATTAACTTCTTGAATATTTAATCAAATTATTATCTTAAAATTATTCATTGTCCTTTATACTGTTCCAATTTTCTACTCACATGTTTTATAAGTAACAATTTAATTACATACTTTGATAAACTGTGCATACAAATTTAATAACACACATTAAATTAATGTACCGTATTCAGTACAATACAAAATTTTATATCAAAATTAGGCACTAATAATTACTATACATTTGGTCGGAAATTAAATAAAGTGTAAAATAACATTACACAGTCCCCTTTGTCCATGTGACATTCATTTCACGTGAATAACTAACATTTTGGTGTAAAGAGGGTTTGTTTATTGCGTAACTTTATTAAAAAATAAAATGGGCCTACAGGTAAAATACATATTCCACTCGGAATTTATTAGGCGGGTGGCATTAAGGTAAAAATAATGTAAAAATGAAAAATATATTTCTACCATGTCAAACCATGGGCTTAGGTCTCATTTCTTAATTTTTCCGGCTGCAGTGAGTACTACGGAACAACGTGTTATACACTTATACTGTCTTCAAAGTTTCAATCGAGTATAAAAAAAAATATATATAGTCAGCAGGATAAAATATGTATATTGTTCGTTTGTAGAATAAACGAATGCGTTCAATACTTTATTTTTATGGATTTAGTGTATTTTACTATTGTTAATATATACATTTCTAAGATTTAATATCATTATTTACCATAATAAACTCAATTTACGTAATTTCGCCAGTAATGATGACTAAGTTATGTGATTTTAACATTCACTAGTATTGTATATCTTTATTATGTGAACATGGTGTAATATAATATTAATTAATTTCACATTCTTAAATGAATTGAAAGTGTTTATCAAATTAGTGTCAATTAATTCATATTAATTTATATACAATAATAGTAATCATTGAAATTCACTGTTAAAATGAAGATGAGAGATTTCCATTAACAAATATTCACTATGGTTAGTGGTTACCTACTCAATTAATTAAACCCTCTCTGGTCTTGAGATATTTTGAAATCTGAAATATATAATATTATATTTCCCGAGTCACTTGTGTGCTTATTTACATCATTATACTATAAATAATCAAAGCAAATTCTTATTAGTTATCCAAAATCCTAGTATTTTATCCGATTAATATGGTCAAAAATTCAATGGATGTAATTTTATTCATATATCATATTGTATGCGATGACTCTTCTATTATTTTGATCAGGCATTTGTTGTCTATCAAACAATAACCAAATTTTTACCGATATTATTTGTCAAGTTTTACTCGAAGCAGTTATCATAATATTATTATAGCACAATTTAGTGTGATACTTTCAATCCAAAATTTTACTCAACAAAATTACAGTTTAAAAATGTTTTTGTTGTATTTAAAATATAATTTGTTAATCGCAACCCTTTGAATTTCAATAAATAAACATATACATAAATTATCCTACGTCAGAGTGATTATAATAGTTTAAATCAATGCTCATTAATGTTTTTAAATGCATTTTAAATGTTGGTTTTATTTTGTTACACACTACATTCAACAAACAAACAAACAAACAAACAATCCTGTTTAACCATTTTGACGACATAAAGACCAAAGACATCTTCAATCCGAAATTGTATATTTCAAATAAAAACAGAAAAGAAACGTTTTGATAAAATATATAGTTTTTATGATTGTCTATACGTTTATTACATGATTATTAATCTTTGATAAGGGAGGAGCATAAGTTCCGACGTATATAAAGCAAAGAGTATTAGGGTACCAATGGTCTTTCATTCAGTTTGTTCCAGGAGAAAGAGGTGATAACATAAAACCCAGATTTCATTCCCCAAAACCACTTCCGGACAAAGCAAATGACTGGGACATAAAAATGTATTCAGCCAATGGGCCCTCATAAATCGCAGTCAGAATGTGTACAACTAGTTCTTTGTTTGTAGCTGGTGTACATATTTTTGTCTTTCAAATGTGCGCTTATCGACAGAAAGTACAAACTCAAAAAAAAAACTACAAAAAAAAAATAATTTTGAACTGAACTGACGAATAGTAGTTGTAGTAGTCTGAACAACAGCATGTTTAAATGTAAATATCATTAAAAATTTCATAGTTATTATTATTGTAATGTTTACAAGTATACAAATATTTAATCTTACAGATTTTATGATGCACAATGAAACGTTTTGTTTCAAAATAACGTGCCATAGAGAAAATTGAAAGTTTGAAGTTCTCAGACAATTGTTCTGAAATAAATTATGCTTAATTATTTTTCAAAGAAGTATTTTCAATGTAAAATAATTTTATGTGAAAATATTGATTTTTACTGACGTAGGAGTGTTAGTTAAATTATGACGTATGTTATACAATTGATTGTAGTAAGTTAAAACACTTAGGTATTTAGTGTGGACAATTTTTAATCATTATAAATATATATTTTTTTGCATTATAGCATTCAGAGGAATAATGGAAATTTAAATAATTTTATACAAATAACAGCTTATATAATTAAATTAAATGCAAAACCGATGGAGCTTGAACAAGCTGGTGCCATCGTTTAATTAAACAGTGGTAACTGTTGCAGTTTTGATTTATTTTTAAAATAAATATAAAAACTCATTTTTTTTATTTTGTAGAACTGAGTCATTTAATTTGCTCTCGTTTTGTCGTACAAATACTCGATCGTTTTCTACTGAGCGTATTCGTATAAGGCAACCTGCTTAAATTTCATATTGCTCTTATAAAAATAAACAACACACAAGAGTCTCTTTAGGATCAGTTAGACGCCTCGTATATGCATGTTGATAAGGCGGAGAAACACAATCAAGATTTTCATCAGACTCGAGTGTATGGAATGTTACTGGCTTAAAAATAATAATAAAATAAATAACAAAAGCGAAAAAAAAACGTAGGTATTGTAAAAAATAATAAAGAAGTCCAAATTGTATATATATATATATATATGTATATATAAAAAAAATAGTAATAAATAGTTAGGACAACGCAGACAAATTGAAATGTTGTCGACACGGAGGAAAAAAAACAATAAACTAAACGACATATGCTCTTGCAGGTGTCATAAAACTCGTATGTAGTGACGCGAAAACAGGTGTGCTCCAATTTTAATCATAGAAATGCACCGTAGGTAGCTGTCATATTTTTTTTTGTCTTATCAACATCAAAAATGCTGTGATAAATGTGCAAATACCGATGACATCGTTCATGGGAAAATATATTAGGAACGTTCTATTTTTTATAATTTATACTTGCATAACAATGTTTTTACGTCGTATAATATTATGTGCTTATTGTTTTTATCATTGCTATTTATATTCGGTGACAATCAATTTAAGATAATCATTATTTTTTTAGATTCTGAGTGGAACGATGAATGTATTAATTTTGCAATGATGTGTGTTGTTTTTTTTTTAATTTTCGTGTCTGACATCACCTTTTAGGACAGTAAAAATGATTCGATTTTCTTCAACAGTATTTTTTTCTGATAGGAAAGTGAATCTAGTTGGTACTTTGGGGGGGGGGGGTCAAAAGTAAAAATTTCCCAGTAGTGTTTTCAAGATCGTCGTGAACAACAAAAGAAAAATTAAGGGAAAACGGGAATTTTTACTCAAAATCTGTTTTCGAGAAAATCGATTTTGGTCTTTGGTGCAATTTTTAAACAAACGACTGTAGGTACATGACATTTTTACTGACTGTTTATATTAGCATTTTCTATATACCATGTCTTTTTTAAAATATTTTGATTTATTTTGAGCTGTTTAGGGACATTTTCAGTATCCAATTTTTTTTGTTTTATTTTTCTATAAATATAAATAAAATGTTATTTGTTGGTTAAAAAAGCTTGAAAATTTAATAGAAGGCTCCTAGTATATTATTTCAAAGACAAATGAAAAAAATTAAAATTTCACCGCCACAATTTTTTTTATAATCATTTAAAGTTCAAATATTGACAAAATACAAGAAATGACGAAAATTTGCAAATTATTTTGAGTTAGAAATTCATAAAAATTTTTTTTTTTAAATCTAAGATTTGAAAATGTAATACAAGATTCCTTTTAAGTTTGGGTACCTTTATCAAAAAAAAAAAAAAAAATATATCTACAAAAAGGTCATATTAAATTTTTATGAGCGTTTGAAATTCATATTTTTACAACATATATGATATTCACTCGATTTCTCATGTAACGATTTTCTTTTTTTGTTGTAATCAAAAAACGAATGACTGTAGATACTTGAAAATTTCACTGTATGTTTATATTAGCATTTCCTATGCACGATACAATTTTGAAAATAATTTGACTCTTATTGAGTTATTTACGAACATTGTCAGTTTTAAATTATTTTAGTTTTTTTTTTTCTATAAATATCAATAAAATTTTATTTGTTGGCTAAAAAAGCGTGAAAATTGAATGCAAGGCTCCTGATATATTGTTACAATAGCAGTTCAAAAATATCAAAAATACATGGACACGATTTTTTTTTTTTAAGCATTTAAAGATCGAATTTTGACAAAATTGATTAAATTTAAAATGTAATAATTATTTCGTAGTTAAAAATGTATAAAATGTTTAACTTTTATTGCTAAGAATTGAAAATTTAAAACAAGATGCCACGTAAATAGGTTATATATAAATTATTTTATTTACAATAGTATCATCAAATATACTTGGTAATATCATAGGCTGACTGACCGTTTTAGCTCAAAATCGTTTTTCTTATACAATGATATTATATCATTGAATACAAATTTAACACCATCCATTACAGTGACCCACTTGTAACCTACTGTACAGCAGAGTGACATCCCCTTACCCACCTTTTTTCACTTGAGTATCTATTGTACAAAATGTATAATTATTATTAATAAGTGAAACCTAAAAAATAAATACTATTTACCATTGACAGTTATAAATCCAATTAGAAAATTATCATTAGATACAAAATTAGGTTGTTTAAATAACCAACTAATAATATAGGTACAATTTTGTTTTAACTTAAATATATTTTTGGATACACATTTTTCATTTCTGAGGGATTTTTCGTAAAGTTTCCGTTGTAATGGTTGCTTATTAACAAACATACATTTATGATTCATAGATTTTCCTTGTAGAGGAAAAATATCGGGTAACCTGTTATGGTTTTTACAATTAATTATTAAGTATGAATAATTTTAAAACAAGAATATTATGTTATATTATATTATAAGAGCAGTTGTTACCACTTGGTGACTCCTCTCATCAAGTTTTCATGTATATATATTTTTTTCTACTATCGTATCCTAAAGGAACAGATTGTATATACCGTATAAAAATTTAAAAAAAAAAAATTATATTATAATATAATCTAAATTTATTTTTATAACATAGCTAATATATTTCATGACGTTACAATTACATTATTGTGAAATAGTATATTTTATTATTATAATTAATCTTTTGCTAATTTTTTTTTCTTTTACAATCTATTGTGGTATCGACGTTGATGACGTTGTTAGCCAATTCAACTATATCATTTACATTATTTAAAAATGTATTAAACTCGTTGGATTCAATTTATTTTGCTCCTGCTGTTTTATACAATGTATTAAGTAATCTAAAAAATAATTGGCTTTGATAAAAACAAACAAATTGTCCTACGTTTATTTAGAATTCAAGAGTATAATGTTTTATTTACAGGAGATTTTGTATTTGCCTAAATATAAAATGAATATTTTATGGGTTAATACAATATGAGTTCTTTTAAGATATCGAAGCGTATTTTTTCGAATAATAAATTGAACTTAAAGTAATTTTTTTTATACTATTTTAGTAAAAGCTGGTTTTTATTTTTATTACTTAAGAATTAAGTATAGTCAATGAAAAAAATAACAAAGTTACTTTGGCATTAGCTTTAATTAAATGTTCAACTATATAGTTATAAACAATGTGGGCTGTGATTGAATAATCAAACTTGTATACTATTAACAAACGTTTTGGGTTTTTTTGTCTTTAATCAGATGTCTTAGACATATCAATGTCCACATAAGACCACAGTTGTTTAAAATTAAATTCTACAAATGCAATTCTCTGTTGAGGACAAGTTCTTAATTTGTTCCAAAACTAGAAAATGGTGTTGTAGAAAGTTTGAAGGAAAAAATCAGGTATACCCCTAAGGCTATTACGTCGAAATTACAATTTTCTTCTTTGAGTTTTGTACGTTAACTTCCTTAATTTACAATATAATGAAACATAAACTTTTGTATACCATTAACCAAAAAAAAAAAAAAAAACGAGAGACAATTTTAACATTCTGATGAATTATCTTTTAAAAGTGCATGACCAAGTATAATGTCAATTATGATAAATATACAATTATTTTCAAAGACAACAATTTTGTTATCATATACCTACGTATATTTTCATAATTATTTTATTTTACCATTAATAATGTGTAGACAATTTATATCATATTTTGTTTATTAATAACTTTGGTAATTATTTTTTATTTCATTTAAAACTTTAAAAGACTTTGTGCCAAAATTGAATTATATAGTGTAACAATCAGTTGTGCGGGGAGTTAAAAAATATTCTAATGATAAAATGTTTTTAACTGGGACATATTTTGTAAAATATGCTATAAGTTAGTATATAGTTTATATAGTTTTTTAAAGCATTAAAATACGTATTATGCCACTAAATTATTTTCATAAAAAGAATATGACATATGGTTTTAGGCATATTATAGTTGTAAACTGAATACGTTTCACATTCAAATTACCAGTAAATACTTATGCGGATGTTTTTATTTAAAAATGTATTTCATACGGAAATTTTAAAATTTTAAAATTATCTACTTAATATAAATAAAATAATAGAAACAAACTGAAAGAACTGAGTTATCGCGCGATTTATATGATTATTCTATAATTAATTTTGAACAATAACCATAATTATTGTTAGGGTACCTAATTGTTTTTGTTAGAAACCCATACGGCGTACAGCACTTCTTGACCTATTTAAGTGGGACCATAAAAACAATATGGTTAACTGCTCACACCTTAGTGCCGTATCAGCATAATTTGTTTTCTATGTATAATCTGTTTAATTAAAGCCGAAGTTCCACGCCTTGTTTCAATATAGTTTAAGGATATGCTCGTCGAATTGTTTTCTTTACTTATGACGAAACCGTATTACGTTACCCCGAAATACCGAATGATTCCCATTCAATTTCGCATACCACCACTTCAGTATAGATATTGGGAGAAACCGTTTTTCATTCAACTGCAGAACACTTTCGGGACATTTTGGTTCGGTTTCGAACCCTAATATAAAGCAAGCCATTAATGTGTACAAGGGATTAAGTCCAGTACACCATATTACTATGCACCGTGTATGTGTATAGATAACGTCGGCTTAGTTTTCACATGGGACACAAGCTCTAGCTACATCTTAATTGCACCTTAGTGATATTTAACGAAACCCTCGGCGTATTACACATTGCGAAGTGCAAAGTACATTTAGGATGTATCATTATATTTGGATATCATTTGGGATGTTGCAGGGCAACAATCGATACGCGCGGAGGAACAGCCTTCAACAGGAAATAATTACTTTCATCTCTGAGTATTTTTACAGCGAGTCTATATTGTAAGCTCTTAACGTTAATAAATACAAATTAATATACATAATATAATATCGTTGGACGATTTGTGTTCACATTTAAATAATTTTAAATCGACAACTCGTAATAACTTAATGCGACGTCATAATAATATAATATATACCATGGCCAAAGATTATGTCGGGCCAATTTAATGGGTATAAGGACCTATATTATAATATTTCATGGCATATCATGGGTTATGCAATACTTTTTAGACGTTATACCGTTAGAATGTATAAATGTCGGATTGACTTTGATACTTAAATCCGGGCCGGTTTCAATATGTTAACGGACGGCTTATCCATTCGACCTGCCCACGTCGCTTCCCGACAGCCGCAATATCTGCGTTGTATTATGTCGTCTACGCGGACAATGTAAACAATATGCCGAAACAAACACCGGTGGTCCGACGTATATTTTATTCTGTCCTAAAAGCATTTAAGTGTATTGCATTACTCCGCGCTTGAGTGCAAATGTAATATATTGTGCGCGGGAAAAATTAAAAAAAAAAATTGATGAAATCCGGACCGTTTTTAACGGTTAAATTATTATAGGTTATATTTTATTACGATCGTATTTCGTTATAGAGTAAAAAGAAAAAAAAATTGTAGGTTAACAAGACAATATTACCTATATCGTTAACAATAATCTAAATTATACTTTAACCGTTTAGTAATAACAAATTATAAATTCGATTGAGTAGTACAACAGTAGAAATGCAAATGTGTATGCAATTATTTTAAATGAAACAAATAAATAGTACTAACGCTGTTAAAATGAATCGATTTCTCTAAATAAAACTTTTTATATAATATTCACAATAATATGCCGCTTTCTTACGGCCCATGAAATTCGTTATTAAACAACGTGTTCTTGAAATGTTTATTTCACCAATTTGTTTGTATTTTTAACATCAAATTTTACCGAATTAATTAACTCAATATTTCTAGTCACATTTCAAACGTTTTTTTCTGCATTATAATTTATAACTCAATCATTGCGTTTTATTCATTTATATTGAACAATTATTTAAACTGATTAAACATAATTCGTAAAAGAGCTGTTAAAATTTTTAAACCTGTCTGATTTAAGTCGATACTTAACTCAACGGGATAAAAAAAAGATTTTTTATACTTAGATGATTCCCAAAAAGGGTCATCGTCGTTCTTTTGTCTACCCCTCCACTACTCTCCCTCCAGCGTCTCCCAAATCCAATAGTATTATGAGTAATTAACGAAGTTTTAGGGTTTCCTGGCGAGCTTTTTCGTCAATTTCGAGGTAAGTGAAGTAGGTAGGGGTCGGTAAGGCATTTCGTGTCGTTATTATTTTCCAGCATAAAACAATAAGAAACGTTTCCATTGTGTTGGTAATAGCTGCGGAACAATAAACCCGCCAAATGGCCTAAGTTCGATACTTCACATTAAAACCCAGGGTGTATAGTGGGTTGGTTTGAGTTCAGGCCGTGGGTGGGGGGATGAGGAGGGATGTTGAAGAGCGGAGGGTTGGTGTAGTTCACAGGAGACACGCGGAGGAGGGGATAAAAGAGGACAAGTGGTGTTGGAAATCCAGATAAGTTTAAAACCAAGACCTGGCTATGTCAACACGCCAATAAATTTCATTCCTCTATAATTTTGGTATGCACACTTACAATCACATACCTATATAAACATATTCGCGAATACCATATCCGACTGTATTTGTTCTCCATAACACGGGGACGCCATTGGAACGCGTCAGTTACCACATGGGTTAGCTCCAGTAACCGGAATGTTATAAGTAAACATAATTTCTGAACTCTACGACAGAGTTATTTATTTAAAAGTAATTCATACCTTTGTTGCGTACATTGTCCCCTATCCTCATCCCTAACCTCGTAGCTGTCGACTTCAGACATTACCATAATCTAATACCATGAACATTTCTGGTCGAATTGTGGAAGTATGTCTTATATCTTTTCCAATAAACATTTATACATTTACAGAGCTATAAAAACAGTCTGTTCATTAAATACCATATGCAAAATTATTTATACATAACTTTATTTACAGTTTATAATTGCATGTTTTTGTTTTAAAAATAATATAAATAAGTTAGAAAAGTTCAAAGCGTATGCATTTTGTTTGAAATACGTGTACCTATTATATATGTTATACTACATCAAATAATAAAATATAATTTTGGGAAATAATAGTTATCAAATACTTAGTTTAAAAAATGTCTTTATTATTTAAAATAATAAAATAGTTAAACATTCCATCAAACACTATTTTTATATCATCATTTATGACTAAATTAACTGAAATAGTGCATCACAACAGTAAATGTACATACATTTATCGAATAATGTATGTTAAACAGTAAAAACAAACGAAATATTTTACTTTCAAATTGAAGAACAAAAACAAAAAATGTAAATTTTTTATACTAATTGTATCATCATATTTTGTTTGTATCTGTATCCCAAATGAGTAGTAACAATTATTCAAGAGTCAAGTTCATAGTTTTAAATCTTAATGCAATCGAAAAATACTAGGGAAAATGTACCAAAATCTTTTTACACCCTAGTACCCTATCTATCCACTGTGGGTGAAATTTATAAGCAACCACTATATTGGTGAAAGAAAACAAGCAAGATATAATAAAGGTTAAGGTAAATCATATTAGTTGATTAATCGAGTTTCAAAATAAACAAAAAAAGATCCTGAGCGGGTACTTGAATTTGACACATTTGTATTTGATTAACCAAGGCACTGAATTCAAACGTGACACATTGTAACTCTAGACTATTAGTCAAAGGCGTGCCTTAAGAATGTCCCAACATTGTTAAATCCCGTTATTCGGTGAACATAGTTTAATCTCTAGAGGGCACCCGGCTTGGGCAATGGACACGGTCGACAAACCAACTTCATTGAATTCCTTAAAATGAACAATTCGGCAACTTAAACTAAATTTTCTTTTAATATATTTTTTTTTATAACGTAAGCCATTTAATGTAAATGCTGTCTGGATTATAAAAAATCAACAAACAAACAAAATAATTTGATTAAAAAAAAACTATATTACTCTATACAATTTAACTAAAAAAAAAAAAAAAAATGGAATAAATTAAAGTTAAAAAACCTGATTGAAGATTTTTTTAGATAAATGTTTGTAAAGCATTACATTTAAAATAACATGGAATAATAATATCTAAACCAGCCATCTATTAATTAAATGTATGATGCATTGTTTTTGTACAATTTGAGTTTTATACAAGTGAACTAATAACATAAAAAAACTTTTACGAAACGAAACATAGCTATCATCTTGCGAACAATAAAACGTATCAATGACAATATTGTACATTATAATCACGTAATAGATTATGAAATCCTCATGCTCCTTGCAAACGAAGGCACGTAAATAGTTAATTAAAAACTCATCGACTTATCTTATAGCTTGGCATTAGTTATCCTTAGGAATTTTTTTTTTATTTCAACCCAGTATTATTGTTGATGTTATTGCAGATCATTTTAATTCATATATTTGCCAACTATTTATGAGTAATTTAAGAGAAAAACCTTGTTTTAACAGATCAGAAAAAAATTAGTATAATAATTACGAAATTCTAATTATACTTTTCTGTTACAATCGATGCGTAAGTGTGTAGCCAAAAAAATCAATTTGAAATCCGTCCCTCCAAGTTTATTACTTATCAGCTTATCATTTTACTTATAATAATTTCCAACAAGACTTTTACATTTATAATATAAATATATAATACAATAATACATCTTTATTTTACGAATTCTAAAATGACAATTAATGTAGCATGATATGATATATCGGAAAACATATATTGACAGTTAACACCTAGTAAGCTACTTAATTCTTATAGTATGATAAGTATCATGTACGATGTACCTATAGTATTGTCTGTGTAATAATATAATGTTATTTAAAACTCATAATATTATTATATCGATGATAATATTACATATTTTCACAGAACAAGTCCTATGTATTTTGATATCATACGGATTTATACATTTTTCATACGTTTATTACAATATTGATATTCGGATCACACGACCGGATATCCAATCGACGATGAACAAAATTCAACGAATTCGTTGATGTATAACCCAACAAAGAATTTCCGATCAAATGAACACGACAAAGGTTTTCAAAAACATAATTAGTACGACCAATATAGTTTTTAGTAAAACCTTTCGTGCAATATTTATATAAATAATAGTTTTTCGTTGATGTGAGATGTGTGTTAAGTTAGTGCCTAATCTACACAAACTCGTCTGATATCATAAATATAATATCACACACTGCACATATACAATGCGCTTGTTGTTATCCTTTTAAAAACATTAATCAACAGTCATATTAATATTGTATATAGATAAAACACCGAGGAAATAAATTGCGTATTCTATTGAAACGTAACAACCGATAATCAACAGCACTCAATCGTTTGGAAATTGTGATTTGTATTATCATCTCAAAGATGATCGACATTATTTTAAGCATAACGATCCAATCCATTTATTTCATTTTCTGGTTTGGACGATACAGCGGAGTACTTAAAAAGTAAAAACCTCAAAAATCGACCTCGGAGAGGATGGGCCGGGATGGTTCTTATCAAAATATTGCAGTTCGCTCGTAAAAAAATAATAACGGAACCATAATAATTGAATTCCAAATGCATGTGTATTGTGTGTAATCTGTTTCTTGGCAAATCCGTTTGACCTCTTGAAATCTGCATAACACCGAGTATTGAGCTCTGGAATTTCTTCGTACGCCTTGGGAATATTTTGATCATTTCTACCTCGGGCGCATTACTTATTCGTTACTCGTACTCGTTCCCTGGGTGCAAATAGCTTGCATTTATCTGCACGTTCTCTCCCCACAGACACTTAAGGTAATTCCCAATAGCGGTGAGAAACGACAGAATTTTCAAGCATTATGTAAATATTTTTTTTTTTTACATACATCTAATTTCCGTTTTGGGTTTTATTAAATGACCATTTTAGTGTATTGTGCGTTTGTCCTGATGGAAAAAAAATATTCTGCTAATATTTATTACGTCAAAGTAAACATACAAAGCTCACGAAAAAAAAAAAATTAAATGTACGACCGCTGCGTATGATTTATTGCAACGGAACTGCACAGTATTTGGTATTATTTACAATTTGTATTCGGAATTTATTTCAATCGTTTTTTAGTCCCGGTTGGATTAGATTGAAAAGTTATATGCATAACAAATTATAATTAATAATGCCACTAAATAGGATACCCTAACAATAGTTAAAACTGGGAACTTTTAATAAAAAATGAAATAATACAACATTACTGTTCAAAATAATTATGCATTGTGCATAATATTATAATACATTACATAATAATATTATATTTACTTTTAAGTTCAATTTAGAATTTGTAAATTACAGGAATGAGGTATTTGATTAATTTACAGTTATTTTATATTGTATACAGGAATGCTTCGGCAAATTCCAATAATATGTTGGTACTGCGTCGTAATAAAATGATGTATTTAATCCATCATTTAGTTTATTTAATGTAGCTAAAACGGAATTTATAGTTCGTATCAGACTTTTCAAGTACAGTGTGAATTTTAAATAAACATATTTCTCGTTTGATGCAATCATAGTAATAGATTTTGAAATATATAGAGTTTGAAAATGTTATTTTAAAACAGCGGTTTGCAGTGCAATAATATTTATTTTTTTCTAAACAAATCAATACATTAATGATATTGATGCGTAATTATATTTTTTCCTTAATTATCGACTCAATAATGGCTATAAGTTTTTAAGATTTTACGACTTATCTATTATTTTGCTCAACACGATATGATATTATTATACTGGTGGTAAAAATAATAACTATATGGACGATTTAATAACTATTACACATTTGAGTTAAATCGTTCAGAAAACGACTGAACGTGAGTTTCGGCATTTTTAATCGGTATTTATGTCTTATGTCTTTTTGAAAGTTGCACCGGATTTCTGGTAATCCCTCTGAGATCTTTCTCTCAGAATTTAACGTCTAGTAGAATTCAGTAATAGTGCAATAATATACTCGTCCGTGACAAATGAAAACGAATATCGTAACCTTTACCGCTTAAAGCGTCTGCTGTAAAACGTATGTTACTTTTTATGGAATGTATGAGTTTTTATACTAGGAAATAGTCGCGTCTAGTGCAAAGTTCATCTGGAACAGCTAATTTGATTGATATGTAATTTAAAATGGCACATATAATTTCACGATATGTGCCTGCAAAGTTAAGGGGAAAAAAAACGTTCGTCTCTGATCATGTTGTATATGTTAGTAAATAATATATATATATAAATACAGTTCTTACATTTTTTTTCTTGATTCCAAGCATTCGTATTTCACACGATATTTGAATTTAAATATATAAAGTATACCTATAGGTAGTTATAGTACCTATATATTATAGTAGTTTATATTATTAACGAGGAAGGAAGATGCAAAGTCTTGGATTACAGTGCACGACAGAGAATATTATCAAAAGGAATAAAATAAACTGCGTTTCATGCTTTTCTCCGTGTCGGTTTTCATTAAAATATAGGTACACATATTTTTTTCTGGAGCACACCACACCCGCTTTTGTTGTATTGGTTCGTCTAACACAACGGATTTTCGTTCAGTTGTTCGTGTTTAGTTTTGTTAGCTATAACACTGAAGTTATCCTAGCATCAAGTTTAAACGTAAATTATATTTTTTATATGGTATAAATGCTTGTGTCAATTTTTTTAATTTGTAATGCTGGTAAGAGGTGGGTATAATATCAATTACATAGTACGATAATTATATTATCTGATTATCTGATAATCTTATTTTCTGCGGCCTATATTAATTAGGTACGAGGATAAGCAGGTGGTGCGACAATTTCTATAATGCTATCTAATATATATATATTTTATTACAATATTATAATAGGGTAGTTTTTGGACTACCTATAATAATTTTTGTTTGGCAATCGACTGATCGTTTCATCTAAACAAAGACGTCATTATCTACTTTAGACGATTGTATATAAGACACGACGGTCACATTTCGGGGGAAAATCTTACTGCGAGATAAAATTCAGTGGCAATATGTCTATTAGAATCACTGACTTTTAGTCTCGCAAGAAACGAAAAAAAAAAAGTAAAAAGGAGAAATGGTTGAGATTATATTGTGTTGACCGGCGTATTTGTGCTCACGTTTTCGACCGACACGAGTACGTTTTCGTCTGAGAATAATGTTCTGGCCGACAAAACATTTCGACTGGGTGTACGTGTTTATTGGTTTGATATTTTTGAAACGGCGATTCGCCGGAAATTGAACTGCGGAAACGGATATCCCTTTTTTATTAGGTATATGCCCAGCTTGATGGCTCTCTCCACTTCGCAGAGGATGCTATATCACTGCAGATAGTGGCTCTTGTTTTCGACGACGATCGTCGTATGTCAGGTGCCATTTTTACGAATTTCATTATATAGAAATTATAAATTTTAAATTGTATATTATTTTTTTCGACTGGATAAAAGCCAGTATTGTCGACGACCGGTGGGAGGGGGGGGGAGGATGTTATGTAAACCTCGGAATTTGAAAAACTGTTTTGTTGTAAAGACCGAATATGGAGTGGTCACAATCGTAATAATTATTCTCGTCAGTATTTTCGTATGATATTTTGCTACATTATATGTATTTTATGTTTTTGAAATGTCTCATGTCTTACTAAGCCACTGGGTACGCAATATTACACGTCATGAGGCAAATTTTTAGCGAAACTCCTTTCTAGTGAACAGGAGAGCACGATATCCATTAGGAAATATTATAATGTAAGTATTCGATATTCATCCGGATCGGTACCAATACTGTCGACCCGTTTAAACTCTATTTATACTATACATTACGTATACTAATTGTATGAGGTTACAACGATATTAAAGTATTAGTAAACAAAATTTCTGTTTAAATGTATAACCTTTTCAATGTGTTCAACAAGCTCACCATAATATTTTAGTTTTTAATTTAATAATATATTTTGTATTCTGCCCACGACGTGTCACCGTCGCATTGAAATAGTTCTGTGAAACTTCTCGTAAAAAAAATATAATCAAATGTCGATATTTATTGCCCGTCAAACTATTCACCTGACATAAATATGCACTTGGAGTTTTATTCGTCTTATAAATTGTATTAACTTCAAGTGTGATTGAATATCCCCTGAAATAAAATTTACTGTCAACTTTCACATTATATGCTCTTGATACGAAAATAAATAAAACTGTATATTATTAAACTGTCTTATTTTGATGAAATGTATCATTTATCGCTTAAATATTATTTTGAATATTATAGGAATATAAAAACCAATTTTAAAATCAAATCGAAATTAGCATTTCATAACTTCTCACGTCAGTCTGGACGATCTTTGATTATCAATTGTATATTTATTTAAAATTTTAAAATACTAATCGGATAATACGCTTGAATCTACTTCAGACTTTTATAAAATATGGCCGAAAAACTGATAATGGTGAGGATACATCTAATCTCTCTTTAACTTTTTTTTTACTTAGAGTTTATACTATATTATAGTGAAGTAAAGACATTATAGTGTAATTAAATTCAATATCCACTGTAGAATTTAACACGGACTGGTGTCCTCGTCGAACAACATTTAATATTTCTATCGATCTTCAAGTGAGTTATTCGGATAATTAGTCGGAAATATTCGGATAGTTAGTAACGATGATTATATTATTTTTATATAAATCTTAATTATATAATATTATGTATACTGTATACTATATTAGCCATATTAGTCATAGTGTAATATTTATAACCACAATGTACCACTGGGACTTTGGTCCATTGTATTCATTTATTTATTTATTTGAATAAATATTATTATTATTATAACAAAATCAATTTATAATAATATGAGATGATAACGTATTTAAATATTTTCTAATTACTCATTGTAACTTTACGCATTGTACTAGATTAGGAATAGAATCCAAAATATTAAAATTATAAGATACTATCTATAATCTTATAGAAATAAAAAAAAAATAAAAGTTTATATAATTGATATTAATTTTAAATTTTTTAAAAAACTTTTATTCTTTAAGCTGAGTAGTTCAAAAATAGATCTTAATATTTTATTATTTAAAATATTTTGTCTTATTAAATATTCTACACATTTTTGTTTTTATAAACATTTAAAAAAATGTAGGCATATATTTTTATATTACTTACTTGGCTACTACCTCGTTTTTAAGTTTATATTGCTAAAAAATAAATAAACGATAAATAGGTAGTACCTAACGACACACTAGGAATCTTTGTACTAGGAATATAATTTGAACGATAGTCTAAACTAAATGTCTAAAGACATGACGTGTTTCTCATTATGTCTCTCATTATATTGCACTAAACTCGTAAATAATATGATCAATAAGAATATGTAAATGTACAAACCGTTGTATTTACAATACAATAATTATTTATACATAATGAATAGTAATAATTACAAACGATCCGTAACGTCTCAACGTAATGCTATAGTTTTAAAGCAAATATAACTATAAATATTTACGAAGTGCAATTAAGTAGAAATTCAGTCAAACATTTCAAGTAGGTATACCGAAATCCATTACGAATACATTACTACAAGATACTATGTTATAAATAATTATGATACATTAAATATCTTGTTTTCAGTCATTAGGTATGTATTTCTGTGATTTAATTTATAACTCGATGAAAAATTAAAAACTATGTAGGAAATCTTGTAAAATATTAACAATGAAAATTAAATCCTGCTCCTCAAGTAAGAAAGATCTAACTAAAAGTATTTAGGTCAGATAATAAAATACAATTTCATAAATAAGGCTAACATTTTCTTAAATGTGTATTATGTTCTGGTGTAGGTATATACTGTTGGTACCATTTTATCAACATGAAATAATTTTTAAAAGTTAATTTTGGAAAATAAATAAGTGCTCGAAATCTAAAACTGGAAATCAATTTTATTGAAACAACAAATAAAATGGATATAATTATGTACATAGTATAATTTATTTCACGAAAATTGGTTTTCTTTCATAATATCATTGATTATAAGTGTACTATATTTATATTCGATAATAATATACCAAGTACTCGTTATTCATAAATAAAAATAAAAATCATCTTGTTCATATTTATTACATTTAGTTTAATTATATACTAATTAACGTCTTTGATTGAACATCTACATAGAATTTAAGTTTATGTTTTTATGATTTTGTGATTTTACTCAGCTAAGTTTGGTTTAAGTTTCAAAAACTGTTTTTGAATTTTCCGACTTTTTAAAATCTATTTTACGTTTTTACTTTATTCATAACTTTTGAATGTTGAAGAATATAAAAGGACCGTTTTAATTTCTAATTAAGTTACTAAAGCTATTTGTCTTTAGGACATATTATTATATTAGGTATATTAAATATTTATAATATATCACCATTGCTTTCAATTGAAAGTAACAACGCAACTACACTATCTCGTCATACTTGGCGAATGGAACCAAAAGAGTACCTTTGGTACAATGATCTTTTGTATCTTGTCTGGATGTTAATTTTTTTTTAGCTAGGTATTTTCCTCCCATTTTTCTCATCTATTGACAATTAAATTGAATGTGGAATTGAAAATGTTTTTCTTTCTCAGATGTCAGAGGTCCGACATCTCTGGCGGTGTGGTACTTTACGGAGAGGACCGTTCAGCATTTTCAATTTAAACCGAAAAAAAAAAACGACGAACTCTTTTTCTATCCATTATTTGTTCGCTGTTAATTTAACGTTTTCCCGTCTATTACGACGACACGCGTGAATTTTTGACAGCAGTCGTTGTGCTTTTGGTCTAACTCGGACAATCCGGAGATCCGGAAACGTGGGTTGCTTCTCCCAGGGAAATGTTGTTGGACAAAAAAAAAACCGTTCAAAAGACAATTCATTGGGAAATAGCGTTATTATTATTTTTATTATTATATTATTTTATCATTTCCCATGCGATAATCTGTCGCCGTGACAAGTCTAACGCGCGAAGAGCACGCACGAAGTCGTGTATTTTTATTTTTGTCACGATAATAATTATTGTCGGTAAATATATATATATATTTATATGAGATTGGGGAGAGGTTTTTTTACCGGTCGTTTAACGTTTGGTTTTTGAGTATTTATTTTTTATTTTTTGAGATTACATGTCCAAAGCACTCGAGATGGTCGGTCGGGAAAAGATTCATTATTCGGCCGTTTAGAGTCTGGAGCACCATTCATTACACCAGTGCTGACAGTGTATGTTATTTCCTTAGGTGAACGGCAAAATGGATAGGCGGAGAGTGGAGCAAAAAAGAAATTAAGCGATCCGGAGATGGAATGACGGAGTTTTCTCATTCCTCGGCCGGTCCTTCATCATTTTTCCGTGGACGACGTAATTGCTATACCGTCACAAGCAATAACAACGGGGCCATATCTCCATCTCTGTCTATCTCTCTCTCTCTCTCATTTTTACCCTCACTCCCTCTTATATCAAACTACCCCCGCCGATCTCTCCGACACTTTATCCATCTGATCTACCCTGTGAAACTCGAGTTGACCGACATTTTTGGTATGGGCTATCGGAATGTTGGTATAATAGAGAATTGAGTAAAATGTATATATTTATAGGAAAATTGTAAAAATTTGATTACTTATTTTTATAAAATATGTATACAGATATCCCTGCACGTTTATATCAGTATTTGTGTGGTTGGACGAGATACCTTTATGAAAATTATATATTATCAGTTGAGGAAGAGTTCGACAATTTAACGCACGACAGTAAAAAAATGTCGTTAAGTTTAGAACATTTGTATTTTTCCAATTTAAATAAAAACAAAATGTATTGTTTTTTTCAATGAGTAAGTAATAAACAATTTTTCTTTGTCTTATGGTTTTCGGAAATTGAATATTACCAGAGATCTCGACTTTTCTATAGCGTCCACATATAATAAATTCATAATAATGCTATTATCATATTATAATAAAAACATTAGGTTACATCATTTCATGATTTATTTTATCTTGCCGATCTTGGTGCACAAATAAAATGTGCCCTCTAGGTCCCTATATGATACATAGGTAAATAAAATTGTATATTTTATATTCAAGTACTTATATCTGTGCCATAATAATATCTTTTGTATTAACTTTGAGTATAAAATATTTTTGCTATTCCCAGTGGTAAATACTAAATAGTATAAACAACAGTTAATACTTCGGTCCATGATTCGAGGGCAGATATTTTGTATAGATTCAATAGTTCGTTTGCCAGGTATTTATATTTAATTAGATTATTTTTTTATTTAAATAAGAAAAAATGTAGTCTAGTAGTTTTAACTAGTTTATTTTTTAATGCAATTCATCAACAATTAATTTATATCCCGAAGACACAGTGTAAAAATTAGGTAAAAAAAAAAATAAATATTTGTATCAGATCGAGTCCAAACAACTACGGACACTGCAAACCGGCGGCGTTTCATGTGATACGGACATTTGTGGATGGACTCTTATCTCCAGAATATTCTGTCTGAGTTAGTGATAATTTGATAAGTCCCTTAAATATTCTCGATCCCCGCCCCCCGGGTGTTGGAAACGTCTTTAGGTATCATTGCTGGGGGTAAATATTCACGGATAAAATATACATGATGCGCAGTGTTATTTGCCTTAACCGGCAAGACTGCATCGTTAGATATTATTTTATACGGGAAGTTTTGATTGGCCTCCCCCTCCCCAACGAGGCACTGGTGTATATTATCATATGGACTGTGTAAATCTGTGGTAATCCAGCTCGGCCTGCAGCTGGTCCGAACGATTGTGTGCACAAGTATTAATGCACATACAGGCACATATGGTAAACAAAAACATTTAGTTTGCGATCTGATTGCAGCTGCATAAAAGTGTTGTGTGTGGGAGTGGGGGTGGGGGGTGGGGGTGCAGTTGTGTGCTGTCATAAAACGTCTAGAGGAGCGGACACTCGCGTACCAAAAGTGGTGGTTAATTGAAAAATATTCCGCGCCCACGTTTTATCCGGTCGGCCGGTCGGTGCAGTGGGCGAGAGGAAGTTAACGGGCGGCGATCTGTAAGGGGCGGCTAGGAGCCGGTCGGACGGTAAATAAGGGCGCGGGCGCGGTGGGTGTGCTTATATATATATATATATATATACACAAGGCCTGCGTTATAAATCAGAGACCGGGCCAGAAGAGTTCAACACGAGCGTTGTTTGTCTTTTATTTCCTGCCGGTCTTATTCATTACTGTAGCTGCCTCCCCCAACGTCGTCCGACCCGTCCGCTAACCCACTGTCACAAATGAAATTTACCGTCTCTCCCCACATCGCCACCACCACCACCACCACCACCACCACCACCACCACCACCACCACCACCACATGCCCTATCGACACAGCATACGACCCCTTGTCCCCGTAGGTCCAGATAGGTCGATTTCCTTTTTATAGCCACCTCCCGCCGCCGCCGGCAGCCTCACGGTCGCTCACCGCATTTTTCATATCCCTTACCGCGCGTGCAACACCACCGGCCACCACGCCACACCCGTCGGCACTATCAAAAGTTCGAAAAGTTACTCTCGACACTCTCTCTATAAGAGTGATGGTGAAAGTCACTACTACCTCCATATACCGTTACACCGCAAACAAATACTACCTATAGGTATATATGGTATTATTAAACTTATACGATATTATGTTATTATGTACGAGTTGTACGAGCTTAACCTAGTTGTAGTTATATAATATATTTCATTTGTCCGTTGTATAAGTACCATCAACATTTATAATTTCCAAATCGATTAAGAATGCACATAGTTATGAATAGCGTTGTTTTAAATTTTTATTTTTTAAATCATATTATACATATAGTGTCTATTTATGTACCACGCCGTTATAAAAAAACCTACTTAAAAGTTACAATTTAACGGAAAAAATGCAACAATTATTAAATCAGACTAAAAACTCTCCTAAGACTAAATCAACATTTTGACGAGAAACAATTTTTCCCTTGAGTTTAAAAAATTTGAAAGAGAAAGAGTTGATAAAAAAATGAGTCACATATATCTAAGTTCTAAATCCAACCAGATTTTAAATATTTGTAATCAGTCGTTTTTATGACAATTTATGTAAAAATAGACTTTTCTATTATAGATTATTGAATCATATACTTAGTGTAGTCGAAAATTAGTTAATATTTTAACCAGAAGTTATCAAACATAGTAAATTCCAAATTACTAATTTTTCTATAATATTTTAGTTATAAAATATTATTTTTGCTAACATAACAATTATTCATATCATTATCTTTACATGACAACAAAACATAAAAACTGGCTCTAATTTGATCAGTCAATTTTCCCTAAATTAATTTTTTTAACTGTTGCCATCAGATCATAATTTTTATTTTTATACCTACTATTGTTAGAAAACCCTAATTTAAATATTTTGATTTGCAACGGTGATACTCGGGGTAAAACGGGGATTTTTTGAATATTCTGAATAGATATTATACTATTAAATACCCTTGACAAACGGGATGCGTAGGTATTTCGTATTTTATCTACCCTTCTCCACGTAACCGTCGCCGAGTTACTATAATATTTTGTGGCCCACGTCCCTCGGTCCAAAGACCGACAACAGTTCAGCCATTTTCCTTCTTCCTGGTCCGATAACACGATGATTATATTTATTATTATTATAGGTACCTATACACAGTTTTGACATACAACTATAATTATCGACGTGCTTGCCCGAAGGTTCTTTTTTTTTGTAGATATACAATTGTTCTGTCACTGTTTCTATTTTGGTTTTCATTATCGATTTTCCAAAGTTTGCACAGTGTCCTCAAAATCCATGAAATTTCCACATCGCAATGTAAACTGTAAAGACATTTTGATGAACTTTTAAAAAATAGTTTTGTGGCTTAGAGATCGAATATTAGAATAACCATATCCAAACCGTCTTGAAAAGAATGACTTTAACTAGTGACGCAGTTCTACCATAAAAGGTGTGATACGACATTTTACAATCACACCCACATACCAAATATTTAAATGAATCTGAATATCGATAGTGTTGAATTTAAATCAACCCAAAATGTCTAACTTATAATTTTAATTTCCTTTAGGATACTTAAACACAACTAAACAGTACCTACCTACCATATAGGTCCCACTTACCCACCCACCACTTAAAAAAGGTGTGGTTGCTGCTAGGTTTTCGGCGCTACCGACTAAAGATTATTTATAATTGTTTTATTGATGACCTCATCTCTAAATATTATAATCTGATAATTTTTAACTTCACAACTCTAAATATTGTTGATGTTTCAGAATAGTTATGAAAATGTTTTATAGTTATTACCGCTGTCTTATATCGTAAATAATAAAGTGTCAGTTAAAAGATTTAATTATTTTCTGTAAGAGAATTTTTTCTAATTCTGCACATTATCGTAATATTTTAATCTAGTTTTGACGGACGATTTAGAACATTGAAATATGTAATAAATATAATATATAATATATTTTTGATGATGGAAGTAAAATTAAAAGTAGATAAAAGTGGGCACCCCCAAATTATATCAATAATACTTTTTGTTTCATAGTGACACCTGGTAATTGATACGGTTTAATAATAATTTACTAACCGTTCATACACCTCGTTTTAGGGCTATTGTTCTGTGTTCTATCGCCGACGACAATATTAGTTTGCCAGAGACACACTGCTCTTTATATTGCACTTTTGGTATAATATATATTAGGTAATTTACATATATTTACCAACTTTCAATTTCTCAGTAAATCAAACACCGTTTCAAGTGCCGGACGCCGTTTAATGTGTAAACGATACGTATTTCAGACATATTGTTATCGGGGTATTTCCACGGCTGCATCCACGTCACGAACTGAGGGATGTTTGCTTATTGTCATTTTTTTTTTAACCTGTTCATTGATCACTAAAAATCAGTTTCCCCGGGAAATTGGATTTCCCGCTGGGATACAGGCGGACAAACATCTCGTTTTATATTTACTCGTGGTAGTGTGCATCGAACAAGTAATACAACAGCTAGATGTGTAGACAGAACCAATATAATACAAAATAATGTTTTAATGTAACCTCATAGTGTTCGCTCATGTTACAGTCATTCCATTAACAAAAGTGTCTGATGCGGAAACTAACGTTTCAATATATTTTCACCTCCATCCAGTCGGCCGTTTGGTGAGTTTGTTCGTTCAGTTTATAAGTGTTGATATTATGGTATTTTATCCTGGCACTGCTATAATGCCGATTGGAATATCGGCCATTCTCCATTCTGTTTATCTATTTACTGTATTATAGATACTGTATAGCTACTCAACAGCAACTCAATAGCTGCTGGTATAATATTATGAAGGCGTACTACTGCGTTTTGTCACTGATAATTTTAGTGTAGATTATCAAAGCCTGTTTTAAAAAAGGGTGCATTATATTATGACTGCGTAGGTTTTGATCAGTTAAAAATGTCAATATTTTGCAGTTTTATTTTTTTTATGAGTTTCGGTGAATCAGGTCGACGATAGCAATAAGGAACAATCACAAGGTTTGAGATGAATATGACATGATTGTTACACATATGATGAAAAAAAATCGGATTTTCCAAAGAAAGAAGCACTAGAATGACAAATTGCAAATACATGTTCACATAAAAAATAATTTTTATTGCATTTCAAATGCAATTAACAAACAAGGAGTGATAAATTATTTAATTATTAAATCAATGATACATTGATACATATATACATATCAATGTGTACTTTTGTCTTTTCTCACTGGTGGAATTTTTAATATAATATTCTTGTTTTGTCGTTTTTTTCCAAATAATAATACTTTTTTGAGAAAAACTCAACCAAAAATATTTCAATATCTTCATATTTTAGTATTAAGAAAAAACTAGTACCTATTAGAATTCTCTAATTTAATGTTTCCACTAGAAAATTACTTATGAAAAAATGTAAATTTTAAATAGTTGTTTTGATTTATTATAAATTTCATACTTAATTGATTTTGAATTAAATTATGTGAATGAATCATCAACCTAGTTCAACTGTTGCAAATATAAAAGTATAAAAATATTAATAATTCACTCCAATTGTAAGATGCAATTACATTTCAGTATTGATTAATAATTAAATGTATTTTTATAATATAGCTAGGTGCCATTGAAAGCTTTTTTAAATCTTATAGTTTGTTGCTTATACTTTATACTACAACGTAATATACCAATTATCAACATATTTTAATATAAAAGGTACTCATGTTTTTATATTTTAGTTGTAGCTCGAGTTATATCACAGCTAAATAAGTACCTATACATAATTTTATATTCATAATGTGGCATACGTGTTTTCAGAAAAAAACTTGCTACATACTTTATATTAAGTAACACGATTCTCCGTAATATTACCTTTGTAATTTATTGAATTGGAAACTTATTAGGTAGTAAAATTATGAAATGTATATAATATGACTATCTAAGGTATTCGTTTATAGACCGCAGAGCGGTTTTTAATTACAAAAATAATAAAATATAACGTTATTAATATAACAGTGTATATACTTGCTAGTTAATAGAGGCGTTAGTGCTTACATGACAGGCACTTGTATTCACAAATATTCCTGGACTATTTGTGTTGCAATAAATTATATTGGTTAGCAAGGTAGGTACACATATTAGATTATTATACATTTATCCATCACCATTATTATTAAGGAAATACTTAAGTTTATATAATTTGATTTTTGGTATACATAAAACCATATGAAGCACAATCGATTATAAATACCTGTGTAGTGTATGACTGAGTTACATAAACTAAAATGTATGAACTTTAATCTTAACAACTTAAACATGCATCATAATATTCATATCCAGTCTTGGATATTTATTTGTTGGTTATTAATTGATTGGTATAACTGTGCAACTGTGGTTACGTATTGGAATAATATGGCAGGTATTGAATTTGAAAACGTTAATATTATATTGTTCAAGTGATCCGGTGACCAGCTAATTGAATCTGATCATAAACCGAAACCGACATTGGAAGCGCTACACTTATCTTTAGTCCATCTACATCTATACCATATACAAGAAAATTACAAGTACCTATGATAGGCGTCTCGTCGCACCGAACAATAATGGCTAAATCTAAAGCGGAATAGAAAATATTGTATAAAACAAAAATTTCGACGGCCGAATAGAAACGACGAATGGTCGCGTGTTGCGCCTACGGTTGAAATTTATTTGATTGACATCGAACGACGACATAATATACCCACTATTTGCTGTATTGTAAGCCGGCGAATCGAAATCGATTAATCTTAATTTATAACGATGGACGGAACTCACTTGTTGATAGTCCCCGTACTTCGTCTGGTAGTCGAACACGAATAAGTACGAGTTCCTGCGATTGGCCGAATGTAGGTCGGCCGTGTTGATGACGGGTGCCACGACTTGGGCGTCGGACAGCGCTTCCAACGTCTCGTCTCTGATGTTCACCGGATGTTGTACCGGTCTGTCCCAGTCGGTGTATTCGTTTACGATGGTCGCTAATATTTCGGTCAGATGGTACCTGCGAATTAAAAAAAGGAAAAGATAACGAAGACGTACGAGGACCGGCGGCGGAGTGGCTCACTTGTATGTGTTTTTGACGTAGGTCTTTAGGATTTTGGTCCTCCGATCGGCTTCGATACCGTACTGGACATCGTCGCCGGTAAATGCGAAAAACGATTCGGCCCGCACCACGCCCAACATCAGATCGAATCTGGACAACCTGGAAAGCAACCGTTGCCGGGCCGACGGATTAGCAAGAATAGCTGGCCCGAATCCGTTGGCCAAAACCAATTCCTTTGGATCCTCTACCGGTCGACCGGGTCCGATGTCTTGACCGTCTAAAACAAAGCGAAAAAAGCGATTTTTGTCAGACAGTTAATTATATTAAGGTAGTGAATTGATGCCATTTTATCACACATCAAGGCGTGTAGGTATATTTTTCTAATAATGCCCAATAAAATGTTATTTTATGTTTGACAATATTCTTGTAGATACAATTTATAATAATAATGATAAATTCATATTGGTAATTCATTCGAATTCATTGAAATCAGAAAATTTAATAACTTTACATGGTGTAATATATTATATTATTCAGAAAAATAACGCGTAAGCATAGTGTGTTCATGTGTTTTCGTTTTAAATGTAGATAAGAGACTTTTTTTTTTATTTGTTATTATCTATTTAAGTAAAACTCTAACTTTTGCTGCGTAATAAATTTTTCATTATTCATCTTGTTAAGAATGAACAAATAAACAATTTTTTAATTAAAAATGTTTACATTAATGTAATAATATTAAAGTAAATTTTCCTAAAAAATGTAATATAATGTTATAATATTATTTAAATTTTCCGCAGCGCAAATTCTATCTTCCTTGAATTTAATACCGTTAAAAAATAATATTTCTTTGACTATTATTTTCATCATATTTGACATGGTACACAGTTTGCTTCGAATTATGATAACCGTCCTCCACCAAACGCCAACTATGACAGTCCAGAAGAAATGGGTAATTTTTGGTAAACGGTCCGTATGGTATTATATGGCTAACCGGAATGGCACACGCACACACGTACCTAATTATAATATAATATTATTATCTGGTTGTAGTGAGTTATTTTTTTTTGTTAAGGTAAGGTTCACTACAGTGGTAACTAAATAGTGGTATCATGAGTATTATAGTATTGTCTCGATGGCTGAACAGCACGTTTAATTGGTATCAGTTGAATGTTCCAAATCTATTCCCCATCTATACTTACTAAGTAAGTACACTAAGTTGGTACACACTAACACATATTAAATAATATATAACACACTCATTCCATTAAGTAGCTCGTTAGTATTAGCCATAACCACTGTTGATTTCAGCTCACCCAACAATACACCTCACACACACCATGCTATTATATCGGTTGGTCTGTAGTGAGTCTGTCAAAGAGCATCAATAAAACAAACTACGCAAATCTTATTTGAATAGAAACGACCTGAAGACTTGTCTCAAACTATAAAAACAAAAATGCATTGCGTTCACTATTTTCTATTTATTTATTTTATTTATATTTTTTATTACTATTTACGACGCGTATTCCCGGATAACAGTACAAGCAACAATCGGCGAAACTGATCAAACTTTAATGATCCAGCAGTCAGTGACACGGAAGTCGACCGGAAATCAGTAGACGTAAGATTTATAAATACTTGAGGGTGTCGCAATGGGACTCGTATCTCTTACTGCCAGTAGTCGGGAGTGAGGATTGATGAATCATCCAATAAATTCATACGAAAATCGGAGTACAAATTCAACAACGACCGGTGGGGTAAGGATGTAAAGAATTATTTATGAAAGGCTTATATCTTGTTTCTTGTCATTATTGTTGTCATTTGTGATATTTATTATTTATATTTTCGAATTACTTTTATACGAACAATACATTATTATTCAAGTAGTCCGGAATTAAATGTTATACTAAAGAAATACATTAAGGTGAACAATAAACAAAAAACGAAAACAGCTTCTGAACATTGATTTCTGGTCACGTGGAAATAACGGAAACAACAAAAGACTCGAACTCTTAGCGAATAAGACATCAATCAACTCATAAATCAAATTATAACCATTGGTAGCAATACAAATGTAAACAAAAGGAAAGAAAAAAAAATGTGAACGGTAAAAAATACACAAACAAACAAATACAAAAATTCACCCACACACACACTATCTAGGACTAAACGCATTTGAGAAAAGAAAAAAATACGATGATCAGCGGCAGTGGCGCAGCTATAGACACTTGAGGGCCCTGAAGTCAAATATAAAATGGGGCCCCCTACCCAAAAATGTAAATGATCTTAAACAATCCAAGGTACATTTTAAACCATATACTCACCGTTATGTCGAAAGCGTTTTTTAGTGCATTTAGACCAATAAGGGGAAGAAAAAAAATATACTTTCAGAGTTCCAATTTAATTTTGAAAAAATATTTCTGAATTACTTATTTTCTTTTCTAGGTTATGTAGGAAATTGGTTTCCAATTATTTTTTGTTTTGTAATCCTAAGTTAAAGGTGTATTTTGAAAAAAAAAAAGAAAATTAATTTAGTACTATACTTAGTATTACTTACTGAATAATACAAAAAAATCGAAAAACCATTTCCTACATAACATGGAAAAGAAAATATGTTTCCAAAATTAAAATCGGGCTTTCGGTAGTGGGTTAAATTTTCTTCCGCTTTTTGTAACTTTCGTGTTTAAACTATTTTGATCACAGTGACATGTGCCCGGGAGTTATGTACGTTACGGATTTCCAAGAATCTTAGCCGTAGTTCATCGTTAATTATATAAAGCGTTCGGCGTCCTCACTAATGATCAGTCACTACACACACAGTCACACATCACTCGCGATGATTATAGAATATTGCCTAAATCCGACCCCCTGAAAACGGTTCGCTTTCAACAGCCTTAAATTAATAACTCTAATCGTATATACTCCATATATGCTATTAACAATAGCAGTACAATTATAGTGTAACGGTTGTATCGTTTTAAGATATTTTACGCCTATACCTAGGTAAGATGTTTATAATAAAATTATATACCTAGGTAAAAATAATTATGAAATGTGAACAAAAAAAAAAAAAACCGAAAACCGATTTTTATTTGTCCGTTCACACTCCGCCGAACGGTCACTTGTATTATTAGGGGGCCCAAAGTTTCACTTCGCCAACTTGCCAGCTAGTTGCGCCACTGAATTTAGCGGCCATCAGCTGTGGGGTTAAGACACACGCGTGAATATCAACCCAAAACTATGTATGTGCACCGTCAGCGAGATTGTTAATAAACTCGGTCGTCCAAAAGTTGTTTGGCAATATTATACATTCGGATATGGTGTACGATAATAGTACCTATATATATGTGTACTGCCTAACGAGTTTGTATAATGCAATTCGGCCGAATTTCACGCGTGTTAAAGCCAACGTTACGGGGTCGCGATATCCGAAATTGCGTTTTGTTTGAACTTGTAAACAACGTATCAGTTTAATTTATCACGTAATGGCAAAAGGAGGATTGCAGATAACGATGGAATAATATTGTACCTAGTTGACTTCTGGCTGGGGCGGTGTCACACTCTCGCACGGTGACATTATATTATAATATACGTGTTCGTAGTTCGGTGAGTGCATTCTCCTTATTATTATTCGTAGACACGTCGGGCACTGATGTAATGTGGGGCAAACGAATCGAAAATCAGACGAAAAAAGTGCGTTAAGGACACGTCATCCTGCTGCAAGGTGCAACCGTATCGGGGGTAAACAGTCGTCACGGCGGAAACAATTTTATATTCGGTTGGCGTGGTGGACGGCGGAAGGGGCGAATGACTGAAGGTATTCGATCATCTATTTCAGGGTGTGACTTTGGCGGACAATAACAACTCCGTATGGGGGCCAGTGTCGTTCATATTATGTACGAAGAGCATAAAATATAAGTCGAGACCGTACAAAAAATATATTATACTCGCACGCACACATCCACCCCTTTGCCCGACATTGTATCCATTTATTCACATAAAAATCCGCTTATTCAAAACTCGGCGCTCTACAAACCAATCCCATTTATTCAGGTCGACCTAACCGAAACCTCTCCGGGCCCATTAGCATGAACGATAAGAGCCCTCCCGGGATAAACAAAACCTCGTCGAGTTTCTCGCACTTTAGATTAAGTTTCCAATGGAAACCAATACTCTCCGGGCGGCTGGTATAGAGGTTTTTTCGTTTCCGGCGTATTATTTTATTTTTTCAGTATCGTTATTGTCCCCCGTCCTCCTTCCCCGTGACCTAAGATCCAGACAAATATATAAATTTGTATCCGAAGCAATTAGCGCACCTTTGTCCGTGGCGACTATACAATGTTATATATAGATCGCAAATAATGACGACCGAGTTTACTATTATGATTTAACTTTTTTTCCGCCTTTCCGCATTAATGACTTCCACAGATTATAAGCCTGTGAAATACAGTGTTTTTATGTTCGCGATTCATCATACCGTGTTAAAAATACACATTTTTTAAAAATGACTTAAAAAAAAGTTTCAACGCATTGCGGACTTCATTTGATTACAAAACAGATACGGTTGGCTGAGTTGTAAGTTGTTATTTGATACGGCTTCACCTGGTTTTGGCAATTTAAGCGTCTTAATTTTTCATCCCCTAAAGTTGTTCACAAATTTAAACCATTGTGATTGTATTTTTGTAAATACTAAAATATATATTATATATTATAAAAATAATAAAGACCTTATCTTTTTTTTTGTAATACCTCATGAATTTAGAGTTTGTCAATTAATTACACATTTTACACTAACAGCCCATTTTATTTATTTATTATATTACGGACATAAGTCTAAATACAAAACATAAGTGCAGTAATTAGAAATTACAAAATAATTTTTTTACCAAAATGATATCGAATAGAACAAATAGAACAAAAGAAAGGGCAATATAATAATAATAATATTACATACAATATGTATAATAGAAAAAAATCAATGTAAATATTAACATATTGCCATTATTAATATAAGCTATATAAATTATTGTTTCATTTAAATTCAAGTTATACCTGATCAAGTGTATCTAAAAAAAAAATCAGAAAGTTAGAAACGTAGACGACAATAAATATTTGGAATGGATAACAAAAAAGTATTTTAGTTGTATATACTGAATGAAATGTACTCAACAGAAAAAATGTATAAGTAAATATCGAATGTTGAAACTATAATTTATTGTTTGTAACTATTATTATATTATATAATTTATAAAGTAAACTACTTGAACCGAGTACGGGAAACTGTGGTATCGTATAGTACTCAGTTGATGTAATATTTTGCGCTCATGGAATATTTGAATTAGATATTTATTCTAATTAACGAAATGCGAGTGGTTTTAGATAAATGTATAATTAAATAAAACAACTTTAGAAAACTGATTTCAATTTTAAACGTAACTATAATGTATTTTTATTGCATCAGCATAACAATTTCCGCTTTTTTAATAATCTTCCACCTCAAATCCTTTTAAATTGCTATAACGATACTCAAAAATTGAAAATCGTAAAGTTGAATTAAATTGTGTAAATTTAAATTCGCATCGAAAAATATTAAAAAGAAGTATATTTTCATTACACGTATTATTATTACAATCACGTCCGTAACCATTGTGTAACAAAAAACAACACGTCGCGTTAAGATTTATGACGCACATTTACTGTGTAAAGTCGAACGGCGGCCTTAGTGATGTTTGTAGGCAATTTCTTGAAAATTAATCGATACAAAAAATAGCACACAACGATATTAGATGTATTTTTTACTCCAAAAAAAATGTGTACACTGTGCGTAGGTACTAACAATATTACATACTGTTTAGGTTTCATTTTTAAATTATTATTTCCAGACCTGAAGTTTTCCCTAAGAATGTCTGAACATTTTAATCTCTGAGACTTCACATGGTTATCGTTCATCGATTCGACGGAATAAATTATTTAATATTATTTTACTCACTCGACTGCGAGCCGAGTCTGCTGGTCTCGGCAGCAGTTCCAACGTCGATGATGACACCGTCCACGCTGGGTCCGAAGGCGGTGGTGAACTCGGGTACGCGGAGCTGCGCGTTCAACAACTGATCCAGCGGCGTGTCACGCAGGCAGTTGAGCAGGTGCAAGTGTTGCAAGTCCGGCGAACAGTTGACCAACTTGGCCACCTGGTGGCCGTAGTACACAGGGTCCCTGACCAGGGACAGCGGACTTAGCGGAGAACCACTGAGCAGGATGGCCCGGTGGAATAACACTGCGAAAATAAAAAACGTGAGGAAAAATTATCAAGACAAATAGGTATGACATGAGACAAAGGTCGAGGGCTTGCGCATGATATAAGGCTGAAAATCGTCATTTGGCGTGGTGACGTTTTCGCAAGCACTTTCTCGAACCAAAACATATTATTATCAACCCTATAGAAGAGGCCCCCGGTTCGAACCGTTATAAATTATCATTACATATTATTACGTTCGGCTCGAAATTTTGCTTTTATGTGATCATTTCTGTGTTCGTATACAAAGCGTATTATATAGGTACACCTATAGCGTTCCCGAATTCGAGCGAAGATGATTTTCGTTCCTAATGGCTTTTCCTGGATAATTATTTTTGAAATTAACGAGGAAAAATATTATATGGACAAAAATAACGAAAACGTGACCTACATAATATTATTATTCTTCTCGTATCGGGATGGTATTTGGCGGGATCGCATCGGCCTGTTCCCAAATACCTATTTAGGTATCTACTTATATTTAAAATGGTCTAATCAAAAGTTAAAGCTACAATATTAATGACTGATACAGTTTTAATTTTATTCGGGTTTTACATTTTTTTTTTTTACTGCAATTAAATCAAATAATTATCAAATCACGTTTAAATCATTATTAATATTAATACGCATTACAGTGTTAAATTGAATTACACTAGTGTTTTTGACACATTGCGGTTTTATATACGCATACGATTAATTAACCATTTCGTATTTATTTTCTACATGATTTTAAACTTATTACATTTTGTAAAATAATACGATTACGAAACAGCAATCAGTTTTGACTTTCTTTGATGTGTTATGTTTGAAAAAAAATATGAGTTTTCGTTTACAACGTGCCATATTGAAGTATTTTCAAACAATACTAATTATTAAATAAATTAGTTTTTAAATTTATTTATCTACTACATACACTTTTATTATTAAAGAAAATTCAGATTGTGTAATTTCCTGAAAGCCGAATAAAATGTTATAATATTGTTACAATAAAATACACATTTATACTTTGGCACCTCAAACAATAAAATAGGTACCCAAATATTATTACCAGACCGAGAAGTTTGAACAATATAAATATAGTAAAATGAATACCTACCTCCAAGAAAAATATTATGTAGCTTAAATTGTATGATATAATATTACATTTTTAACAAAGGCACAGGCATAGTATTTTATTATATTATTTCCTTGTTGTAATGCACACATAATATTATAGTACGACGGATTACGTGTAGAAACTGATCACAGATGAGTTTTTTCCCTATTAGATTTCACGAGTCAACAGGAAACTAATAACTGTCATTTTATTGTATTTTTTTTCGTCCCTTTTATGACATAATATTTATGTTAAAATTCGAGACGCATTCACTCGATAAATTGTATGATATTTTTTGAGTTTAGAGTGTCTAAAGGCGATGAACGAAATTTAAGAAGACAGCTGATGGGTAAACAATTTATTATACTCGACGATCTTTGTTGTTGTATATAATATTGTGAATAATAATATATAGGTGGATATACATATTGTATAGAATCTGAAAATCGATTTTTTTTTATATATATATAAGTACCGTATAATGCGTATCATAATATCATCTATGCCGTCACTATTGAAAAACGAATTCAGACCATGAATAAAGTTAGGTATGTATGTACCCCGCTGTGATGACATAATGTTTGTAAAAAAACGATAATATGTATAACAATACACAATGTGTATTATAGTTAATTTTTGATGAAATCTTAACCGTATAAGGGAAAGCAAATGTTTTTTCAAGATTTGCACACACCAAATTGAAGTATGATACGTGATGCGTCGGTGTTATATATTTTCTTTTTTTTTTTATGTATAAAAATGTCAGTTATTTAGTTTATGGAGTTAAAACAGTTGAAATAGTATTCTTTCACTCTGCGTTTAGTGGATTTTAAATAATCCCAACGATTATTGCAAGCCGCTAGGTAACTGATTAGGTTTGTTCTTAGCTTATCTACATCTTAAATGGTGTAGTAAATAATTTTGTCTGATACTGTTGTCTGTTGCACGATACAGGTCCACCCAATGATTGAATAATTATTTTTTCTACACCTGATAATTTAGAGATAATAGACCGTTATGTTGATTGGTTTGCTGATGGTACGTTTATCACATAACCTTAATTTTTTTCATAAATCGACTCTGTTAATGTTTTGGAAAACTTCATTACACCTACCATATTATATGCTTACTGCCAAACTCATTGAAGAATCATATTTATCGTCTATTAACACTTAACAATCTAAAAAAAATTCTGCTTACAACCCAAAATAAATTATGAAAGACTTTGAACGAAGTGCTATAAACGCATTCAAATATATGTTTCTAAATATAAAACAAAATTGTTGAAATTTTCATTTTGCACAATTTGTACGGAGGCACTTTTAACAAATCCTTGAATTATGGACTAAGTATTGATTAGATCTTAATTTTTTTTTTTAATATAATTTTATATTCATTTTTCATGAAAATTAAATATGTTTTAACCCGTTTGTTAAATATTTGAGGAGACATTGATTGGACATCGAGAAAAAAGATTTGTATGTATATTTCTGTATTTTGATATAATATTTCAAATTATGGTATTGTTGAGAAATTTCCAAGCGCTGATGGGCCAAAACCAATAATGCTTTTGAGGTTTTAGCTCGTTGTTGGCTACATATTTTATTTGGTTAGACATTTAAAGAAATTACATATAAGTTGTATCCATTTGGATTGAAGAATATGAGAAAAAAAGAAGCTCAACAATTCTGCTGGATGTATTAAAAAAATGAGTAAACCCACACTACAAAAATGATAATTTAAAATGTTAAAAACGATTGGCTTTTATAACCTAAGATATAAGTTTGCACTACTCTAAAGACGATTCATATAGTTTATTTTCTATATTAAATGTTGTTATTCGCTATTTATTTTTTCAATTACATGATTTTTGCTGCTTTTATTATATACTTTGTGTTTGATTTTTATTTTTTCTATTTTGGAGGTGAAACCATGTCGATTCGTACATTAAATTATGTAATATGTAGCATAACTTGATTTTGCCGACTGTTATTTACTGCACGAAAAGCAATTTTAGAAACATCAAAGAACAATTCTGCCAACATCATGTATTTTAATAGGTACCTATAAGTGTACTCTTGGTGTGATTAATGCTGGTTTAATATTATGCCATGAATATTGTAGATTTGACTGGTTCTTTGTATATTTACTTGTCCTTTCTATATGATCTATATCCAATTTATCATATTTAGTCTTTTTCGACTAAATATAAGTAGGTAATAACTGTTGAAACGTAGTTCATCTGTGGAAATTTAATTCGTAAAAATACCGAAATATTCTGATCAGCACATTTTACACAATTCATGATATTTTACATGGTTTTGAACTTATTCAGCTGATTGGAGTACAATCATTGGACTCGACCTGTTGAAATACAATATAAATCCCTTATTATAATTAAGTAATTGTTATTATAGTTATTGTACACATTGTACAATTTGTAAATGATCTTTATCGTATGCGAATGGATGCAAATTTTCTAAATTTGACAATTTTATGAGAACAATATATTTAAAAACTAAACCCATATAATAGGAAAGTATGTGCACATTTTCGATACAAAAATTACAAGAATTTATTTAGTTGGAAAATATATCAAATAAAACTTCATACAAGACATGGTATGTGTATGATAATATATTGTTACAATTTATTTAAATATTTTATAAGAAATATAAATTTTTTCAGAAATTTTGAACAGTAATAAATGTCCAACTAACATTGTCAACATCACTTCGTAATATACGTATACGTGAAAATAGCTTGAACAAAGCACTGTTAAAACTTTCGATATTATGTTAATCAAATAATTTCTACGATTCTACTGCGTGCATATATGAATAAAGATAACTTAAGACAACTAATATTTATAAAAATATTATGTTAAAACATGTTTGTACTTCTCAGCACTTTAAAACTATAGTATATCCAGTATATTCTATGCAAATTTAACAATAATTTTAAAATTTCAATATTTTTTTCAACGTAATATGAAGTCGATTCAGTTGTCTTTTTATTTTTTTGTTGGGTTATGATATTTCAATATAATTCTAGGAACACACACATCCGTTAATGGCCTGTCAGTATAATTTTTCATTGATATATTGAAAGCAATGTACTACATTGTAAATTCAATATAGTTATAATAATATCAACCTCTTTGTAAAAGTCTGAGTACCTATTAAGCTCGGGATTTGTTTCTGTGGTGCAAATCATGGTTTGACATTTACGGTGCATAATATTATAGCGTTAAACCATTGCACCAATTGAGTTTTTAGTTGTAATAATCGATATTTCAATAATATACAAATTATAAAATGATAGAATGAATTACTTTATTAATATATTATTAAACATAGAGATATATGTATTAAAGATCATGCCTAGATTGTACGATGTATGGAAAAAAACCGAATAATTTAGGTTTCTATGTGTGTTGCTATTTGAATTAAACCAACTTTGGTACACTATAGGATCTTCTTAAACACACTTGCTATTAAATTTGATACAGAAACTTTAGAATCAAGAATACAATTCAATTGTAAACGATGGTTGTATAACTTATTCTGAGATCGATTGCACCGAAATGTAATCCACTAATTTATTATTCCTATTTACTTTGCGTTCTACTTCCACATACTCCAATTCGTTTCTACCAAAGTCATTGTATTTTCACACCGGTTAACTTAATGTATCAGTGCTAGAGAAATCTGTTGAAAATCCGATATTTATTATACAAGGAAACGGATAGTTTAAAAATAAAAAGAACATAAATAATAATTATAATAATTACAAAAAGGTATAAAAATAATGATTTAAAAAAATAAAGTAGATTAATTGCTAAACATGATTCATTGAGTTTTTTTTTTTATAAAATGTATTAATTATTTAACTGCCTGTTACGAAAATATACAAAACATTTGTAGAATTTATATATTTTACTAATGTGTATAAGTACTTAAATATTTATTTGGTGACTTTTAATTTAAATACTTTTGTCAGTGAAATATGCATAACGCGATTGGGTTATACGCAGAGCATTTATCTTTCGGTAGTTTATGTTGTATTATCTTGTAACTTTCTAGCGATGGTAATAATAATCGTAGCTAAACCTGTCCAAGCCTACTACAGTTTTATTAAGTAAATTTAAAGGGGATTAAACAAATTATTCCAATTAAATGTACCTAACATATTCCTAACAATTTCTATCTTATACTTAATGTTGATGTGAATTTTAAACCTATGTCAGCATGTCTTACATTTAAGTTGTAATAAGTAAAGTTATAAACATTGTATTCCAAAAAATATATTTAAATGAATAATTAATAAGTATATTGATTTTTTACTTGGCGTTAAAAGTGGTTTTTCCTGTCTACTTATGAAAAAACAAGATAGGTATTTACAAACGTCAAAACATCAACGACGATACGTTTCATTTATAAATTTAACTAATGCGTTTACATTAGTAACGCTCTCATAAAGACCCAAACAAGAAAATATTTAACTTAATTACCGTAAAACGCTCATAAATTATCTTGGTACACCAAGAAATTAAAGTCATGTTCACATAATTATATTTACATATATCTTATAATTAAAATATATAAGAAAAAAAAACAGTACAATACTATTATCTGTAAAATATTTACTTCAGGTTGTTATTAATTATTCAATATAACGATAAGTCGATAGCATGTTGTTTTTAAAGCACATTAAAAACATTACAGTGAAAAAAATATGTATTTTTTATTACTTTTTTTCGAGGAGGGGATATTTTAATATTGAATTGGAGTCGGCCCAAATACGGATGCGAAAGTTATACTTGAGTACTAGACTCCAAGAATTACGCAGATTATCAATGGCTTTAAGAACAAAATCCATGGGATTTTTAACATTGACGATGACACTGCAAATACAAGAAGTTGCGAAATACTAAAAACAGTGGGAGATAATAGCAAAAAAAAAAAGATAAAAATAAAGCATCCATCTGATTTATGTTGCGTTTGATATTTTTGATGAAACGGTGATTTGTTCTGTACGAGTGTTCAGACTTATTAAAAAGTTATTGCAAAAAAACAGAAAAAGACAGCCTCAAGTCATATAATAATGTGTACTCGTATATTAAAATATCACGAGCAAATATTCCGTACTGAAAATGTATTGTACACGAGCAATATCTAATAATAATGGATATATCTCCGGATATAACTGTTTACAATAGTAACATAATAATCCAAGTATATGAACGGGAGAATATTACTTGGTGCAAATATCCTGAAATTAGTATTTATATTTCATACCTTAAATTATATAATTTCGAATTCGCCGAATTCTTTAATTTTTTTTTTTTTTTTACCGAGAAAATATAATATATTATTGTGATTTTGATATGAAAAAAAAATAGAACTTAAAAGAGTTATTAATAAAATGAAACTATTATTTATAACACTGGCTGTGCTCTGGAAAATAACTGAGATTTTAATCTTTGCCTTAAAGTTATTTAATTAACAAAATAGTGTATAAATAATATCAAAAAAAATGTTGTTTTTACTTGGGCTAAAAAAAATAATAACTAAAGTATGCTGTAAGTTAATGCTTTATACATGAGGAATAATAAAATATTTGTAACAGACTATAGTGATTTAGGTATTTTATATTGTTAATAAATGCATTGAGTGTCTTGAGAAAATAAAAAATTACTGATATATTTTGCAACGTTTTAATGATAATTTTATTTAATTTTATTAATTTAATTAAGTGTTGATTCGTTACTCATTTTAATTCTCAGTTATCTGAAAAAAAAATGCTATTATTAAAATTGCTAATATTCAATGGAAAAACTTAAGTTAAATTAAACGTGTAAGTGTAGCCTATTCTCCTCGTGCACTGGGTCATATTAATACTCTGAACCACGATGACCTAAACCACGTTTATATAGAACTAAAAACAGTTAAATATGAACTCGAAAATTGAATATGCTTGACTAACAACTGTCTAGAGTGAATTAAGTTTGAGTGTATATAAAACAAATGTAACACAAATTATAAAATATAGTAGTTACCTTATAATATAAAGTATTAATCGTTGTACAACTAGGTACTGACAAAAAATAAATATAAAATAAAGTATAATATATGAAGTTGATAAAAAAATGTGATATTTAAGATTTATTATGTAAATAATTAGAAATTTCTAACAACTAGGTATATAAGGTGTTGATAAGTTGATCCCAAAACAATGAAAAAGAAAAAAAGACAAATTAATATAAAAATGATTAAAATTTAAGATTATGGTTTCATTATATATTACCAATATACTGACTGTATAAAATTAGAGAAAAAATTCGCTCTACTACTGTGCAAGTAGGTTACAAGGGGGTCATTGTATAATGGATGGTATTAATTTTGAATTCAATGATATAATATCATTATATAAGAAAAACGATTCTGAGCGGATATGGTATATCAGTCTAGGTATAAGACATATTATATACTTACCTACGGTTTAAAAAAAAAATTGTTCCTATAATAAATTCCAAATTAATCATATCACAATAGCCATGAAGTACTTATAGCTTGTTATACATCAACAACAAACCGTGATACTATAATAGATATATAATAGTATACTTTAGAAGTTTCAATAATACCCACGAATAATATTATCAATCACAGCAAAATAACTAAAATAGTTATTCTAGGTTTATAATATGTAATTTCGTCCAAATTTGAACTTAAAATGACTATAAAAATAAACTGTGCTTATGTAATTTTTTAGATTTTTTGGCAACAAAATAAACTACTTACGTGGAATCTTGCATTACATTTTAAAATCTTAGATTTAAAAAGAAAAATTTTTTCTTAACTTAAAATAATTTGCTAATTTTCGTGATTTTTCCATATTTTGTAAATTTTTGAACTTTAAATGATCATAAAAAAAAAAACTGTGACTAGGGATTTTTAATATTTTTCAAATATCATTGTAACAATATAGTAGGATCATTGTATTAAATTTCCAAGTATTTTTACTCAACAAATAAAGTTTTATTGACATTCATAAAAAAAAAACTAATGAAATGGGAAACTGAAAACGTCCCTAAACAGTTCAAAACAAATCAAAATACTTTGAACATTTCACCATGTATAGAAAATGGAAATATAAACAACCAGTGAAAATTTCATGTATATACATTTATTTGTTTTAGAGTTACACCAAAAACCAAAATCGATTTTGTGGAAAACCGATTTTGCGTAAAAATTCACGTTTTTTCTTAATTTTTCTTTTGTTTTTCTTGGCGTTTTTGAAAATAACTGGGAATTTTAAATTTTGACCTACTCAATGCACCAACAATATTCAATTTCCAATCGAACAATATACTGAAGTGGAAAATCGAAGCATTATTTCGACTACTTATCGTGTACACAGACACAAAAATAAAAAATTAATTATAAAATCATAGTCTTTTAACAATAATTAATATTTATAGTTTATTCAGTTTTTATGTTCAAATTTTAGAAAAATGTATTCGAAAATGCTTATGAATTCATTTTATAGCAATGATGGCCAAAAATTCACAAAAATCCGAGAACCAATCATAAATCGTTTAAAATTATTTTACTATTAATTATAGTTTATAAGTATACGTTACAATTTATTAATACAACTATTTTGTTTACAATAATATTATTCAATAAAAGTGTGAGATATCGACGAGTATCTCCAATATTCCACCAAAAACCTACCTACATTCCTAATAACAGGAATATGTATTTGAATTAATAAAAATGTATTCTAGTGTGTGACTAAAATATGTAATTCGAGTCTGTGTTATTTTTTATTTAAACATAAAAATCTGATACTATAACTCTTAAAACCTAATCATTATAATAATGTGTAATACTGTAATGCCTATCAATTAAAATCATAGCCATGACAACGGATACTGCGCACAATTTAAATATTCTCAAATTTCATTATAGGTTGGGTTTTTTTTAAGTATCAACATAAACATCGTAAAATACGTTTAATGAGGTCATGGTGGATATCGATTTCAAATATTTGTGATATTTTATTCGATCGGAAAACTTTGGAATCGGATAAGCAAAAACTTCTACGGCTTAATTGTCCGCGTATAGAGTCCCTTTTATCTGCAAATGATTAAGGGCTTTGGCGTACTTGGCATATTATAACAGCGCTGCCATAAACTGTTCCATATAAAATCCCACCACAACACATACATATATACATTTATAAAATATATATTATATGATCAAACCGAACTGTTAACGTAAAGTTTTATACTTGGATTCTCTAATGGGCACGAGTTATCCGCAATTTAAAATATTAAGATATTTTTTTAAATATGTGATTGGATATTATATCTCATTTATATCCAATTTATCATATAAGTAAACTTCGATCAAATATTATTTTCAATTATAATGTTATTCAATACAGCGCAGTATTGAATACCGAAGTAAATTATTCGAAATTCTCTGATTCTTTCAATGGAATCAAATGAATACGTCTACTTAAAAAAAAGGGTGGATTTATGGTTCGATTCGATTTATAAAAAATGATTTTCACGATAATATCGATTAGTGTAGGAGATTTTGAATTTTAATATTTTAAAACAATACAAATTAGACTTTATAAAAATATCCCTGGAATAACAAAAAAAATATATGAATCTATATTATAATATAACTGAAACTTCTAAATTAAGCCAAGACGAATAAAAATTATGAACTCTCATTCGAATTATTTTAACTCTTACCACATGCAGTTTGAGCATTCTGAAATTCTTGACTTTTTATACACGTAATATTATGTTTTATGTATACCTACAATATATATATATATAAAATTAAATATTTCCCCGTCGAGGACTTAAAAATGTGTAACACGTAGACACGTTTACAGCCTCAGTCGTACTCTAAAACATTTTTTGTAGGCATTTATTTTACGCGACACTGCAGTAGTTTGTATAATTGTGTTCTACTTGTTGGGTGTCCATTGTTTTGTGGTCGGTGATGGAAACACATTTCTCTACGTTTCCATCAGAAATGTCGGACCGTTGTCCTTTCTGTGTGTTCTTTTTCAGTTACATTGTATTAAAATGCCTATATTGTCACTCCAAGTTAATTTATTTGTTCGTTACTTATTTATTATGAACAGTGTTTTTGGTAAATAATAAAATTATGAATGTCTGTTTAATTATTATACATCACTTGAATATTTAAATATTAATAGGTACTATAGAAATTAATGAAATTATCGATGATTCGCTTACCGATACTCATTGCATATTTTTTAAGAGGATATTACAGACGTATTGATTTTACAATGATGCGTGAGTGTGTGTTTTTTTTATCGTGACTATATACGCGATAAGTAATCGAAATAATGATTCGATTTTAAACTTTAGAGTAACTTACTTTTATGTTGGAAAAATAAATCTAGTTGTCGTATTTGAATGGTCAAAACTGTAAACTCCAATAGTTTTCGAAAGCAACAAAAAAAAAAAAAAAATGGAAAAATTGGGATTTTTACACTAAATCAGTATTCGAAAAAAATCAATTTTGGTTTTTGGTGTGACTTTAAAAAAATAGCTATAGATATCGTACATGACAATGATTATTCATACTATTTTAATTCTCTAAACAGCATGTAATTTTCAAAATATTTTGTCTTCGTTTGAGCTATTTATAGGAAGAACAAAATTTAGATTTTTATATATTGTATTTATTTTGATTATTCTAAATTTAATATAAGGTTCTCCTTAGATTTTTATAATATCAGTTGAAGATTAAAGATTCATTGGCACTATTTTATTTTAGATGCATAAAAGCATTGATAAAATTCATAAAAATATCGAAAATTTGAAAACTATATTGTAGTTGAAAATTGATAAAATGTTCAAATTTTATAGCTAAGGATTTAGAATGTAAGACAAGGTTTCTTATCAATAGTTCATACTGTAACCTAAGATATAAAAAATGTATAAGCACAGTTTTTTTTTATAGATATTTTAAAATATTTAAATTTATTTTACTACTAACTGATCCCGTGCACTTCGTTGCCCATTTTAAATGACAACTATACAGTTGTATTTTTCATATACATGAATAATATGTTTTTTTTATAAGTGATGCAACACCCAGGTCAAAGATTTGTATTTTTAATAAATATATTTGTACCAAATGTACATACCATTTTTTTTCTAATTATTATATTAATATAGTATGTAACCGATTGCAACCATTTAAATTAACAAAAAAATTCTCTTTTTACCCAAGCTGAAAAAAAACCATACGTGAGCTACCCTTTAGCTATCTATAGCCTATAGTTGAAAAATTAAGCTATAAACACCGTCCAAGTTTCAAGTAATCAATTGATTTAACTTTTATCGAAAACGGCTAAGTCGTTTTGAGGCTATTAACTTCGGATGAATCAACATTAAATTTTGGTTGTATAATCCAATTTCGCGTTTGAAAAAATTATAAAATACAAAATATAGATTAAATAAATGTTTTGGTGTACTTATAGCTTTGGTATACCTACCTTAGTTCATTGACAAATTTGCATCGCTTTGAGAAGTAATTCTAACAAGAAGGACAATTAATTTGTGGTGGATTGGATATATCACTCGGTATAAATCAAACGTGGTTCAAACTAATCTTTAAACTTTCCTGATATCTCCAAGAACAATTTGAATTTTCCTTGAAATCGGTTAAGTAGTTTTTAAGTACCTATATAATAGCTACAAATATACATTCAACTGTTGTATTGTTTGTTTCAAGGTATAATTTCTTTATTTATAACTATAAACGTGATGATTTGATGGATGACTTTACCTCATCTGCCCGAGTAACCAATGGCAACCATTTATATACAAAAAAAATAATTATTCATACTAATTATTTATCCATTTACAAACAAAAATGTCCATTGTAAATCTCAATATCCCTTTTTGTGTACCTCTTCGGATTGGTCCTATCCGACTGTGAACCTAAACCATTCAGGAACTCACTCATTAACACACAGACAATTTCATCAAAATTTTGGTCCAGCCGTTTAGGAGGAGCTTAATCACATACAGAAAAACGTTATTTTTTATATACATATAGATTTAAGGAGTATTGATACTCTAAAAGAACTTCCAAAATCATTTTTAGAAACACCGAATATACTTCAATTGATTAAAGTTATTTTAGATGGTAATGAAAGATTTATTCAATTGCTAATAGAGTAAAATCTTATCTTAAATTCTGAGCGGATACAGTGGACGATTAATAATAGATATTTTAGTTACTATGGAAATAAAAACTATAGAAAAATATAAAGCTACAATTGCACTTATTATTTAATATTATTATTTAATTACCTTGTTATCTAATAACATTCGTATTCAATTTAAGATACTAATATTTGTATATTTACTTTTAGATTCTGAGCAGAGCGAGAAAGCTAGTGGTTTTGCAATGGTGTTTACTTATTTATTTTTTATATAATATCCTGTGGTATCTATCTGATGTACTGTGCGGAGTTACGGTTCTAAAAAAAAATTTGTGTTGCGGACTTACGGTGCTATTTTATAAAATGGCGGCGATTCGTGAGTAGCTACGGTGTTCCCGCGTTTTTATAATGGTGTTATTTTTTTTTCCTGTATACATAATTTCTACGAGAAGGAGTTTTTCGATTTCAACATATTGCACCTTATATTTTAGCAAATTGGATCAAGATGGTACTTTAGACAGGTAATTTTTCGATTTTCTCAATAGTTATTTAATGCCATAGGAAATACCACCGACAAATTAATAAAAACCTCTAAAAATGGGATTTTAATTTCTAACACTTTGTTTATCACCATAGAAACGAATAAAAAATAATAATACCTATTATAATATAAATTCAACTTACAGGATATAATAAATAATTACAATATCGAGACTGACAAACCGTCTCCGCTCAGAATAGTTTTTCTTATTCAATAATATTATATCATTTAATTCAAGTTTAATACAAATCCTTTATACATTGAAACACTTGTAACCAACTGTACAGCAGAGTGACAGCCACTTATCCACTTTTTTAAATTAAATTAATGTATTGTGCAATTTTATCTATACTATAAAAGCAAGTCCAGATTTTGTGTCACAAGTTGGCTCCGAAACGGCTTGACTGATTTGGCTGATTTTTTTTTTTTTGTTATGTTCGTAATTGTCAGGACAAGGTTGTTATGAAAGAACATTTTAGGAAAATCTACCGGAAAAGTAGGAAATCTGGATGTAAAAAATACAACAGTGGCACCGGATAATATCTCACGGGATAACGCCGGTCAATATTACATTAAAATATATTATAATTTACACTTAAAAAGATATTGCTTCCACATCATATTACACAGGAGTTGAACAATCAGAAAATTTTTTCCGGGTAACGGAAAAGTTAAGATAAGTTTGTAACAGTTTTATACTACTCTACATACAGTTCAATTACTCTTCATATAAAAATGAAAAAGGTGCAAGATAGATAGACAGGATTTGTGAAGCCACGACATAGCACCACCATTTGCAAACAACTATCCACGGGGGTTGAGCACGTGGGTGACAGCTAGTAATAATATATTATTAAAAATGGGTACCTACATCTTACACGCTTGTATGCAGAATATATTATATTGGATAAATTATATAATATGCTTGTGTATGTAGGTATATCAAAAGGTGATGAAAAGTTATTAATTTTAATTCATTAAAATATTGAATATAATATATGACTTTAACTTTATACTCATGCAGCTGCTGAATAAATTATACTTAAGTCTCCTAGAGATGAAAAAAAATAACTAGCCTTCTTAAATGTTGGCATTGCTATTAAAAAAACTAAATGGTGACTTAACCACCGAAGGATTATTCAAATGTAATATGTAGGTACCTATGTCAATAAAGGACGTATATTATACTATATTAATAGGTATTTTGGTCAGACTACTTAGTTTTTTTCAAATCCCGGCCACGATATTATGATTTTAATAAACTAATATGATTTTATCTTTACAAGATCAATCACGAAAATGAATCCATTTTGGATTTATTAATAACTGTCAGTAATATTAGGTACCCATGGTTAGTTACATGCACAATTATTGCACAAACGAATGGTGTTGATATGAAATACAATTTATCTATTATAGTTAAAAAATATAAATATCTCCTTGTTATTGACATTTTCCTAGTAAAACAAAATACAATTAAAAATGATTTTAATTTTAGAAGAGATCGAACCAGTACTACCCTCATCATAATAATATTACAGAGTAACGTAATATTTATGTCAATCAACGCATAAAAAAACTCGAACTCGTATCTTATAAACTTGCGTTTTTTGTTTCGTAGGCGTGAAGTTGTACAAATAATTGACCAACATTTTTGTTGTTCTTCGTGTGAGCGAGCGGCCATTTTTTTAACCGTTCTCGCAGGAAAACGCAGGTGCGGCTTTTAATGGTCAGCCGGGAAAACCCGTCAAGAAACTAGCGTTTGGCACAAGGAATAGAGAGAGTGCAAAAAACCATCGGCGCGCACAGATATATTTAGATAAAGTGGCATTACTTAAATGTATGCCCGAAATTGCCTGTTGTTAACGACCGCACGCGGAGACACGGGCCGGCCAGGGATTTGCTCGCAATAAATTCCGGTGGTCCAAAAACCCGGGGAAAAAGCTAATTTTTTTACCACACTCCGTGACGTTGGAGTGTGCAATCAGTGCATCGAGGGAAAAAAAAATAAATCACCACCCAGGTTTTTTTTTTCATTTATTATAATATTATAATATATTATATACATATACGAGTATATATTATAAAAATATATGCTCTTGTCCCTCGAACACTACATCTCTTCGACAATATATATGTACTTACGGTTGGTCGTCCTAGGGACATAAATAAATAAATAAATATATTATAATATATACTTATAATATGATAAAACAATTTCAACCTATCTGGCTGTTGTAAGTGTAATCAAAATTAAACAAAAAAAATCTCATATCCGTACAAAGTTTAATGAAGGACAGTATAATATTATAAAAGAGGACGTTCAAATATTGACGGTTATAAAATATTATTCGTCGTCGCTCGCTACTATAATATACGGTTTAATAATTAAATTTGACTTACGTTACATCTGGGCTGTTGACAAAATATAATATTTTATTCATTAAAAACCATAAAACATTTCACTACTCTATTGAGTACATCATAATAACTAAAATATCAACCCGAAGAGATACTAAAATGCTATCTGTACGAACATAATATTGTAGTTACTATATTTCCTTCTGAGATTCGGTTCTCTGTGAATAGCCTATATACACAATATATACCTTCATGGTAACCCTGAACTTGTTGTTGGTTTTAAAATGTAATTATATTTCATTTGCTACAATAATATGTTATTTCCTAGGAGTGGTTTTATGTAAGTACTTCAAACAAAAATAACTATAAAAACTCTAACATAATCAAAGGTGGCTGTGCACCAAACATGTTCTGAGTTTGGACACAAAAATGTCAATCAAATAGTGTTCAAAATATAAATGAGAGATGTTTGATGTTTCCATTCATATTTTTTGAGTATAATATACTAATCCGAAAAATGTGTCTGATCATGTTATTTTTGTCTTATGTTTAAAAATATTTTAATAGTTCAATAAATGCTATCGACTGACGGCAGTATACATTTTGTCAACGTAATATTTAATTACACGGACCTACAAAAATAACAATAAAATAAAATAATTTGACAAATTATTATTTAGTGTGAGTTCTTTCTCACATATTAGATATTTTTCTATCGTATCGAGTCTTATTATATTAGGTATCTAATATCTATCATAACTCATAATCATATAATAATAAGATGAAAATATAATTGTACCTATAAGATATTTTCAAGTTTTTATTATTTTGATTTGTTCGTTTGAAAGTATAGTATTTTTTTTTTTTTAAAGCACTGCTAAGTGATTTTGAGCGTATATGGTATACCCTTTCATTACCTACCGCGGATCTCTATTATTCATTAACTGGGCATCGTTGCGTTCGGTGTTCGGATTAGATAATTTTTTTTTTATCTAGATAAAAATAAAGACAATGCAACTCAAATGTATCTAGATGGATATAAAAGATAACTTAAATCATATTTATCTAGATAAAAATAAGATACAATTTTTTTTTAAATGGTTTTAAATTTAGGTATATTATAGTTAATCGATAGGAACATAATAATAATAATGATTTAAAGAAAAATAATTACATTATTTATAACCTATACATTTTGTTTGAGAATCTGTATAAATATTTAATAATGCATTCGTACAATTTCGAGATTTTTATCAATACAAAATGTATCTAGATGAATTTATTTAGATTAGTAAAAAAATTATCTAAGATGAACGTTTAGATACCTTGTAACTATTTTTCTATATAAGATGAAAGATGAACAAATAATTATCCAGATGTTCATCTAGATAAGTCCGAACACTGCTTACAGCTACCATAAGTCCTATTAGCGAATATATTGAAATAGCAGAGTATTCAGTGACCGGCAGTCGTAGTCGATATTATAAAAGTGTGCAATACGCGACGGACGGCATAGTTCTATATAGCAATATTATTGTGCATGCCTTTATAAAATATAATATGGAGATAGGTCCTACCCGACTTGGATGACCACTGTGTAGACGATCACTGTGTGTTCGCGAGCGGTGGTCACTGGTCCGGTGGGTGGGGGGGGGCAGACGTCATGCGATTTATTACGATCGCCGTTTTTATAATATTATAACTATACGTCGGACCGATCGACCGGAAACCCTACGAGACGTCGTCCCCGAGAGCCCGTCTCGTGTATTACAATTGCTTGGAAATTAATTCGAAATTTTTCGCCTTCGCGAACTATTATCATTTCGAGCTCAAGCTAATAAGCTACCGGCGAAACGGTTAGTAATAATAATAATAATAATAATCAGACATTCGTCTCGGTGAGTACGACGTCTATCGCAGTGCATAGGTTTATAATATTATAATATAATATGGTTATAACTTATAACTGTTACATTATTATCTCGTGAACACGTGTCATAACGCGTACCGAAGACTATAATATAATACTGCTACATAGCTAGGTATATATATATATTATATATATATATTATACGAGTGAATGCATATAGTATAACAGCAGTAGCCGTGAATTAATAATTACTACACCGCATAATGTACCTGCGGCTTTGGTGCGGTCTGAGGGCTGGTTCGCCGTTCGCATTACCTATATTACGTTTTCTGAGTTATCGCATCATTGATAACGTCGTCGTTTTCGTACTTCGTGTAACGATGATAAGAAATAAGAAAACGTTTCGTGTTCGGGACGCGTCGGATACCTACCACGTTTGAGGTGTTGGTAATAATAACGGACGCTTTGTATAAAAACGCGATGTCTGCGCGGACTCGAATTAATATTAATAACAATGGTAATAATAATATGATAATAAAATGGCACAACGCGTGTATATGAGATGGTCGATTGGACGTGAGAAACGTGCAGGAATCGGTAGCTGCAATAATCGTGGGCGACGCATCATGCGCACTGAAGAGTATATATAACCATATTATTATTATTATTATTATTATTAATGCACAGCGACCTAGTTCGTTTCTATACGTACAAGCCCATTCGGATATGAATAATGAGTTTTATCTGTATAAATAATATATATATCACGATAACGGACGTATATATATATAATGTATATACCGCGCGGTCGTGATATTGTTATATTATTGTTTATTACTTCGAAGCCGTTCGTCTTCCAATCGCGGACTGTCCGAACAACCGCCATAAATTTGGGCATTTGATAATCAAAACGAAAAACACCGGGTATAATATGACACTAAGTTATGAACGACGATAAATCGTGTGCGGACGGAAACGGTGCAATATGCTGTTTTAAACGCGCTTTTCGCCGGTGTAAATCTCAAAAGACATCTTGTTCGTCGCATCTTCGTGTGGTCATCGACAGATACCGCATAATACCGTAAGTACCTACCATGGTGTTATAATATTATTATGAGATAATATTATGTTCGTTAGCAGTGGCTGTGAGCACTAACGAATCGTTTGCGAAGAAAACACGGCACCTAGACTCAACAATTTTGAATGATGAAAAAAGCGAGTATTTTTTTTTTTTTTTTGAAATAAATCACATAGAACATTAGAAGATTTCAACACGATATTATTGTCATTAAATGATACCGAGTAAAATGTGGATAATTTATCATGAAATGTAAAATATTATAAATTGAATACAATTAAAAGCGGGTGATTGTATTTTTTCTTTCTCGCTAAAGTTTCAATCATAAAACAACTAGGAGACAATACGAACAATATTTGTCATACAAGACAATTGTTGTTATTGTATAATTATTTGCTAAGAAAATATGTAGCAATAACAGTAGTAGTAATAGTAGTAGTAGTAGACAATAGTATATAGTAATATAATTAAGTTAAAGTACAAAACAGTCTTACTATGGAAACTGTAAACCACTAGGTGAGTTAAAGTATTTAATTAAATTGTATTATTTATTTTTAAAAATTCATTAGGTTGAACAAATTGTGTAGATTGTAAACAATATAAAAATCTTTACGCTCTTGTTTAAATTTACAGTAAATATTGTTTACAATTGTATTTCGGTTTACATTTTATATTTATGGTAGGTATTAAAGAATTGTTTATTATATTAATTATATTATTGTTTTTCGTTAATATTTTAATATAATAAATTATACAATGATATAGAAACACTGATTAATTTTTACATTGTCACTGTAGAGAAATCTTAAGATAAATTATAATATTATTTTTTTTTTGAAAACCAAAATATATCTTTAAATCGCCATCATCACTCATACTTCAAGTTATACAGTTGCTTTTTCACATATCCAAGATAAGGTTTTGAAATTATTGATATTCCCTAGACATTAATTACACACGCCCAAGACAATGCCCTAAAGCTGAAAAGTTTCAGGAAACTTTCCATTGAACAATGACAATAATGTTTTGATAACAAAAAAAAAAGAGGAGAAAGGTGAGAAAAAATATGAAATATAAACTTTGTTCGTATAAAGTTATCTAAGAACAAGATCTAATTACAAGCACAAACATCTGTTTTGAATTTAAATTGTCTGATTTGAAAAAGGAAACTGAAACAAAAACTTGAAATATTTTTTTCCTTGTGTTACAAAATAATCTCTTAAAGGACTGTACCCACTAAACAATATTACATTGCAAACAAAGCATACCATAAGTTGACAAAAGTACTTACATTTTTACATAATGCATATGGATACTAGAAGTTGACGAAAAGACTAGATAACATTTTTACAACAGCATACACGTACGTTTTGGATAAATATATAAGGTGAAATATTTAATGATTTTATATATAATACGAGCGATAATACGTATTATCATCTATATTATAATGCCTATACATTTAAATGTTAGTATTGTTTTGAATTTGAGAAATTTTTGTTAATTTGTATTACTTAATACAATGAATTAAATAAGAGACACACAACTCTATAGTATACAATGGACATTGGACATACGACAATAACTAGATGACAAATTATTATTAAATTCCAAATTTTAGTTACGGTAGGTAACCTTATTATAACGCACGGACAATTCGAATTAAAGTACTGATTCAAACCGTATAATTTTTGGGACATAATATTATGATCATCGTTAGTTAAATGAGAATGATGTAATGTTGCTTTATACGTTCTTAATTATTATTCTGAACCATTTTTAATGCATAAATTATAATAATATGATGATGAAATGTAAGAGGCTATATGAATATCATTAACGAGAATACTTGTTACAACTGCAAGAGTATTATTATTATTATTATTATTATTATTGTAGTTAGTAAAAGTATTAGGTACTTATATTATACACAGTCGTACCCTGTCTGCGAATCCAAGAAACCTAATAAATCTTGCTCAGCTATAATTAGTTTAGTTTATTTATATTTAGTTGCATGAAAAAGCTCCTGTATAATATTATTCACTGTAAAATGTATAATTTACGAGAACTTTAATACATTATGTATTGTTTATTAATCTTATAATAATTGTATTTAAAGGCGTTTTCTACAATTTAAAAAATTTGTATAAAAAATTGATCTTTACCGAAACAAAAGTTAAGGGATATACTCAATATAAATTCAATGGTAATATTGTGAGTTGATTGTCTGTATACAAATTCTACATATAAACTCATATTGTGTTAAATCTTCAAACTGGAATTTCAAATTTAGGATCAAAGATTTTAAGTGAAAATTTTGTAAAAATATTATTCGAAATAATATTAATGACAACGATTTGTTTATATTAATTGTAACTTTATTCATTATTTGACCTCGATAGCTTAAATACTGAAATTTTGCAAGAGTAAATAGTTGTGAACAATGCGTGTTGAAGCGTTTCAAAATTATTAAATAACATGTTGTAGTAAAATCCACAAGGTCTTCCACAAATTAAACATATACAAACATCTAAAGTAGGTACCTACCTACAATGTATGTATAAATGCACATTTATTTTATATACATTATTTTCTCTTCATGCATGAAATAGTTAATTACATTACGGTGAACAAATTATCTCACGTTATACCTATGCAACTGATTATATTTCTAAAATATAAGTTGCCAGCTTTTAATTTTCCTCAAGTTCAAAAAACGCAAGCGTCAAACATTCAGACCAAATATTTCTATATTATTATATGGCTGTCGATGGCTTACCAGACTATACGTGGTATAGGATGATTATAAACCTTGACAGACGAGATATTCGAAATAGTTCTATATTTGCATTAAGATCGGATGTTATCATATCGCCAAGGGACTTTGTGTATCTCTTTGGTCTTACCAGCTCAAGCACACGACTATATATGGCTTAATCTTCAATATTTTCGTCTCATAATTCTGAAAAGCTATGGAGACGTCTTCAGTTTAACTTGGGACCCCATAGTAACGCATTTTTTGATATTAAAAACATTTCATTTATGAAAATGATGTATCCCTTCAAATAAATATATATAATATATATGTTGAGTCGTTTTTACTTTGTAAACCATCTGTAATAAAAACTCGAAAACCAAAATATTTAGTTTTAGTTTATTATTTTCAAAACAACCTTTGTTCGATATTATCAAAGAAAGTACATACACGCAGGTTGCAATAAATATATTAGGTGTTAGGTGTTAAGATACCGTTTTTCAGTTGCCTAATCAACATATCAATCTTTATACGCTATGGCAGGGGTCTCCAAACTACGGCCCGCGAATAAGTTTTAACTGGCCCGTGGCCCGCATAGGACGCATAGGTAAATATAGATAAAAAAAATATTTCAAAAATGTATTTATATTATATTATATTTATACCTATTTATTTGTATTTAAGTATATTGTAAAGTAAACAATATTTTATACAAAAATATAAAGTAAACATATTATTTATATAGGTACCTACCTATATTATCATAAAATTAAAAATTATATGTGTTAATAAACTTTTGGCCCGCCAAGAGCATTTGATTTTTTTTGTGGCCCTTGAATAAAAAAGTTTGGAGTCCCCTGCGCTATGGTATCGAATATTTTAAATTTCCTACTCTTAATTTGTATTATTTTCCGAACTATTTTCAATTAAAAAACTATACAAATATTAAAACCACAAAACTTTATGTCTATTCAGGTTAACTATGTAATAACGAACCACTGAGGCTGAATTTCACACACACTATGTAAATCTATGAAACATGCGTGTCGTGGAATAATGTTATATAATAATGTTATTCTGTACGACTGTATGTCTACAAATGTGTGTCACCGTCGCATTGTCAAAGAGAATTTGTTTATGCAAGCTTTTTGGCAAGGTGCTGAGAATGTGTCTCCTCAGAGTATAAAGTTATAGTGGTTATACTAATATTATAAACACTGTGCTATCCCATGGCCGTCTTACATTGTAACCTGTCGTAATCTAAAAACTTAATGGCTTACAAATATATTTGATAGACATTTTCGTAATATATTTACCACTATCAAGACTACCTAATTAAAAAGTTTTATTCGATCCGGTATCGTAATTATTCTTTTATCTCACTCCAGATTTCGCCCTTACATTTGGAGGTGTTTTTGACAGTGAACAAGTGTTATGCGAACCAATTTAGTTTAAATATACGTATTATGTAGGTATACGCTATAATGTTGTGCTAAATGAACAGCCATCTATCCATGTAAGCATTACACTAGGTAGGTACTAAGATTTGAGCGAAGTAAATGTGAATAGTAAGTTATTCGTGTTTAGCGAGATATGAATTTAATTAATTAATTATCATTAAGGTATTATGGCGAGTGTGTAAGAGGATGATTTAATTATATAAGATATCGATCCGCTTTGTCACTCAAGTGACGTTATTATTTCAAACTCTGAATTATTATACATGTGTAGGCTGATTTATGTGCTTAAAGCACTATTTTGGTTCTCGTTAAATTATTTTAATAAAGATCATTAGTAATAAATATAGTTTCAACAAATCGTAATAATATGTTCAAAATCTAGTAAGTGTCGAGTATACCTGTTAATTTATTATGTAACTTTTATGTGTTAAATTTGAATTCAGTGATAAATCTTTAATGTATACTAAAAAATATTCTGGAAGAAGATGGACTTTCAGCCTATAAGAAAATCGTATGATCAAAAACAGTGTTGTTAACGTTCATTTTATATTATAGGAATCAGTTCAATTCCTCGTTCGAATACAAAAGGGACTCATTATTTTCCTTGTTCCTCATGGTTCGTGACTTTTCAATTATTATCATAATCACTAATCAGAACACCAAGTCATATGTGAATAAAAAATTGGTAGTCTCGTCTATTATTTTTTTTTTATAGATTTAAAACATGATAAGTAATCTAAATTTTTGTTGTTAAATTCCTGAAAATAAGCTATTAATTTCAAGCCTCCCGGACGATAGTCAGATGCACTGTGATTGGTCGTCAGTGGTCGACCGCTGCCGTTACCCGTCACTGAATTTCGCCAGGGAGGCCAGACCTTTCCAGAAGCTCAGTTGAAAGTTCGAAAGTGGGCAGGCTTATTCTAAATAGAGTATACCAGGTGACGCGGTGGATTGGTCTTCTTCGGAGAATTGCTCACTCACCAGTATAGATAACCCACAATGTTACGTCAGAGCCGGTTTGCTGTTGCTGGTTCGATCGTCGACGGTTGGCAGTGGCTAATCGTCGCTCAGCTGGTTTCTTCTTCTTTCAAATTCTTTGGTCTTGGTGCATTTCATATAACTATTAACTATTGAAGATTTGATGGCTGGAATAATGAATGTTTATTCTTCAGTGCTTTGATTTGCTTTGTTAGAACGGTCTGGGGCCTATTATTCTTTACCAGGATTGGGGCCTCTATTAGTAGTAGGAAGACTTATGTGGAGTTTTAAATTTATTATAAGTTAGTATTCATAATATAACCACGAGAGTAGTTCTGGGGGCTTTTGATTGAAGTTGATCTATTTTGTTACGGCCTAATAATTGGAAGTGTTTGTAGATGGTTTGTGTGAAAAATTGTTTTTGATATTTTCTTTGACCGTAGTTGTATTTGTCTGTTTAAGAAGAATATAATTTCTAAGAAATGTTGGTATGTCGGTCGTTGTTCATATTGCTATTGTTTGAATCGATTCAAGAAGACAACTTCAGCCGTGGACCAAAAGGGCCTATTATTCGGGACTAAATCACAAATATCAAGCAATGGGTCACGAAAACAGGAGGTATGCTCTACCCAGTGATCAACAAAAACAGCCAAATACCTCAACATACTCTATAAACAATTTTGAAAATGTACATCACATCCATTCTTACTTACGCCAGCCCAGCATGGGCACCCAATGGCACAAAATATTAACTATTAACTTATATTAACTATTAACCTATAAGTGAAACTTTTAAATACCAGACACTCACTGTTATCGATATGCTGTCTGATATTGGAGGTGTCCGCTATTTATAAGTGTCCGTTAAGGGAGGTTTCACTTTATTTATATTATTCATGTTAACAAGTTGGCATAACCATTATAACATGTATTAATATTATTAATTTTCTGTATCTAATGAAAGAGAAAACGAAAGGAAGAAATTACTATAAATTGATTTCAAATCTAATCGTTCACATCTAATTCAAGGATTCATTACAGCCAAGAAAAACCTCCCCACTGTGAATCCTACGATACCTAGGGGCTATAGTGATATTAAATAATTATAAAATTGTCTCTATTGATACAAAACATAGTAGGTACATTTATTTTTCGGTACTGTTGATTATCTATTACTATATGATTATCTATAATGTTAAATAGCTGGTGATTACATATCTAAAATAAATCAATGTATCATCTAGAAGAACAATACAAGTGATGGGGGAGGGATGTCCTTTTGCCACACTCAAATATGCCCTTGAACTGTAGTAATTGCAATTGAAAGACTAATCCTAAATACATACCTGAAAATCTAGACACTTCTGTTTGACCAAACCCAATAAAACACAAAACAACCATACAATTTATAAAAATCAACAACTTGTACTTAAACATAAAAATGTACCAGTTTAATATTATATTCATAATATCTATTTTTTCCCAAAATGTTGTATTCTTCCTTCGCAACCACATTCAATTTAAAATTTAATTATTTCATCAAATGTTTCAAGAAATCAAATTGTAACTAATGGCCACCGATGTTATTTCGGGATCGATAAGACAAAAAAAGTTATTTGTTATTCAGGATGAATAAATTAAAGCAGTGCATAACATTATGTCATCCAAAGTCATTGTTTGATATTTTGAAACATGGTGAAGCAGACCATTGAATCTATTGAGTTGAATATTGTGATTGGATATTTCAAAATATAAAATAAACGAAATTAGATTTATCCTGCATCACTGAATTTTTTTTAAAGGTTTTGGACAACAATTTAGTGAGAATGTCAGATATTATTCTAAAAGTGTAATAATAAAAATACGTATTCAACTTTCATTAAACAATATTCCGTTTATTATTATTTTAAAATAAAAATTCATTAAAACGACCTAAGTATGTATATTAATTGTTAGTTATATATAAAGTAAAAACAATAGAAAACTCAATTATTAAAATTAATTATTAAACATGTAAATTATATTATATATTTTTTATGAATTCCGAATATTTTTTAATTTTGTAAAACTTTTATGATAATTTAAGGTTGATGAGATTCATAATAAGCATAAAATATTGATCAATTATTTAATGGAAGTGCAGTCGTTATAAATAATGATTGTGTACAGAATAATAATAAAACAAATATTCTCCACTTCACAATGATGTAAAATTATTGAATAAACACATTTACAATTTTTCTTAAAAAAAAAAAAAAAACAACTTCCTATTGAGAAAAATAACAGTATTGTTGTGTCAGAAAAGATATTTTCAACAATAATTTGAAAAAGTGAGATTCAATAGTTTAGTTGTCAGTGTATAATTTGGGTAGAGTAGGTAGGCATTATCTTATTTTATTTTAAATATTTTGTAAGTAGTTAGAAATCATTTGAATCGAATTAGATGCCTAGAATAAGTTGAAATTGGCTTACAAAAAAATAAGTCTAGATTAATAATCCAAAGACTAGTCTTAACTTAATAACGTTAAATGTATTAAATAGTTCTTATGATAATGAGTTGCGTTACATAATAATATTATGCAATTTATTCGTACAGAAAATTTAGAGTTTTCAAACTTTCTAGACGTACATACAAGTAAATATAAATTGGTGTAATTTAGTGCAGTCGTCAAATGTCTTCTATTCAATGAAACGTATGTCCAATTTAAATATTATATACACGTTATAGTTAAGGCGGGTTTCCACTATACACGAAAAATGTTCAGCTATGTCCAACAACACGGTATCGTGGTTAATCGTGTGGTAACTTGACCTAACCAACCAATCACAGCAAAGGATTTGTATGCACGTACACACGTACGTGTATAGTGGAAACCCGCCTTTTTAGTAGATATTTACCATATCTACCATATTTTGTCTATACCTTATTGGTACATAAGTTTACTCTATACATTATATTATACGCGAATAATAAATAATTTTTATTAGAATATTGTCAACATAACGACATAAAAATTGTACATAACTGCAAAACGATGCATAAGAAATTATTTGCGGTAAATATTTAATCTTTTATTGAAACAAAAACAAACACACTTTAAATGAACAACTAACCTTTTAAAAAAAATGTTCAAATTTAGTTTAAGGTCAGAAAGTTAAATAATTTTTGTTGAATATATAGGTTTTTTAAATATAATTTATTATTCTGAATGTAATTATTCATATTACATAAATATGCATTTTTTTTTTATTATTCAAAAAAAATTGATCTTAACAAGTTTCACAAACTCGTTTGTAAAAAAATGTATGTTGTACAAGCGTACACATTTTCTAGATTTTGATAATATTTTTAAGCACATGTATTTAGTTTGAAAAATAAATACTACACGTTTTGTGTTTCTGTAATGCCAATCTGTTTTATTTGTAGCATTTCAGTGAACACAATTATATTATGTCTTATGAGAAGTGATCCGTTAAACCTAAGGCACTCATTATTTCAGAAAATACTAACGCTTTTGAAAATATTTATTTTACATGATCATAAGTAGTTATAAAACAAAATTTTTGAAAATGCATTTTATACTATTTTTGTTGAAATATTTCTTAAGTTTTCTACTCTTTCAAATGAAGGTATACATTTTTAATTTCACATAGGTACTTACGCCAAATATTATTCGGAGAATTTTAATTTTATCAAAATAGAACTTTGGACAAGTAGTTTAGTAGATATAAGTGTTTAAAGTTTAAAAGCACTGTAGTAGACCAGAATTTTGCAGAATACACCTGTACCACTTCGCCATCCACTTGGCTCATCTAAATTTTAAATACTCACGAACTACAAGTCTAAAATTTGAATTTTATGCATCATACTTCAAAAAATATTCTGTTTTGTAATGAAGAGTTAAAAATGTACGATTTCAAAAAGTTTACGTACAAATTATGGTGAAATTTATTGAAATTTTTTAGAAAAATGTTTTTTATTAACTACATAAAATTATGTAAAAAAAAAATTAATAGTTTTGGGAATAACTATGAGGTCTTACGTTAAATGGATCACCCGGTATGTTATAATATACTTTGTAGATATTAATTTGAAAAATGAGCTATTCCGCCATGTGGCGTAAGTCATTAATTTTACTTGTAGCAGATTCAAACTTTTTATACTTTTATTATTAAATTATAATAACTCGGAAATATAATTTAAAATTGTCTGTAACGGCTTTCATAGGGCGGCAAAATGGAACTTGTAACTTTTAGACATTTCACTAATAAATGCACGTTACACTGAACTGCGATAACATTTTTATAATTATTATAAATCGTTAGTTATCTCGTTTAAATCATTTAGATGCGAGGACAAAACAAAATGGTATTTTTAACGATCCGGTGAGCGATGTGATATCTTTATACCGATCACACTAAATATTTTAATCAGATCGTATAAAAATGAAAAATAACAACAACTTAAAATGCTCAGAATCCATTTTTTTTTTATGATTATAATGTTTCTATTCAGACACAATAAGCAGTTCAAATGAAATTAATATATTTAATTAATTTTCCGAATATTATTCTTGGAAATCGTTATTATAATAACTTTTCCGGTATAGGTACCTCGGAACTAATAAATATCCATAAATACATTTGTCGCAGCATAATTATTCCCGGTTTGGACGTCGCAATTGTAAATTCTCAGCCACATTCCTTCTCGGAGTTTTCTTTAATTAATTAAATAAAATATAGGGACAGGTTTTCCGGTTCTGTTAGTGTCTTTTTTCCCGTGTCTGCTCGGTTTCTATCTTTATTATTCACGTGAAAACGACAGTCGTTTTGTATTAATCGCCCGAATAACTCGGTGGGAACAATAATTGTCAGTGTTGTTAGATATGTTCGATTTAGTACCTAAACATACACTTTTTAGTAAGTATTCTTGTAGTCGTATAACCATATAAATATAACCACTCAAGTCACACTAATCAGACTGTAAGTATTGATTTTTACATGTCTCTTGACTTCATTGTTGTTTGTGCATAATGCACTTATTCGGGACCAAACTTTGGCCTGCGTTGTCCAAACTTTCGGTATTCTTGTCAAGGTTTGTCGCCTTTTCAAAGTATCACTTATAGCAAGGAGACGAAGCCTAGTCTATACTGGATGTTATGTATTACCATGCCGTATTCATATCTAAAGACTTATAACACGCTTGGTCGCCTTTGTCTATTCTTCCTGTACTTTCGTCGTAAACACACAACGGAAAATAATGGTCCAGGATGTTCGTCCATATATGCTAATCCGGTTTGTCCGTGTTTAATGTTTATCATCATTATTATTATTATTATTATTAACGTTATTGTTATTATTATTCATCGTTGCCGTCGTGCTCGATCCAGTTTTCAAAAGACCTCATGTCAAGATTAATGTCTTGAAAGTTTCCCCGAAGACAATAAAGGCTGAACCGACTACGCTTAAGTTTTCGTCATACCACTAATTTCTAATATTTTTCGAAAGCTCATGCGTTTCTCTGCATTTAGTTTTTTGTTAATTACGTTAATATTTTGTTGAAACTAATATTTTAGATTCTGAGCGGAGCGACGAATGTATTGATTTTACAATGCTGTATGTTTTTTTTTGTACTTGTGTACCTACATGATTAATAGTAGAAAAAAGCTTCGATATTAAACTTTGAGGGTGGTTTCTTGTAGAATATTGGATTTTATAGTTGGCACGCACTTTTAAAAGGTGAAAATTGAAAATTCCCAGGACTTTTAAAATAATCGGGAAAAACAAAAACAAAAATTAAGAAAAACTGCAATTTATTCTCACACACTCGATTATTGACAATATCAATTTTTTTATTTTTTTCGTAACTCAAAAACAAATAACAGTAATCATTTCATGGAAACTCAAATTGTTCACCAAATATATATACTGGATGCAGAAAAATATCCATAAAATACAATTTAAAAAAAATTTACTCCTTGTACCTATCTATGTTATTTATTTTAGATTCTTTATTTTAGTCAATGAAATGTTGAAAATTTTTGTTATCTTGTTCTTATTCAAACATATTTTATGTTGAGAACATAAAGATTTGGACGTACCTAGGTACTTATAATATTTTAAAATATAAACAATGACATTTTGAAAACATTAAGATTAATTTTAAGCAATTGCCCCAGTGTACAGTAATTCTTTATTGACTCAAAAGTTAGTAACATTATCAATATAAATAAATAAATAATATAATATTTAATATAATAAAACAAAGATTTCTTAAATAATTTATATAACTTACAGTATTACTTATATAGTTATATTGAAATTAATTATTTTAATAGCGATATAAATATGTATATCATAAAAGATACTTAATAATATAGGCTGACAGACCATCTTTGTTTGATGTAATTATTTATTTAAATACTTTTATCGCCTTGAAAGTTTAAAAACAATTATGGCAATTTACAACAAAATTAAATTAACAACATAATTTATAACTGCCAAATAAATGTATTTTTTTATTCATCTTATATTCTAAAAACTTTGATGGTATTATTATTAAATTTCTTAATCTTTAACAATTGTTTTTATACAAGAATTATACAAACAAAATGTTATAAATTATTTAATTTTTTTTTAAATTACAATTTTTCGTTCAAATAATCTTTGGCAACTTTAGACGTTCATTTTAAATTACAAGTTTATCACAATAATAGGTTATAAAATAATTTTAATTTAACGATTATTTTCAATATTAATATCCAAGTCTTAAATAACATTGAGAAGGTTTATATATTAATTTAGAGTATTTCGAGCATACGTACCAATATGTTTAGCGATCATTCAAATTGCTTATAAATAAAATAAATATATTTTATTTATTATTTAATCGATTTCGTTGCACTTATATTCCTATTTAACGTGCAATTAACGGCCGCTGACGGGCCATTATACATTTATTTTTTGTGGTGACATTTACTAATTTAAATTCATGGTATACAACCATGTATTTGAATTAGTTTGGAGGTTGTTCTTTCATATTCAACACAAACCCATCAGACATTTTGATGCTGAAACGTTATCAAATTTCGTTTTTTTTTTTTTTTTTTTTATGTTATTAGAATATCGTGATTGGTGTGACGCCCTTTAAAAGCTCTGAATCGGGTTCTCTTACTACCCGTTTCTCTCACACTTCAGTCTGCCTTGATAAATGTTTACTGGAGTCTCGTACTAAAGGGATAATTGGTCAAGAATAACTGTGCATAATCAACTAACACAATGATATAACAATAATAAATATATATTCTAAAGTATTAATGGTTTTTAAGATAAATTATAATCATAGCCAATACGCGTGATTTGATGAATAGATTGTGACGATATGTAGTCATGTCCATACATAGAATACTATACAACAACGTTAAGCGTAAAATTATTCATCATACATTAAATTGGTAATAGAATTATTTAAATTATTTTGCATGAAATGAATGAATACGTTTCCATTAGGTCCTTCAAACTTTTTGTTTCGTGAATACATTTAACTATGTACCTTTCATTTTTTTTTTTTTTTTTTATTGTCTATCGATCATTGTATTGAGCACTTGAGCACTTATATTTTTAATTTGTTATACCTTTTTTAGTAGATACTAGATAGGTATGGAAAAACCGCTTAGGTACAACAGCAGCGTGCAGTGTCCATAAATTGATGGACAAACTTCTCCACGTGCAGGATACTCGACGGAGGCACGGGATGTGTTCAATACGTCCAAAGAGTCTTTAAAATGGTATTTTTCCATTAGAAAAAAAAAACAGAAAAGAAAAGTGTACCACCCTCGTCAAATCCAACGGAAGACGCATTTGATGGGTATCGAACTAATGGCGTAGTACAACATGGTCAGTAAATTTGAGGGACGACGCTGGACGTGAAATGCGCGTCTTTGCGTGTATAATATTATATTAATTTCATGGGCGAGTCTATTATATAAAGCCATTGTCGACGTCGTACGGCGTGTAAATCACGTCGGCCAAGCGTGACGTCTTCCGGTCGAGAATGAGCATACGAAACGTATGGCTAACGCGTGCGGCGGCGAATAGGTATACATTATTTGTACAGTGTACAATATAATATTATATATAGAACAGGATATGTCCACACCGTGTCTGTTCTCGTAAGTACGACCCTCGTGCAGTCGTTTTATGCAGTATATAACATTATTCTTTGCCGTACTGCAGCCTCGAGTTTAAAATATTATCGTTCGTTTTGAAATACTCAACAGAAATTGATAATTTATGACATTCTGACTATAGTTTTCAAGTATTTCATAAAATATCAGCTCTACAAATTAATATACAACAATATATTTGTATGACATTATACTGTAGGTGGCTGATATGTGATCCATCCGGCATATGGACTTAAAACCATTTTTTAAATTTATATTTTGAAAAAAATTAGTTGCAAATCAAGTGCAATAATAATATTACCTGCGCACAGAGGTTTTGAATTCGTATTTTGCTATATACATTACGTTTCCACTGGGGCACTCAAAAAACCGTGACTACGAGCATTGCATAAAGTTATGCACGAATGCTTGTCGAAAAAAAACTAATATAGGTAACTAGCCTATATATGCAATGTAATACCATCGAGGCGTCGAGTACGTATCGAAACTCAATGGCTATATAAGCCGTTTTTTTTTTAAATATGTAAATGCGTAATATTGTTTTTTTAATACATATAAAAACACTTCAAAAAACGTACATTTAGAAATAATACGTGTAAACACAATAATATGTACATATTTAATTTCTATCCCTGCAATACACGAATAAATATTATATATTATGAAACAAATATGGGAATGAGTACATAATATTATAATGATTAAATACGATATTTTTAATACTCACTTACTGAGAAATATAAAAAATATGATTTATGTTACAAATCTGATTTTAAACTTATAGCCATTAGATAAATAATAATATATACCCTTACATTTAATCATAATTTTAATTTGTAACAATTCTTGAAAAAAAATATAATGGGCCGAAATGAAAATGTTCATATTATGTCAATTCTATTTAAAAATATAAATTTAATCATTAAACGAAGTGCGTGATAAACATTAACATAAAAATTACAAAATGTATCTATACGTATGTAGTAGGTAAATGTTTATGATAAATTTAAATTGTATACCGACGGCACTAGTACAAGTCATGTACAGCTGATCAAATCGAATGAAAATATAATAATAGATAAGGTGCTCTGCTGTACAGTAGGTTACAAGGTCATTCTAGGTTTTTATTATGTAATTTCGTCCAAATTTTAACTTCAATTGACTATAAAAATAAACTGTGATTATGTATTTTTTAGATTTTTTGGTAACAGAATTAACTACTTACGTGGAATCTTGTTTTAAAATTTCAATAATTAGATATAAAATTTGAACATTTTATAAGTTATTAACTACAAAATAATAATTAAATTTTAAATTTGATACATTTTCTCAAAATTAGAACTTTAAATGCTTATAAAAAAAACTGTGACTAAGGATTTTTAATATTTTTCATCTGCCTTTGAAAAAAATATACTAGGAACCTTCTATTAAATGTTCATGCTTTTTTAACCAACAAATAAAATTTTATTGATATTTTTAGAAAAAAACTAAACAAAAATGGAAAATGAAAATGAAAATGTTCCTAAACAGTTCAAAATAAATCATAATATTTTAAAAATTTTATCATGTATAGAAAATGCATATGTAAACAACCAGTGAAAATGTATACATTCATTTGGTGTGAGTTACACCAAAAACAAAAATCAATTTTGTGGAAAACCGATTTTGCGTAAGAATTCCCGTTTTTCTTTAATTTGAATGTGGTTTTTCCTGGCGCTTGTGAAAACTATTGGGAATTTTAAAATTTTACTTTCAAATCGCATCAACGGTATTCCATTTTCAATCGAACAAGATACTGAAGTTGAAAATCGAAGCATTATTTCGACTACTTATCGTGTACACAGACACAAAAATTAAAAAATAAAAAAATTATAAAATCTCCTTATCATAAATAGTCCTTTAACAATAATTAATGTTTATAGTTTATTAAGTTTTTCCGTTGTATATTAGTTCAAATTTTATAAAAATGTATACGAAAATGCTTATGAATTCATTTCATAGCAATGATGGTAAAAAATTCTCAAGTCGTACCGCTCCGAGAACCAATCATAAATCGTTTATAATTGTTTTACTATTAATTATAGTTTACAAGTATACAATATATTAATATAACTATTTTGTTCACAATATAATGTGATATAAGTAATTTTGAATTTTCTTTTCTCTTAGATAAATGGGAAATGTCAGATACACCACTCTGTGAAGGTGGACAGGTTCAAATCGTCAAGCACATCTTCTTTATATGCTGTCTAACAAAATATGAAGGAAAAACAGAAGGGCTCCACAAAGGCGACACTTAGGCACAAGAGTGTCTACGTAGCCTAGAAGTTCGCCTCTAGAGATTAAAATAAGATATGTGTCTGTTTCATTGTTACTAATTTTGATACCCTCAAAATTACATGTTACATACCTCCAACATTTATGTACCAATTTATTTATATACTATACTTGTACATCTTATACTTTAGGGTTTTGTATAATTCATATACCTAATATGTTTTTTTCAGCTATTAGTTATAGTAAGTAAAATATGAGTATCCAGTCAAGTATTTGTTATTAATTGTTATTTAGTTGATGTTTTTAAAAGTTTACGTTTTTTTTCACCAAAAAAGGCCGTAATATGAAATAAAAAAAATCACCATTAAAATATTATTACGATCTTTTATATTTTAAATCGTCAATCACTTCGACTATGTATTGACACGTGAATAATATGACTTGGGTTTCAACCTTACCTGTCTTAAAAATGACGCGTATGGGCCGGGGAATGAAAAAAATACATCTCGTCGAAGCGACTGCACTAATAATATTAACATCAAAATCATATCATTATATTATTGTACTTCGTGGCAGAATGAACGAGTCACTCGCAATGGACGACCATCGCAGGATGACAATCGGCGTAATCACCAGATATTGTTGTCAGAGCAGCACAGACACGACGTGTACAATATTACAGTAGGTATACAACATAATAATAATAACCTAACCGGACTTGGCCCGGAGCGAATGACGTCCGTTCACCCCGATCGGTCGCATGGCGCTTAATCGAGTCGAACCCCAAAAACACGACCGACCGATTTTCACTTGTACTCGCCCCCCCCCCCCGCACAGGTATTAGCCCGGAAACTGCACCGCGACCGGCAACCCCCTCCGAAGCCTCCCTACATGTACCGCTGTCACCACAAACCACACGCGTACGGCGTGTATACCCGATACAGTTGTAGGTGGTCATGTGATATATATATAAATTATATTATATTGTACAGAAACTATACCACGGTCGTCGTGCAGTCGATTGCCGCCCGCCGTCACGTCCGCCCGCCGTTCGACCTCCCCGGCGTCGTTCGACCGTCGGCCGCCCGGGTGTGACGGCTTAATGGAAAATAAAGCGGAGAACAAATGATTTCGAATTAAAAAAAAAAAATCGGATTTATTACGAGCAGCGTGTACTGCGAGAGGCTAGAAAAAAAAAAAAATCGCGAGCGACAAAAATAATATAATAAACGCCGTCGTCAACGGGGTGTGGCGTACAACCCGACGTACATAAATCACCGGTGCCGTGAAAAAAAAAAAATAAAAATATTCGAAGCGAAAACGATCGGATCGAAAACGGACGAGTGCGAAATTTATACGATTAAATTTGGTAAAAGTTTGCGTTTTATGAGTGGTTTGTGTCCGTGTGTGTTTAGCTGTTACTTTTATATTATTGATACGGAATTACAAAATAAATACGTATATATTTTAATATATTATTTCATGTTCAGTTTTTGTTTTGTTGTAATACTATTATTGTTAATGGGTGTTTAGATACTGCGACCTCGACAGAATACTATTTTGTCATGCAGAACACGTTAAAAGCGGTACCATACAATTGTTTTCCTCCCTTTACTCTTACGATCACACTAATCATATTGTTAAATTTATTCGTTAATACTGTCTACAGATTTTCACTAAATATTATCACCTACTTAATTATATATTTTTCAAAGTATATTTAAAACGGGGTTACGAATGGAATGACGCAATTAAAATTACGTTTATAATTATTCTTATTCAATAATAATAATATAAACAAACTTGAAATAATATCCAATATACTTAACAATGTTTATCCTATAGGTTTTTATTTTGACATCAAACAATAATATTGTTCGTTTAATATAAGAACTCAATACCAGGCTCTCAGAATAAAAATTCAAATTTGATTCAGTAGTGTAATTCAATAGGGGCTATGACAACTGTTTTCAGTATTGTCTTAGTCACGTGGATGATATTAACTATTTGATGAATATTATCCGATAGTCGGGATTTTCTTAAAAGTCTTAATTATAGTGTGAAAATTACTGTTTTCAAAAAGATAAATACTAGTAGAAGTTAGAAGAAGAAAATTTAGCAATTTCTTTATTTTTTTCAATGCTCTAGATTTTATGGTGAGCACTTCGCACAGATGTCGTCAGCGTCTTTGAGTGTAAGTGTTATTTTGCTAACACAATAAAGGTTGTAATACGGGGGAATAACAGGGATCGCAGGCGAGATACCGTTTGCCGTTTATCGACCTTTAGAGAGACACTTCAAGTCCGAAATATTAGAATCGTATGGCCCCCTCTCCCACCCCCCCCTCTCATGCTATTACGGTCGGCCCAACTATTGTTTTTTTTTTTATCGTCCTGCATAAACGTCATTGGACCAGCGTTCATACACGCTTCGGCCAAACGATACATTCGTTTAGTTTTTATTATTCCCCCCCCCCCTCAGCAACCAACGGTGTTCGTACACGTGGACGTTATACCTCTTTACCATGGCGATCAACCGTTAAAATACAAGAAACAAACTGCTTGCGATCCGTAGTAATCCCACTCGGCGGTGCAATAGCCGAAGTGGCCAGGAATTAGCCTAATATTTTTGTTCCAACACCAAAAATCGCGATAAATACTGAGTTTTCGACAAGCCTGGGTAAGTTAGTGATTATTTTTAATTGAGTGCAGTCAAGTTGATAAACTTTTGATAAACATTTTAAAAAGTTTAAAGTTAATAGTTATCCAATTTTTTTTTTCAAGTTAAAAGTTATAAGGAAACTGAAAATTAACATATCAAGTTAAATTGTTTTTTTTTTTTAATGCATAAATACCTAGCCAGTAATATGGTTTGAAATGATAAAAAGTAAATGCTCATGCAATATGCATCACCAATAATAGTTGTATTATATTTATTATTTAGTTATTTATAAAATATCAACGTAACTTATGTTCGACTAAGAGTACCTTGTTATTTATTAAGTTTACAACGATAAAAATCAGTCAAGTTAAAAATTAAGTTATTGAAAATTACATTTAAAAAATGTAAGTTAAGTTAAAGTTAACTTAAACGTATTAACCCATGATTGGTTTTTAATACTATGCATTTTGAAAAACACTAGTTTTTTTTATGTGAATTCACATTTTAATTCTTTAAAGATTGAATATTATAACAAAATATTAGGCATTAGGGAGGAATTCTTAAAAGAAAATCTTTAATTTTTTTTTGTTTTAAAGAAATTTGAGTTTTTAAAGAATAACGTGGGTGATATCGACGAAGGCACATGACATGTCAATGACTGCTATGGTTGTAACTTGTAACAGATGAGGTAAACCACGTTTTTTTCTCTTATGTATCTGACAAATTCTCACGAAGCCCCTTGAATCCGAGACACACAGTTTCCATACTTCTGAGATATAGGTATAATAGAAGAACCATGGAAACCAGAAATGGCTGAAAGTCACTGCGGGGGACTATTAATATGGAAAAAAAATGGAGACAGTGAATTCATACGGCACGTCGGCCAACGCTTTGAGAGACTACTGGATACATCGTGTAAATGTCTACATTTTTACTGCACAGGTCACAACTCACAATTACGGTTTTATGAAACTATAACCAAACATATTTTTACAATGGTGAACAGTCAGGTTTAAATATTTTGAAGATAAAAGTAAGGTCCTATATAAACAATAATTTTTATCGGTAAAATCAATTGCAAGAAAATTAAGTAAATAAATCAAGGCTTGAAACCGATATTTGATACCGATTTTGAATACCGGTTAAAATCGTTAAAAACCGAAAACAAAATCGAAAAAAACCAATACCGGTAATCAAAACCGAAATCGAAATCGGAAAAAATAAATACCAATATCCAAAACCGAAATCGAAATCAGGAAATATATTTTTGGTTCAAGCCCTGAAATAAATAGCTACTAGTGATAGATGACTTCCAACAGTGGTTATTCAAAATTTAAATGATTTCATGATATTATAATAGTTATCTCGTTAAGTATATTTTAGTTCAGTTTTCCTCTTTTTCACTAAGGTATTTGTTTCTATTTTCAATTCATTATATTTTCGTACAGCTAAGACTATATTAAACATTAAAAGAGTTTACAAAGCGTTTAATATGCTAGAGCAGAGGTTTTGTTAATATCAAAATAATTTTTAGTACCTGTATTCCCAACAAAAAGAGTAAATTTGATAATGTACATACTAATAATAAATAACGTAGGCACAAACTAAAACACGTGGTGAGAGAAGCCATCCATTGATATCACCCTTTAAGACAGAATTTATTTATTTATCACACTGGTTAATTTAGGAGGTTACGACTTACAGCACTAGCATCTTTTGAGGAGACGACACGACGTGGTATGGAGGTTAGCAGGAATAGTGAGTGACATTAGATGATAGATAATAGGATTTAGATGGTATTGGAGTTATATTGAGTGAAACCCATTGTAGTCGATTTTGGCTAGTTGGTCAACAGTATCAATTTTTAGGTCCTCGAGTCATTAGTAAAAAAAAAAAAAAAATTAGAAATCAAAAATTAATAATAATAATTTTATGTTAATTGCAAATTATGTTTTTTACATTTGATAAGATAAAAAGTGTTGTTACAGTTTATATATTTATCATGGTAGTATAGTATATATAACGTGTAAGGGTGTAGCACAAGCAAATATTACTGAATAAACCAAACACTGTATCGTTATAATTTTTGTTCTCACCACCTACTAAAATACATTTATAGGTAATGATTATTATTACCTAAATGGTAATATTAAAATTTAAAATGATACTCTGATTTCCGACCAAACATTACGTATAAAATCATATTTATTACTGAACTAGGTATATTTTATACAATTATAATATATGTTATATATTGTATATTACATTAGTGATTATTAATTTATTGATGTTATTATTGTTGATTTTCTCTAAATATCCATGTTTATTTCTATTCTGCAAGTACAATACATTTTATTTTAAATGCTTCCTCTGTGGTACTCAAGTGATTTATGATATTTTTCAATAAACCATAGCATAAATGGTTAGTAACATTACAATTAATAATAACGTCTAGCTGACCTACTTGCTATAAGCTCTTTAATACGTTTCTGGGAATGGGTCTTTTTAAAAATTATTGAATTAAAATAAACCAAAAGACCTACAAATCAGCCAAATGGTAATAGCTATAAATAAAACCATGAACTCTACGTATAAATATAATAGGTATGAGCAGGTAACTTGCCATCAATATTAATCTTTATAGCGAACGGTGCCACGCAATATTATTATTTATTATGAGAATTATTTTATTTACTGATTATAAAAAAAAATATTAAATATCATTTCTATATTATAAGTCAATATCATAACTTATATAAATGATAGGCATGACATATATCTGAAATTGGTTAAAAAATATTTTATGTTTCAGAGAATATTATTACCTCTTTTACAACTGTAGTAATGTAAAAATAGTCCAAGTAACATAAAATAAATATATTTTCGACATTTCACTCGAAGGTTTTAAGTACTGTATCATTTGAATGGATAGCTGCTCTTATTGGGGCTCTTAATTTTGGTAATTTAAACATTTTGCACTTTCAAATTATCCATTAGACTAAGTCGGTCGAGGCTCTCTGAAGTACCATCATATTGTACAAGAGGGAGCGTAGATTGTGACGGGAGACTGTACTCGAGTTCATCTTGTGGCGCCAGCGTAAAAGTTTTTCCCGATACTCTAATGTCATGTGGAAAATTCCAAAGCAAATAGTAACCAAACGCACAATTAAAGGAAAAAAACTAACACGTTCTGACAAAATTCATCACGGGATTTGTTTTTAACGTACGATGGGGGAAAACAATGAAGTGAACACAAAAAAAAAACCCCATAAGAATTCGAACGAAAACAAAAAGAACGACACAGCGCAGGCCACAGACAATAAATCTCAACAGGAATTTTACGGTCGGTCGGACTGGATCGACCCTTCTCGGGCTCTGCTTACGAATTCATATCACACCGTCTTGGCCTGAGAAAGGCTAAAACCTTTATGTCTTTATAGGAGTTTATTCCGCGAGAGTCGGTGGGGAAAACGACGAGCGGGACGTTATAAACGACCCGATAAAAGCCCACACAGCAGCTGGCAAAAAAAAAATTAATTATTATTAGCCGTGTATTGGTATGCCGGACGCGCTTTTTAACAACTGTTCCCTCAATGTTGCACCCGAGCACGACGTCGCAATCTCCAGTGGATCATATATCACTGGTTTCGAAATGAACAAAGAATTAAGAAACTACTCGAAATTAAGCGTATTGACCTTAATCGTTTTCGGGCAACGTCCATAGTTTTTGGAGCCATAATGATCGTGGAGTTAAATATAGTCCTATAAAAAAACATGGACCACGAAAACTCGATCAGACATATTTTATTACACCTTTGAAGTCTACTTTAGGTATGGTAAAACATTATTATTGAGTGATGAGCCAATAGCTAAGTATAGGCATTCAATTGATCTATCGGCTAAAACTAAGAAAATACAAATTAAAAGAACATTAAAAAAAATAAATATAGTTTGTAGGATTAAATCCCTAATACGTAATACCCTTAGTTATATTTTATTATGATTCAAAAAATGGCTTATCTAAGACTTAGTATAATATACTTAGATTGGCTTAGTATAAAATAATACTTAGTATTTTTTTATTTTACTGAATCTATATTAATAAAGAAATTCAAGTAAATTTAATATTAGTTAATGCAAAATTGTCTTTAAATTACTGAAAAACAACCTGATGAGACTAGCGATATTTGTTTTTCATATGGATTTTAATAATAATTAACTAAATCACAATCTCATGCCTACTTTAGAAATCATTGAATAAAAGTTATTATTGAGAACTTTATAGGCCTGATATGTTTTATTTTATAATATTATTACTATTTTTTTTTTTTGTGGTTCAGGTTTCAACAACTGAGGTCATTAGCCTGGGGTACTGTTGGGGAGGGTACTGTAGGTTTTTTAACACGTGTGAGAATGTGTGACAAGGATTTGTCACTAAAAATCCCGTGGGTCACCCATCCGTGGGACCTAGTGACACCGGCCAGTGCGTACACTCAGAACGGGTTTTGTAACTAAATGCACACACCGAGAAACTATTTTATTATTATTATCAGTAAAAATATTTTTAAATAAGCTAGAAAACCTAACAACAGTATAATTCACAATCTCCGTATGTTATAGTAAACATTTTATAAAAACTAAATCACGCTACTCGATATTTTCCTCTAAGAGGAAAATCTATGAATCATAAATATGGTTTTGTAAATAAGTAATACCATGACAACAAAATTAGTTAAGAAAATCGGTTAAAAAAAAAAAATCGGTAAGAAAAATAAAATATCTGTTCCCGTTCCTAAAACATATTTACGTTGATATAATAACATTATGAACTGAAAAATAAAACAAGCATCTCAAAATATCTGATTTATCCAATATTCTTTTAATTTCGTTTAATTTATTCAAATCGTGAATACTATTTGATCGATTAATAGTATGTTGTCATACATTTTTCAATTAAAATGTGCAAAAAACAAACTTCTTACTATTTTCTAACTTGAAATAACTCATAACATTCCTATTTAAAATATTTTCAGCAACAAAAATAATGCCATCATTTCTAACGTCCTTGGTCGAAAATATTATAATGTGTTGCTATGGTGAGTTAGGATACGTAAAAGACAAAAACAATCTCTCACAAAACAAACTTTTTTAAGTAAAGTCAAGAGATTTGGCACGATTCCTTTTAACAACAAAGGCGTTTATAGTTTGTACGCTTATAATAATATATCTTTCTATTCCATGCACTAATAAATTGAATTTTTTTATGTACATTTTTGATTTTATAAAAAAGTACAGTCTGCCCTTCCTTTATCTACAATACGCAGTATGAATAGACATTATTTCATGCATTATAGAATTAGATACCTATCCAACAATTGGGATAAAAATACAAATAATAAATATTTTTTACATTTAATTTAAATCATTAAACAAATTAAAACTCATGTTTGCCAACATTTAAAAGTACATACAAATTAGATACATATTTGTATTTAGCTTTTTGTCGATTTTCAGTATAAAAGGACATCACATTTCAAACACTTTTTTTTTTTTTAAATATCATGAAAATTGATAAAACATGAATATTATTCTAGTTAGTAAAATACGAATTTTTACCCCTGCCTTCATCAAACCTTTATTGATATATATTTTTCAAATTTTAAATTATCAATACTAAGGGCTGTAAATAATTTATATTATGTTTGTATTAATCAAATACCCATTCACTATGCATAATAAGCATAATATACATCATACTTATAAAGTCGATAGTTTAAATATGTTGGAATTATTTGTAAAATTGATTATACGAATAAATATTTATTTAGTGTGTTTATTGCGTAAAATATATTAAGGTGTAACTGAAACAATTAAAATAATGGGTCGCCATTAATGACCTCTAATCGACCACATCACTAAATTGGACCCTCATAATACGCTGTACAAATTTTTTTTTATCAGGTTTAAATACGATATTCATTTTTGGACACTTACCATCTGGTACAGCGGACGATGCCATCAAGAAACCGACGCAAGCGGCCCCCGTGCCATGACCCATTAATGTTACGTTACTAGGGTCACCACCAAATACTGCTATATTCTCCTGTATCCAGTGCAGGGCTGCTATTTGGTCCATGAGACCGTAGTTGGACGGTGACTTGAGGTGCTGATTGGAGTTGAGATTTAAAAAACCTAAAAAAAAAAAATATATACAATCTCACATGAATAATATAAAACAATAATAATAATACCTAATAATAATAATAATAATAATAATAAAAAGAGATAAACGGGGACAATGCAACATTGATTTACAGCAAGCAGACACGAGCTTAAATCCGGCAGCCATTTGTTCATGATGTACACTTAAGATCCATGGAAAGGGCTGGGGTAGGGGTCTGAGGAGGAGAGACGAAAGTCTTTTAGTTGATACGGTCGAGGGAGAGAGAGGAGTCAGTAGGAAGGAGGTTTGTTCCATGTTGAGCTCCTTTTTCCACTCTCCCAGGCCCGTTAAAGTGTAGTCTTAAAGGGCGGATGTGACTTTAAGACGGAGAGAAACGCTACACATAATCCATGACAATAAATGCTTCTGGGAATTCGGCTCAGTAGATGGTTACCAGATGATATCGATGAATGACGACGGCGACAATTGACGAGAAAGATATTTTTAGCAAATTGCTCTTGTTTGTTTTTTACTACTGTTTATTTTTGTTTAGATTATTAGAATTTAAAATAGCAGTAGGTATTCCTACATAAACTTGACGATTTAATAGACTTATCATTATGACAAAATAATTGTTTGTATCTTATAATAGACTGTCTTAACTGAATTATTGTACATTGTTTAATTATTGCTGAAAGCTACAACAATCAGGTTAGACATTATAAGTAATATAACTATATTAATACTGTATGTCTGTATGGAATATGAAATATCAATAAGTTTATTTTATATGGAAAATCGTAGTAGGATATGTTGTTTTATATACTATAACACTGTAAACCAAGTTGAAAGTTTCATCAGTGGGTGGGCTTCTTTCCCCAAATTATTAATTCATGTTATTTGTTACTTCTAATCACACTTATACTTATTATGTCTAGGTATAGATAGTATATATTCTTCTAAAAATAAAAAAAAAATAAAAAATTTACTATAACACAATTGGTTGCCGACTGCCGTATGTATGCATGATACGGAGTTTTAATTGACATTTTGTGTTAAACATAAGTTGTTTACATAAAATAGGTAAACAATGCATACCTATAGTGCCTATTATCAATTATTATACTGTATAATATTATATGATTATAGCAATTTATATATTTGAATTCATCGATAAGATTCTAATCATTTTTAAATGTACCTAATAGGTAGGTACTTATATTTGTTTTGAAACTGATTTGATGGATTGGAAATAAATAAGTAGCTTGCAAATTATTGTTAAATCATTCGAATAGAATAAAGCACATGCTCATGAGTTTTGATATAGATTATTAGGTTCAATTGGGTAGATTTTTTAAATCACGTTATTTATAATTTAATCTAATCGGAGTTTGAAGAAATAACATAATGTGTAATATTATAAAGCTACAGACATTTAAAACAGTCAATCATTCGTGATATACCACCAACGTCAGTCTGCAGCATGGTTTGATTTTATTGGAATATTTATGCATTGGATTATCAAAGTTAGGCTGCAAAATCCATCGCGCATTTCAACTGACATTAATTTATGTTAAATCAATGATGGTTGACACGATATCAGCATTTGCGTTCTGTAATCTAATTTCGTTTCATTTGTGATGAGTTTGGTAAGATTTTTGACAAGTTCTTAATAATGTTACATGCCAATTATTATAATATTGCATCGTTCAGTATAAATAACTACTATTGCGTTTGTAAATGATCATAATAGTGATCATCAGAGATGTAAAAGATGGGTGTTGTCACGTCGTATAGTGTCATCGCATAATAAGATATTATACATTATAATACAATATGTAATGTGTTTAATAACTATGATAACAGAGATGTAAAATTTACAAATTTTTGAATGTGCATATTTTGTGAAAATAAGTTGATCACTAATAGCTATAATTATTAAAATCATTATTTTGATCCATGAATTACAATGATTGATTATTGCCAATGTTCTTTATTGATTTCTAAAAACTTTCAAAATACAAATTATATAAAGGATAATTTTGTTTTTCATAGTTCATCATAAGAAGCAAATAAAATAAATGTTCAATATAATTGAATGATACTTAATAAACACATTCCGAAATGCGACGTATAAAATGCTTTCAATATAATAATTATATTTAATCATTGTATATTTAAAATTGTTACTAATCATCTTGATCGTTCTTAAATCAATGTAAACGAAAACTTAGTTTTTTATTTCTCCGTTATTTCAAGCAACGACATAAAACTATGTTTAAATTGCCAAAAACTTCGTCCAATGTCCATTTCCCTTAAAACGAAACTCATTTAAAATTTAGATTTTTAAAACACTTAATATTTAGCAACATCTTTATAAAAACTTTTTTCAATTTATTCTATGGTTTTTAAAGCGTGCCAAAATAATAGAATAATAATGACATAAAATGAGTGTTTTATTTCAGAATATATTTTTTTTTTGGAGATTTTTTTGAAACGGACATAAGATAAAATCTGTATTATCATAAATTACAACTGTGGCCATAAATCCTAGTAAATATTGACGTACAGATATTATTTGACATATATTAAACGCAGTATGAGGTAAAAAAATATTACAAATAATGGGTAAGAATATTAATGGAAGTAGGTATAGTAAAGTTTTAGTAATTTAAATATAATGTTTTATTTTCGTATACCTATAAATAGGTGTATAAGTAGTTGAAATAAAACTGAACCATTATGATAATACTATAATATCGTAATTTTAAATTGAAGAACTGTTTTTAGTACTTGCTTGCGTATATGGCATGCAATTTTTATTAAACATAATATATAATGATGCAATTCATATTGAATGGATCAAAATAGTAAACATAGAACACAATAATGCATCGAGTGAATAAACAATACGAAACTAAAGTTTGCTGATATCGCACAGTTGTATATTGTAATAATAATAATAATAATAATAATAATAATATAATCCTGAACGTACATACGAGCATGCATGCGTTTTGGTTAGGTATAAATTACGAATCAAATTCAATTATAGATAGGTAGGTATTGTAGTGTACAATTAATGGAAGTCACTTCAACTCTATACATACGAGTCTAAAGATTTGCCGAGAGTTTCACAGATAAAACTGAACTGGACGTTCAGTTAAAGAAAACCAAACGATATTAATATGATACATTGTCAATAACAATAATGTTGCAATTGCAGTGGTCCTCGCTTACTTTGTTGAAAACTAATTGAATAAAGGATCAGATATTCCATCGGTCATGATGAGCTAGGTATAACATGACTGCGCCCTACGGAAATATGATTTCTTGTCTACATGTAACAGAATGTTACCAAGGAACTTTTCTAAAGGAGTGTTGTGAAATTGAATTTGATTCATTTAACGTTCATTATTCATCGACCCCAATATAATTTCGATTTAACTGATATATTCACTTAATCTGCACAGAGCCCGAAATGATTCAATAATCGTCTATAGTCATTGCAGTACCTAACTTCGTTCCAAGTTTTGTGATTAATTTAAAAACAACACAGCTGTTTGCGATCGATTTTCAATATCATATTAAATTGTTATGATCGTATTTAGTGTAAGTTTTAATAAAAGATTAATTTTAATAGTATACAGTACCCATTGAAATATTGACAGGCCCAATGATGAAACTTTTGAGCAATTTAATGTGTACAGTAGTAATGTGTTGCAATCAATTCTGCACATTACATTTTGTATTAATTCATTTATTTTAAAGTTGAAATAATTTCATTTGCATTTCGCGTTTAACACTCAAATAAACTGCGGCCGACCAATCGTCGGGTAAACGTCAATAGAATTGATAATCACGAATACAATAATAATTTTAGTATGATAGGTGACAGCTATCAATTTTGACGATGCGTGTTGACTATAATTTATACTAAACTAGTATAATATAATATTATTGTGACATAATTGTAGAATTTTAAAATTGTAGGAGTAATATAATAATATCATAAGGAATTAGTATAATTTATTTGTATATTTGTTAAGACACGATTTTTTTATTTAAGATACACCGCTCTTACTTTTGCTGCAAGTTTTTCATGCATGGTATAATAATATAATACTATAATATAAGGTATAATATATCGAACATTATGCGAACAAGTTTTGAATAGAAATTTGCAACTTTATAGGACATTCAACACAACTACAGCGGATACAAATGTTTCAGTGGCAATGGCACGGGCAACGAAGAACTATCTGGGAAGTGTTCGGAACGAAATTACTTTGTTATCATAAATCTTTATTTTCCCAAACTAAAGTCTGCTACGGAATAAAGTAGGAGGATAAACAAGATCATGACGACTGAGTTATAATAAATTTAAAAAAAAATTAAGAAAGTAATATTTTTAATTAGTTAAACTTTTTAATTTACGACCGTTTCCTCGCAATAATTTTAAACGTTATTAATACTGTAAAATATCTTGAACATACTAATTTATTTCTATTACTAGTATACATATTATTATAAGTGATTTTTTCTTGGGTACGGTAGGTAGAGGGGGGGGGGGTTGAAGACATGTACGGCAACCAGACTCATTACCTTTAATTTTTTTTATATCAATCAAGATTTTTAGTAAATTATGAACGAATGTATTTGTTGTAAATATTATGAGGGGAGCCCCCACAAATAAAAACCACGTATATTCGAACATATCATAATAATATGATAATGACCCTTTATCATATGTTTTTTGTTTAAATGTGTATAATAAATTAAATATATTTTATAATACTAAAAAGTTTATACATTTCAGGTGTAATTTTATTATTGTAAATTATATCAACAAGAAAACACTAAGAAAAAATTGTTTGTCAAAATATATAATATTATTAGGTTTAAATAGGATGGTTAAAACAATAAAAATATTTATTGATAAAAAAAAATGCGAATTACAGCCTATTATTTATTCCTACTCACAGACAATATTTTATTTAAGAAAATAACATATTTTATACTATAACTATTATATACGTTTTATTTCAGATGCATAAAAAATTGTGTACTTAAGGGAGTATTACATTTTTAACATGTTTATTTCCGACTGACATCTATAGGTACGTATATATTGTTATTTTTTTTTTTAGTTTTGAAACAAGGGATTACTAAATATATAAGTTTTGATGGTAAAAATTAGCATCTAAAAACAAAAAGTTGAAAACTTCTATGCTTGTTTACCAGCAATAAAAACACAGTCCATTCGCTTTTTAACGTCACAAGTGTGCGTTTTGTGCTAGAGACTCTTGTAAAGTAGTGTAATGGGCATATAACCATTATATTAATGTAGATACATTAAGTATAGAGAGATAATTGATATACAAGAACAAACAACATCAAAAAAAAGTATATAATAATATGATAACGTCAAACATTTCGTTCTTAACTTTTGGTCTGTATTAATCCATTAAAGAGAGTGCTGACGTTGTTGTAGTAAATACACAATGATTATAATACTATATTACGTTACCTATTATATGACTTATGTATGATTAAAAAATAGAGTAGGTAACCGTGAACTATGCGATAAAAAAAATTTATTGTAAGAATTTAATATTATAATGGTATGTTGACGATATATGCATATTATTATACGTTAACATTATATTTTTCTCTGTAATTTTCATTATTTTCTCAAAAATCTGTTTCCGGTTTATAGATATATATGTTTGTGGTATACTTTTGTCTTACGTCTTTTACTAGCCTACAAATGTTAGACAAGAAAAAAGAACGACACTGTGTTCTATAACCGATTATTATTGGCTATTAATTTAGCATTCTTGATCTGATTAGAATTATTGGGAGTGTCTGTGGACGACAAGTGCGTAAAGTTCAAGTTGTTTTACTCGGGACATCATTGATTTTCTAATATAAGCCTGAGCAGATTCCATTATATAGGATGGCAGAGACATTACATCAAATATAGCCATACGTAAGACAAATGCCGAAATGTTCTTATACATATAAACGGGTGCGACCTGCCGAACACATCCACGTTCCTTACAATAAAACATAATATTATTATTCCATTATTGTGCACCAGTTTTTGTGTTTTGAAGTGCGACTCTAAATGAGAACTCACAATAAGCGCGATTGTTTTGTTATTAAAACGATAATGACCGAAAAAGTTCCATGATAATTATTGCCCGTTATCTAATTAGTTTCCGGTAATTTGTCGTCGCGGTGAAGTTTTTAAGCATCGTTATCCCTGGAGAAATGAAACGAAAGCTAGGGTAACAGACATATAAGGCATTGCAAATCATTTTCTTTTACGCATCCGAAGCGAAATGAAAACGAGCTTCTTTTTCACCTAAACAGTGTATTCTCTGGAGGGACACGAAAACGCGCTTTTCAGAGATAGGATTTCACAGGGAGTGTATATATATATATATATATATATATATATATATATATACAATGACTGGGATTGGGTTCTATTAGAAAAAAAAAAAAGAGTAAGAAAAGGAAGTCGGAAAAAAGCAATTACTCGTAACAAGAAAACGGACGGCGTGAAGCTAAACGGATAAATCAATGGCAACCGCCCAACAACTGTTTGGAGACGATTGTTGGACTATCATTCCTGTTGGATATCAACTCAACTGCTATAAAATGATATATTATTATTACCGAAAATCACATAAAACCGTGTAGGTAAACGTCTTAGATTTTCAGCGCTCTGATGAATGTATTGATTTTTAGAATTGAAAAAAAGTAGTACATTTATATAAAATTAGAGAAATCGCTCAGAAGTAAGGATAATGGGTAATAATTAGTGTTTACTTTATCCATTTTTTTTTTTATTTAGCTTACTTGATTATTTTTTAAGTTATACTAAATTCCAACTAAATCTAATTTTCTATCAGAAATCACACTCAAAGTTAAAGATTGTAGAATTTGTTCTGCTCTATAATGCGAAGACAGATAAAAAAACACACACACTTTTTTAAAAAGAAAAATTTGATCCTGCATAAATTTAACAATAACTAAAAAAAAGTTTGACGAATTAAAATATTTATAAATACTTAAAAAAAAATACTAGTTCCAAAATATTTTTAAAATCATAAAATATTTAGCAAATGATAATATAAATATATTGTGCATATTTAAAGTTAATAGTTCTTAATTTTTGGATTAGAACAAAAAAAAAATTAATTTTGTCAAAAACAGTATCTGTTTAAAAATGTCCACTTTTTCTTAAATTTTTGTTATTTGTTTTTACCGATAACTTTGAAAGTATCAGTGATAGTTTGACCTTCCAAAGTACTAAACAGATCCAATTTACCAGCAGAAACTTTTCAGAAGTTGCAGAAGATCAGAGAATTTTTAAACTTTAAAAAGTGTCTTTAGACAAAAACGAAAATAACAGCTAAATCGAAATTTGAACAACTTATCCTCATAAACAAAATAAAAATAGGTAAGTACTATAATATTTATATTCTTGTAATTATTAAATTCAGACAGTTTTTTTTTAAATGTAACTGATCAAGCATAATTCATTAATTTTTTTTTACAAGTTTTTGGGAAATTGAAAATTAATTTAAGTATACTTTAATACCATTTTGCCAATACTTTATTTATATGTTAAAGGGGTATACACTACTATTTCAATACAAATTAATTTTTTTCAAATGACAACCACTAATTTTCTTTTTAATCTATCAAGAAGGGTATATTTTTTTTTTGGAAAAATCTGATATAATATTATATAAATTGAAATTTGAAGGAGTAGTATTTGTATTGAGTTCTATTATAAGCAAATTAGATAGGTAGAAGCTGAATAAGATTAGTTACCTGGCTATAATTCAAAATTGAAATATTGATATTTCCTGAATATTAATATGTGTGAATTCTGTGCATATTCATTCGTACTTATTATTATACCCCTTGTACATATTTTATTGTTGTTCTAATTTACTCAAAACAGGGTATGCACTATACATTTATAAATCTAAATAATAATTTATTAGTTTACGGCACAGACAAGCTATATTGTTTAATATGACTAAATCTATTAATTAATTAACTAATAGTAAATTATGTAGATAGGCACTTCTGTTCCGAAGTTGCATTATCTTCTCGTATAAATTTAATTTTGAAATTACCATTAAGGACCATAAGAAAATGTATTATAACGCGGTATAGGTACACTTAATGTGACTTATTGTGACCGTATTGAAATATTGAATAGGTTATAAAAGGTATCCTTGCTTCATATTATAATACGTATATGAGTAATAATGATTATAGAAAAACAAAACTAATTTATTTATGATACTCGGTCCTAAGCAACTATATTAAAATTTAATATGGTATAATATGTCTGTGAAAAAATAATTGGCAACAAAACGTATTCAAATTAAGTTAAATATCATACCAACTCTTATTCTTTGAGAATTATTTCATATAATTTACGGATTGTGTTCAAGAATACTTCAAAAGTAATGTTTAAATAGATATGTATATACAATCATAATATAGGGTATAATACAATGTATTTATATATATTTTTTTTTTATTAATTTTAAATTTTAAAACTATTATTATTATTATTTTTAATACTACTTATAATTTATTATTATAATATTTATGTTTTTATTAACCTGTAATTTACAATTATAAATTTAATTCTTTGAACAATGTGATGATTGAATATTAAAACCATTTTATTAATTTGTTAGCATGTTTATTTTTTGATGCAATTTTCCAAAAAAGTATTATCATATTAACAAAATACAATAATGAAATATAAGTAGAACAAATAGAATTTATAAAATCCAGCTAGTGAAAATAATCTTGGTGATGATCTTATTGACATCATATTACCAACACTTTTGTATCATAAAATACTCTAAACATTTTATGTTTTTTATTATTTATACATTTCAGAGTACCTATATACCTATGATTTATTTTTTAAAACATGAAAGCTTTATTGATCTCGTATTATAGCTTTATTCCTTATAGATATATACAACATATTTCTATCATGGGAAATAATGGATAGGTCTGTGATTTTGTAAACATTTGAGTTTTAAACATTATATCGTGTTGAATCACAATTATTGTTTTTTTTTTTAATGAAATATTTAATCTATTAAAATAGACAATTTATTGTTTATACACATCTGGTAGAGGTCGATTAAAATACAATGGCGAAAGTGTTAGTTATAATTAATAGGTAAGTCATAGCTTGATGCCAATATAATTTATTAGAAGAAACAATAGTGATACACTGATACAGTGCCTATTTTATATTAAATTATCTTTAAATCCTCCATACATAACCTTTAATTAATTTTGTATGTTAAAGAAGATACTCTTACATTAACTTATTAATTTTGGTGTGCACCCAGTACCTCCTCTTTCTTGTAGCATTATTTATTTTTAATCAACCTTTTTGCGTTAAATTACGCATAATATATTACGCATAATGGGACCTACCTAGTGAGCGTCAAATATTTTAAGAATTCCCATTAATCAAGTAAAAGATTTAGAGGGACTGCTTTATAATTTATAATTATAATTTAATTCCAAATACGAAATTATATCAAATTAAGATCATAAATTTAATCTTCAGTCTTACGAAAAATTATGGCACCATAAATATGTTTTGTACATATATTATTAAAATAAAAAAAAATCTAATTGTTGAGGAATTATGTTTAAATCAGAATATATAATTATTATATACCTATAGGTGTATTGTATATTATTAAAATATATTATATTAATATATTATATATAATACCTATACATAATATATAATATATTATATTTTATTTTAGTAACTTAATTATATAAGCACATTCTAATTTAGACATAATATGTTAATATGTTATCACTATATAGCTTTTATTATACAATGATATAATGTTTTAAAAACAATTCATAATATTTTTATTTTGCTGAAACACACTAACGATGCTACCAATAAGATATTTATTTATTAGTGAAAGCAATATTATTATCATTATTTTTTTTTTTTTTTAGTATTAATATACATTTTGTTTCTATAATATTTACAATTTATTTAGTTACATAGTATACTGTTATACATTTAGATTTGTTCGTTATTGTCAATGATTTAGAAAACTGATTTTTTTTAAAAGCATAGCAACGGTGAAAATCATACTTGCCATATTATTATACACTCTCGGTTCTTATAATAGTTTACATTGTTTTTCTACTCCCAAGGTACCTATACTATACGCAACCATTCAATTGAAATTGGCCATTAAACCGCCAACCCTAGTGACTTACGACAATACTTAGCAGTGAAGTCACTGTTTTAGGGTATTGGACGTAATAAAATATAATATCACTTTAAAGAAAAGATTAGATAATTTGATTATCCAAAAGCTAGGTAATAATTGATATTTTTAATAACTAAATAATATGTGACTAGTTAAATTAGTTTAAACTTAAAAGTATAATACAACTTAAAATGAAAATAATTGAATACCTATCTATAATATTTAACACTAGCAAAAGAAGAATTAACTAGGTATCAATATAAATAAGTCATATTTATTATTTTTATATTCTGATGTATTGGTTTTACAACAATGTGTGAGTTTTTTTTTAAATTTTTTTTTGTGTCTGTGTTCACGATAACTAGAAGAAATAATGCTTCAATTTTCAACTTCAGTATCTTTTTCGACTCGAAAGTGAATATTTTTGGTGCATCGGGGAGGTCAAAATTCTTAGTAATTTTCAAAAGCTCCGGGGAAAAATAAATTTTTATAAAGTCGGGAATTTTTACTCAAAATCTGTTTTCGACAAAATCGATTTTGGTTTTTTGTGTAACTCTAAAACAAATGATCGTAAATAATAAGTATATATTATTTTCATATGAAATTTTACTGGTTGTGTACCTATATTAGCATTTTCTATACACGATAAAATTTAGAAAAAATTGTGTCCTTGATACGGAGCGTCTTTCCGGGACGTCCGTGATCGTGAATAACAATGCGTTGTGTATCGTTATGGTATCGTTTATTATATAATCAATAAATAATGTTTATAATGATCGGGGCAAGTTATCCCGGGCCGCGCGGCAGGCTTGAAGAAGCGGCCGCGGCGGGCGGGTTCGGGCCTGAAGAGGCGCGAGCAAAACAATAGTTGGGACTTGCCTATACGTATTGTAGAAATAGTACAATAATAGGGGAGAGTAGGAACCGTCCGTGCACGGACTCGAGCAAGTCGTGTGGGTTCGGTTCTTCCTCGCGGTGAACCTCGAGTAAGCTCACCGTGGGGGGAAACGTGGTATTACTTGTCGGCTTGCTGAATAGTCGATTGGCCAAGTTACGTCGCGAAGTCGGTTCCCGGCGTGTCTTGGTATTCGTCCAACGGCGTGACTGGACTCGATTGAACGGGTGGACTGACAGTAATGGATCGCCGGAGTATAATTATATTATACGCTGCCGTCGGTGGGTCAATCAGGTCCCGGTGTGGCGGCTATCCGTTGTCGTCGATCGCTGGATGCACACGGTAGGCTTGGTGTCGTCGGTCCGTGAAGTGGCGCTTGTTAGCCAGGTATGCCGGGTACTGTTGAGTCTCGGCGGTATCGAGCGATCACGTTAGACCGGTGTGTTCAGGGTGTGTCGTCGTGGACTGGCTAGGTCGAATCAGCTTCGCCGGCGTCGTTCAGGTCGGTGTTGCTGCTGCGTCGTTAGTCTTCGGGTCTTCAGGTCTTCTATAGTGTTTGTTGACTTGTAGAAGATATGTTGAAGACTGGTGTGGAAGATGATTTGACCTGCTTTGCTTTGCTTTGGAGGGATGGCTAAGCCGTGAAACTATACCAGGCTTTTGCCTCTACTAGTGGATGGAAGTTTAGGAAGGTGGTTTTAAATTTGTTGGTCAGCCCATGTCAAAGGGTAGGGTTTGATTCTACACTTTGTGGACGGTGGGGTGTGAGATTTCCCTAAGAGTCGGATGTGGGAATGAGTAGAGAAAGAGTTTTTGTAGAACATCGATTTAGATTGGTTATGAATAGAATTTTTGATTGAATTGAAATTTGCTGATTTTAGAAGGACCGAATTTTTAACGATAGTGGGCATACCCGTTATCGTGCGAATGCCGATGTTTTGGACAGATTCGATACGTCTCCAATGTGAGGGACCGATGAAAGGAGCCCAAGAGGGGCCAGCATAAGAAAGAATTGGAGAGACGTAGAGTTTTAGAATATTGAGCTTTGAAGATTTTGGGACAGGGCTAGAACGGTTGAGGATGGGGTAAAGAATTCCGCGGACGCGAGTGGCTTTTTTGGTGATGTCTTGAACGTGTTTGTCGAAGGTGAGTTTGCGCCCTATTGTAACGCCGAGGTATTTGGCATGATTGGACCAAGTCACTGGATGGTTGTCGAGTAGTAGTGGTGGGATGTGAGTAGTATTGGAACGTCCGAAAAGAATACCTATTGTTTTGGTAGGGTTTATTTTGATTTTCCAGCGATGAAACCATGTGGTAGCTAGGTTGAGTTGGTGTTGTAATTGTATGGCTGCACGTTTCGGGTTTTTGTCGAAAGTAAAGAACATAGTGTCGTCAGCGAATAGTGAGAGGTGAGCTTTAGGAGTTGTTGGTATGTCGTTAATGTAAGTCAAGTAGAGAGTAGGTGAAAGGCAGGATCCTTGAGGGACGCCTGCGAGTATGTGTCTGGTGGACGAGAACGAGTCTTCGATTTTTGTGACAAAAGTGCGGTCAGTGAGAAAGGATTCGATGATTTTAACGATTTCAGTCGAGATGTTGAGTTGGGACAGTTTGTAGAGGAGACCGACGTGCCAGACCCGGTCAAAGGCTTTTTCCACGTCAAGGAAAATGGAGGCGGTGTTTACGTTGTCGTTAAAGTTCTGACTAAGTTGGTGAGTAAGTTTGGTCAGTTGTAGAGTGGTAGAGTGTTCAGGTCTGAAGGCAAATTGTTCTGGGCGGATTTTGTCTCGAAGATTGGTTTGAAGGTGAGAGAGGATGATTCGTTCGTAAATTTTTGATATGGAGGAGAGTAGAGCGATAGGTCGGTAATTTTCGGGAAGTGTGTGATCTTTACCCGGCTTGGGGATGGAAATTATTACTGCTTTTTTCCAAGCACGTGGAAAGTAGCAAATTCTGAGGGAGCAATTTATAATTTGTGTTAACGAAAGTAGAATGTTATTTGGTAGGAATTTAAGAGCAGTGTTGGTGATGAGATCGTCACCAGGGGCTTTCTTTTTGCGGAGTGTGTTTATGATTTTTTGGATTGTGCCAGGAGTGGTGAATAAATTAGATTTTGTGATATTTATGTTTCGAAGCGAGTTGGAGTGGGCAGAAACTTCTGGAAGGTCGGGACCAGGGTTTGGTTGGAATTGGAGTTCGAGAGAGTCGGCTATCAACTCGGCTCGATCGATGGCCGGAAAAACTAGGCCGTTGGGGCCGGTAAGAGGGTGGGATGCAGGACGTTTGTGGAGGAGACATTTGTTTAGTTTGTATATGGAACCGTCCTGATGGTCAAGAGAATTAAGAAAAATGTCCCACTGGTCAGTTTTGTGAGTTTCGAGTAAAGTTCTGATTAATGAGATTTTGGCGTTAAGTTGACGTTTGGTAGTCGGGTCACGGTTTCTTTGCCATTGACGGCGTAATTGGTTTTTTTCAGTTATTTCAAGTTTTATGTAGTCAGGTAGTAAAAAGGAAGAGTTTTTGTGTTTAGGGGTAAATACGCTAGCTTCAATCGCGTGTTGTATGTTTTTGGTGAGAGTATCAATTGCCAAATCGATTGACTCACTGTTGATGGTCGGTCGTTCAGTTGGGTTTGGTAAGTTGGATAGAATTGTCTTGTATTTTGTCCAGTTAATGAAGCGGTTAGTCGTTGGAGGGGACGATGATACCGGAGTACACAAGGTCTCCAGAAGGATAGGGTTGTGGTCAGAAGATAGCTCGTTGAGGTTGTCGATTTGAGTAGGATAAGGTAGTCGAACGAGTGCGATGTCAAGTATGTCAGGTCTGTATCTGGCGTTTGTCGGGAAGTGTGTGGGGGATGAGGGAGCAGTAATGGTATAGTCCGATTGTTGAACGTGGTCAAAAAGTACGCGACCGGCATCGTTTGTCGAGTGGCTATACCAGAGAGGGTGTTTGGCGTTGAAGTCACCTGCAGAGATTTGCCATTCGGCACTTTGGGTCAACAAGTCCAAGTCGTGAGACGTGAGTGTTGCACCTGGTGGTTTGTATACCGCTGATACAAGGACTTCGTGGCCGTTTAGTTGGATGAGGACAGAAGAGGTTTGAATGAGTGTGTTAAGAGTTATAGGTTGGTGAATGATGCGTCGGTGGATTAGAACAGCCGTGCCGCCGTGAGCAGGTGAGCCGCGGACGGGCGGCAGGTCATTCCTGTATGTGAAGAAATTTGGAATGTGAAGTTTGGAAGAAGGTGGTAGATGAGTTTCATTTAGTAAGATTATGTCGGTTTTCAGTAGGAGTGCGAGGGAGCGTAGTTCGTTGAGTTTGTGTTTGATACCGTTGGAGTTCCAAAATAGGATTTTTAAGTTATTCATTTTGGGGCGAGAGTATGGACAGGAATGTTTTGATCGTTGATTCTATGAGAGTTTTCGGATCATGATTATTGGATATTGCAGTCAGTAGGTTGGTGAGCAGGTTTAGTATCAGCGACAAGTTTAGTTGTGGGACTGGAGAATTTGAAGAAGAGTGCGCTGATTTTGATGTTGCTGCGGAGTATGTCAATGTAGTGTTTTGTTTAGGGTGAGGTGGTGGAGGAGGGGGGGTTGAGATTGGGTGTGAGGATTTATTTTGAACGAAGTCTTGGGTTGGAGTTGGAGATACCTGCTGTTTCTGGGCCATGAATTGGGGGCAGCCACGAAAGTTTGCCGTGTGTTGGCCGCCGCAGTTGCAGCATGTCGGAGGTTGCTCGAGAGTTTTTGGACAGGCGTTTGCATTGTGGTTACCGGCGCATTTTACACATCGCGGCGGATGACCACAGTTACGTGAACCATGGCCAAAGCGTTGACATGAAAAGCACTGGGCCGGGCCGGAGGGTTTGAGGGGTTCAACTGAGATTTGCAAGTAAAACAAGTTTGTGAGAAGAAATATGTCCTTAGCAGACGGATTTGCGGCGATGTGCACTACACATATCGGCATAGGTTTATCGGGGGTGCCAAAGCGGCGGACGTAGTTCACGGAGTAACCTAGAGTAACTAACTCGTCTTTTAGTTCGTCAGTTGATATATCAGTCGGAATGCCCTTTAGAACGACTTTTACAGAACGTTCCTCGGGGAGAGAAAAAGTGTGGAATTCGGTTCCCAGGTGTAACAGGGTCTTTTGGATCAGGCGGAATTGGGTAGTATCGGCTGCTCGTAGGGTTACCCGGTCGCCGGAGGATTTTGCTGAAAGAGAGCTCGGTTGCAAGTTTTGGATTGAATAGATGGTGGGCGCGGCCTTCCGCCAGGAAGCGGAACTCAGTATGATGGGTGGAGGTCTGGAGACTGAAGGAGTTTTGGACGGAACTTGAGTGGCTGAGAGTGAGGTGTTTACTGAGTGTACGGAAGTAAGTGATGATAGGGAGTGGTGGGTTGAGGTGCTAGAGTCGGAAAAAGAGTCTAGGGTTTCAGAGTCGGAAGCACTGGAGTTAGATTGTATTGGGGAAGGGGGAGCCGAACGTTGTTTTGGTATTTTCGGAGGTGGTTTGGTCGGGGGGTCTCCGACCTTCCTACGCTTGTTGTTCCTGGTCATTTCAGGTGGTGTGGGATGTTGGGGAGGGGATGGGATGCTGTGGCAATGTGAGGGCGCGGCCCCACGACAGCTGTTGACGGAGGGACGTCGCTTCCGCGGCGGCTTACTTGTGGGCGCTGGTGCCCTGTCGGAGAGCGGTGAAAACGGCTTATTTGTGTTGACGTCGACGTTGCTTCCGCGGCGGCTTGTTTTGGGCGCTGGTGCCCTGTTGAGAGCGGTGAAAACGGCTGTTGGTGAAGATGTCGCTTCCGCGGCGGCTTGCTGTGGGCGCTGGTGCCCTGTTGAGAGCCGTGAGAACGGCTGTTTAGGTGACGGTTCGGATGTGAACCGTGGGCGCTGATGCCCTGTTGAGAGCGGTGAAAACGGCTGTTTAGGTGACGGTTCGGTTGTGAACCGTGGGCGCTGATGCCCTGTTGAGAGCGGTGAGTACGGCTGCTTGAGGAGCTGCTGTTGAAGGCTGGCTGCAAGTTGAGTGGTGTTGGACTTGTTCGGATGTGAACTGAAGTATAACTGATACGATGATGATGATGATTTGACCAATTGCAATTTGCTATGGTTGGGCGGCCAAGGCCTATTAAGAGTACCAGGCTGACGCCTTTACACTCTATTTGAGGTGTTTCATGAGCAATTTTGACACTTTAGGATAGTGCTGATAGGTGGGGGTGACGACTAAGTGATAACCTGTATGCCAATGATTTTGATAGGTGTAGTGCCTCATCCTTTAGAGGGGCAATGGAGGTAGAGTTTCGTAGGTTATTGTTGTTTACGAGATAGTGAGCGCCTGTTATGGTACGCAGTGTCATATTTTGGAAGCCCTCGATTTTGCTCCATGTGGATGGACCAATGAGGTGTCTCCAAATCGGAGCGGCATATAAAAGAATTGGTCTTATATAGATTTTGTAGATAGTTAGTCTGCTGGATAGTGGGACCGTACTGTTGCGGTTTAGGACAGGGTAGAGTGCCGCCCGGGCACCACGTGCCTTTTTGATGGTAATTTGAATGTGATTAACGAAGCTCAGATTTTGGTTGAACGTGACGCCAAGGTATTTTGCATTTTTGCTCCATTCGATGGTTTGATTTTGGATAGTAAGTTTCATGTCAAGATTTTTGCGTTGAGGCCCGAATAATACCGCTACTGTCTTTGCGACGTTTAATTTGATTCTCCATTTGGTAAGCCAATCTGTCATAGTATTCAGTTGACGTTGAAGGGCCATAACTGCGTATTTATAGTTCCGGTTGCTGGCGTATAGGAGAGTGTCATCAGCAAAAAGAGCCAGTTTTACTGGTCCTATTGTGGGGAGGTCGTTTGTATAAATTGAATAGAGAAGCGGAGATAAGCATGATCCCTGAGGAACGCCTGCTTGGATTTTTCGTTCTGTTGAGAGATCAGAAGTTTTGATTTTGAATGTGCGATTACTAAGAAAGGATTCTAACAGTTTTACCAGTGGAATAGGGACGTCAGCAAGCATGAGTTTGTGTAGAAGTCCTTGGTGCCAAACGCGGTCAAAAGCTTTCGCTATGTCCAGAAAAATAGCCGCTGTATTTTCTCTTTCTTTGGATTTTAATGATAGTTCGTCAGTTAATGTTATTAATTGAGTGGTTGTAGAATGACCAGTACGGAAAGCATGTTGCTCGAATCTGATTTTGATGTAGTTGTTTAGTTTCCGTAGAATTATCCTTTCGAAGATTTTGGACATAGTATTAAGTAATGAAATAGGTCTATGGTTGTCTGGTATTTGATGGTTCTTCGTGGGCTTGGGGATCATAACAATCAGGGCCTTTTTCCACTGGTCAGGAAAATAGGAGTGTCTAAAGCAAGATGTGTAAATATTCGCTAGGAGTACGATGGCTATTTTTGGTAGGTGTTTTAACGCTTTATTAGTTATGCCGTCCTCGCCCGGTGCTTTCGCTGGCGGGAGATGTTTTATTATGTCCCATACTTCATTCGGTGAAACGTAATTTTCTGACGGGGGAATATTGGGAGCTCGTAGTTTAGCGATGGAGTCATTTACTTCAGGTAGTGGGGGACCTGGGTTGTTTTGGAACTGGGCGGTCATTGTGTCGGCAAAAAGCTCAGCCTTTAAGTTGGAGTCGTATATTTGTGTCCCAGCAGGAGTTCTGAGCGGTTGAGATGGTGGTGGATTATGGAGAAGTCGACGATTCAGTTTATATAGAGATTTATTTTTAAAATTTAGTGTGGAGGTGAAGAGTTGCCACTCGTGGAGTCTGTGTTTGGTGAGCAAATCTTTAACGTGGGATACCTGGGCGTTGTATAGTGTTTTCGTGCGTGGGTCTCGTGTTTGTTGCCAGTTTTTCCGCAATATACGTTTGGTATCGATCTCTAATAGTATTTCGTCCGGTAGTGGTTTTAAGAGCTCTGATTGACCCACTGAGTAGGAACAGTTCTCGCATTCATTTTGGATATTATTCGTAAGTTGGACAATGTTCCTATTGATGTCTGAGATGGTTGAGATGTGGTTGTTTTTAATCCGAGGTGCCAGTTCAATTTCAAATTTTTTCCAATTGATGCGCTTTCTTGCTCTAGGAGGTCCGCATAGTGACATTCGAGATTGTATGTTTATAATCTGGGGGTTATGGTCAGAAGAAAGGTCGCAGAGGTTGGTGATGGAGTAGTTCCAGTTTGGCGTATCAAGTAGAAAGATGTCGAGGACATCTGGGCGGTGGGTAGGAACATATGAGAAGTAGGTCGGCGAGTCGGAAGCCACGACCGAGTATCGGTTTGATGACTCGGCGTGTTGTGCTAGGGTCTTGCCTGATTTATTGGAGCGCAGACTGTGCCAGTCTGTATGCTTGGCGTTTAGATCACCGCCGATTATGAGTGGGCCATTGTGATTGGTTAACGCATCCAAATCTGACGATTTTAAGGTAGCGCTCGGACTTTTGTAGACCGCCGTAACCTGGGTGATTTCGTTTTCTATTTTTATTTGTGCGGAGGTTGAGTCAAGTTCAGTTAAGATATTGACATGATTATGCGTAATTCCACGACGGATTAGTACTGCAGTTCCCCCGTTTGGTGGATGTCTTGGCAGCGGTTGACGATCGGAACGATAGATGTGGAAATTTGGAATTTTGAGTTGAGTTTTTGGGTGAAGGCGGGTTTCGCTTAGTAGAATTACATGGATGTTGTGGAGTTTTACAAATGCTGTTAGTTCTTGTGTCTTTTTGCTGATGCCATTGCAGTTCCAGGTCATGATTTTTATGTTAGACATGATGATTTTCAGGAATGGAGTTGAGAATTGACATGACTGTATTCAGAATAGCGTCTTTTGAGTTTGAATCTGGACATTTTTGAATGGTTCCAAGTAGTTTTTTGATAATGTTAAGTATTTGCGTCATTGTGACAGCAGGTTCGGTGGGATTTGAGGAGTGAGATTTTACTATTTCAGAGTAAGTTACGGAGGTAGTTTGATGGGCATTTGGCGGTTGAGGTGCGGTGAGTGGAGAAGGCAGGGCAGATTGATGTGCGATGTTCACAGCACGTACGCTGTTGGGAATGGGTTTTGGTTTGTGCTTTTCAATGTAGTGAGGGCAACCTCGGTAATTGGCAGTATGTTCCCCTCCGCAGTTGCAGCAGGTAGCTTTATCTGTTTTGGGCTTAGTACACTCTTTGGTGGAGTGCTCTTTACCACATTTTACGCATCGTGGGGTTTGATTGCAGTTCAGCGAGGAATGGCCAAATTGTTGACAGTTGAAACACTGAGCAGGCCCAGAATTTTTATACGGTTCAATTTTGACTCTTACAAAGAGAATGTCACCGATATTATAGATGTCTTTCGCGTTTTCTGTCATTTTTAATGAGACCATGTGTATGGGAATCCTTTTTCCGTTTTTTAGGAAACCTCTGACCAATTGCGGTTGGTAGCCTAGCATGGTGAGTTCGTCTGATAGCTCAGTGTCGGTTACCTCAAGGGGGATTCCTTTGATGACTATTTTCAGGGATCTTTCTTCATGTACAGGAAAAGAGAAGTACTCTATGGTCTCCTGGTTTGCATCCAGGAACTTTTGGACGGTACGGAATGATTTTTCGTCAGGACAGTTGATTTTAATTTGTGAAGGAGTAGATGTAATTTTTGCAGAGATATTCTCGAGACCTTCTAGTTTGAACAACTCCTTGGCGATTTTGTGCCATGGAAGACTTGGACGAGTTTGAACGAAAATTGGCGGGAAGCGGACAGTGGTGTTTTGTAGTGGAATGCGCTGGCGGTTGATTATAGAGGACTGGTGACTGCTTTCGTCGTCTTCTATGGTTGATGATTGAAGTGAATCTCCTGATAGGTTTGGGTTGGCTTGAGTTTTATTTGATACATGAATTTTGTTTGAAGTAGATGCTGGGTTTTTTTGAATGGTTTTTACAACTTGATGAAGGCTTGATTCCTGAGTGAGTGAGTGAGAGAGTATAGACCCATTGCTGTCCCAGCTGTCTTCTGAGTTTATAGATACGGACGAAGGGGTTGGAGATTTTGGCTCGTTGCGAGTTTGTTGATTGCTGGAAGACGGTTGATTTCTTTGGCGGAGTTGCATGGTGGTTTGAACTTTGACTGATGGCGGAGTGTTGGATTTTTTGCTGTTTTTGCGGTGTGTGCCGGCGCGATGCCCCATGGTGGTTGGGAGCGAGCGGCTCGTGACCCGGCTATGTGCACCCCTCAGGTGCACTTGCCTCGTGATCAGGGGGGAAGTACTAAAGAAGTTGGTACTTACGAAGTATGGAGGTCTTGGTTGAGTTTATGCTTCATAGGTATGGTGGCTTCTCGAGTGTTTTTCTGCTGAAAAAGACTTGACAACTTTGACGACTTGACGACTTGACGACTTGACGACTTGACGACTTGACGACTTGATTGATGATTTGACCGGTGAACTGTCCCGGTATATATACTATTTGTTTCTCTTTGTTGTCCTGTGATTGGTCGAGGGTGGTTGCTTTGACAAGCAATAACCACACCTCGACCCGTTGGTGTTCGCTTTGTTAATGTGGTTTTCGCTTGTCATTTCCGTGAAACTTTCCTGTTGACAAACTACTTATTCCACTATGTCGCGTCTATTACTTGTGTCGTATTATGTTGCCATACTGTTGTGTTAGGTGGTCCTGAAAAGGACCATTTTGATATAGTGACGGTTTATCCCGTTACAAAATTCAAATAACTTTTGACATAATTAAAATTTAAAATATCCATCATACTTATTATGATCCAGGTTTCTGATATTCTTGATGTAATAATGACGGTCCAAAATGTATATAGATTCAATGTATCGAGAAGGTCGAATTTTCTGTGACTGTAGTAAGTAACTAACAACAAGACAATTGTTTTTGAAAATTTGAAAAGCGAGTGATATCTTGAGTTTGTATTTTTGACCAGTAGGCAGTAATCCATTTGATTCGAAATAATATGATGTTTTGATGATGCCTATAATCTTGCACAACATTAAAATTGTCTTAAAGTTAATACAAAAACATTCATCTTTATAGATGATTCGTTGCAGTACTAAAAATTTTCAAAATTTGTAGTTTATATTATGAACAATATAAAATCAAAGGTAATAAAAAAATAAAAAAACATAAAATCGATACGAAATGATTATTTGTTTAATCAATTTATTAGGTACGTCAGTTTGTTAACCGTAACATATAAATTATTATATTGTACATACCTATTATTATTTTACTGTTTACTTTTGTTCAAATCATAAATTATAAAAATACAGAATGTCCAAAATGTATTAAAATATTTAATAAATATTAAGTTAGCTGATTGAGTACTTGACAACTAAATTAAAAAAAATAAATTTAGACAAAAGGTATATAGGTGTAAGTGTATAACCATTTTCAATGGTATAACTTCTACTCTGCTGCACAGTATAGGTCATATGATATATGTCACCTAAACTAACTTATAATAGTGTAGGTACCTTGTCATTCAGTATTTCAGTAAGCTATTGTAACCTAGGTGTGTGTTAAATTTAAATTTAATGATAAACCTTTGCGTACAAAAAAAAATCGAGTGTAAAGTAAACCCACAAAAATTTTTTATGAGCTTCTGAAGTTAAAAAGTTGACAAAATTCATAAAAATCACGAAAATGTGCAAATTATTTTGAGTTGGATATTCATACAAAATGTTCTGTTTTTTGTAACTTACCTTTGATAATTTATTTGTATTGAATATTTAGTATCCTTATAATTTTTTAAGTTTTTTACTTTTTTGAATGATAACATAAAGTTTTAATTTCATATTCCAAAGCAGAATATTTGTCTAAGTATTTCGTAACATACAAATTGAATTTAGGGCTAGTAGCTTATTAGTTTATAAGTTATAAGTACTTAAAGTTTAGATGAGCTGAGTAGTGGACAAACATTTCACAGGGTAACCTCATACCACTCCACTCCGCTCATCAAAACATTATAAATACTTATAAGTTATAACTCATAAACTAATCGTCCAAATTTTAACTTAAAAGAACTATAAAAGAACTGTGTTTTTATATTTTTTGGTTACAGAATTAACTATTTACGTATAACCTTGTTTTCAATTTTCAATCCTTAGCTATAAAAGTTGCACATTTTATAAATTTTTAAGGGTGTCGGTGCCGGTCATTTATTAAGGAGTAAAATTTAGGCAATTAATTCACATGTTGTATTGTGCATATGTGTGAGAATGTAAATCGATATTAGTGTGAGTGAGGTATAATTACAAGCGCTGATAAAGATATTTATGCACGCGCATGCACAAGTCAGTACTAGACTTCTATGACTATTATCGAAGTACTATTTTGATGAACAAAAATGGTTTCACAGGAAAAACCCTCATGCCTCTTAGATATGTCGGATTTTGGTCAATTTTTTTTATCTGAAAGATGAGAAGTTTCTGCAGAGCGGATCAAAGCTTGAATTTTTATTTTACTTAAAATAGTAAAAGAAAAATACGTTTGAAAAAGAACAAATCAAAAATAACAATAAAAAACAATAAACAATTTTATTGAAATTTATTGAAAAATAAACTAAAAAAAATTAAAATTTAAAATTTCCGTAAACAACATGAAAAAAGTTAAAATATTTTGAAAATGTTATCAAGTATAAAAAATGCTAATATAAACACTCAATAAAAATTACATGTATATGTGGGAATTTGTTTTAGAGTTACACCAACTACTGGGAATTGAAATATATAGTTCAAAACAAATGACCGTAGATTCATGAAATTTTCACTGGTTGTTTATATTTGCATTTTCTATACACGATTACATTTTCAAAATATTTTGATTTATTTTGAACTGTTTAGGGACATTTTCATTTTCCATTGTTTTTTAGTTTTTTTTCTAAAAATATCAATAAAATTTTATTTGTTGGTTGCGAAAGCTTGAAAATTTAATAGAAGGCTCCTAATATGTTGTTTCAAAGGCAGATGAAAAATATTAAAAATCCTTAGTCACAATTTTTTTTTATAAGCATTTAAAGTTCAAAAATTGACAAAATATGGAAAAATCACGAAAATTAGCAAATTATTTTGAGTTAAGAATTCGTAAAAATTTTTCTTTTTAAATCTAAGATTTGAAAATGAAACACAAGATTCCTTATAAGATTATCTACCTTTATCAATAAAAAAATCTCTACCGGACAGTCAAATTAAATTTTTATGAGCGTTTGAAATTCAAATTTTTACAACATTGGATTTTCACTCAATTACTCATGTAGCGATTTCCTTATTTTGTTGCAATTCAAAAACGAACAACTGTAGATACATGAAAATTTCACTGAATGTTTAAATTAGCATTTTCTATACACCATACAATTTTGAAAATATTTTGACTCTTTTTGAGCTGTTTATGGACATTTACAGCTTTCAATTTTTTTTAGTTTTTTTTTCTATAAATATCAATAAAGGTTCATCTGTTGGGCCAAAAAGTGTAAAAATTTAATACAAGGCTCCTGATATATTGTTACAATAGCAGTTGAAAAATATTAAAAATACATAGGCACAGTTTTTTTTTATAAGCATTTAAAGATCAAATTTTGACAAAATTTATCAAAATCTCGAAAATTATCAATCATTGTAATTAATAAATTATAAAATGTTCAGTTTTTATAGCTAAGGATTACAAATTCAACACAAAGGTTCTCATAAATAGTTCATACTATAACCAAAAAATCTAAAAAATATATGAACACACTTATTTTTTACAGACATTTTAAATTCAAATTTGGAGGAAATTACATATTAAAAAACCTAGAATAACTATTTTAGTTATTTTGTTGTGATTGAATAATATTATTCGTGGGTACTTGAAACTTCTAAAGTGTACAATTATATATTTATGATAGTATCACGGTTTTTGTTGATGTATAATGCGTTATAAGTACCTAATGGATATTGTGATATGATTAATTTGGAATTCATTATAGGTCAATTTTTTTAATACCATAGATAAGTACGTATATAATATGTCTTATACATACACTGATACACTGACATACCGTCACCGCTCAGAATCGTTTTTCTTATACAATGATATTATATCATTGAATTCAAATTTAATACCATCCATTATACAGTGACCCACTTGTAACCTACTGTACAGCAGAGCGACACCCACTTGCCAACCTTTTTCAACTCTTTGTTACATTTTCAAGTTTTAGGTAATAAAATGAAGTGAATTTAACTACATAGTATATATAACTATACAATTATTTGTACATTTTGTCAAATTTTTAACTTTTTAACGCCTTAAAAAATAATGGTATATTATCAATTTTTTTTGGAAAAAGAACTAAAAAAAACCAAAAATTTCATAATACGTTTAAAAACATCATGACGTTTAGAAAATTTTCAGTAAAAATGTCGAGACTCAATGGTTATTGAATGGTACCATGGTTATAAACTGTGGGGTGGTTAGAGGCCTGAGATACAGCATAATAATTATATCTAACCAATCGGAATTAAACCTAAACGTCTATGGTATTTTGGCTGTGACAAACACATTGTACTATTTCCAAGTTGATATCAAAAACGCTGTTCAGAATCCTTTTTTTTAAAAGCAAATAGAATTAGATTTAGAAAAATCAAAGTTCGATGATACCACCAGTTGGTTGTCGGTATACCTATAACAGCGGCCAGCGGGCGTCGCGATGACATTTTGTGCACTTGCAGCTTATCGTGTTTTGTCCTACCAAGTGTTCACCTACTTTTTAAAAGTTTCCATCAGTCGTAATTCGTCGAGATATCGTGTTTTTTGGTTGTTACCTGTTACGAACGTTAACAATATATGTAGGTACCTCCTAGTATATATTAATTATTTTTAATGAAATACACACGTATATATTTTAATTTCCATTTATTCCTAATTATAATGCTCGTGATTACAAGCAAGATAATGCGAAAACCATAAAAAAACAGTTAATCCTGAGTACCTATATCCAACATTTAACGACAACGATTTTTTATTCGCTCGATAGTCACATTTCAACGCTATCAACGTGCCACAATCTAAGGGTACCTATATAATAAAACGAACGTCATTGTATCTGATAAAGTGGAAACTTTAAGAACATAGCGTGCGAACGAGCCATGTGACCCACGATGTCGAAAATAGGGTCATCAAGACCGCCTTGAGCTTATATATTATAAAGGTATACCGTACATATTATACAGTATTACAGTGTGTATATTTTATTGTTGTTATTATACTTAACATTTTTAACATTTTCATCGTTTTCGAATAGATATTTTAGATTCTGAGCCTAGCGATGAATGCGTATATCGGTTTTCAATGATGTACCTATTTGTGTCTGAAAATAAGATTTTTTTATATCCAAAAAATATGCTCAAATCTTCAATGTTGCGGGAGGTGGTTTCCGATTGTAAAATATATACCTACTCAGCGGAACTCTATTAGTATTTATTGCAATAAATGACAGAATAGTAAAGTTTAGTTTTAGTAGTCAGTAGATATACTTACTTGGTTACTTAAACAGACTTATATTATAGATACATATTAATTAGTATACCTACTTAGTAGTAAGTACCCAGGGGCGGATTGGCCTATCGGGAAATCGGGAATCTTCCCGATGGGCCGGTTCTTGTGAGGGCCTGCAGGGCCGCTATAATTATTACAATATAATTATAAAAAAATTAAATTTTTATAAATTAAGCATAAAATATATTATAAATCAAATACCTACGAAGGTATTATTTTTAATATCTTAAACTATTGCAATTCATAGTAGGAATTTTGGTATTTACACTATTATCCCTCCAATTCATGCTAATGTATTATTTAGAAATCTGTGGTATTGGCATTTTAGTATTTATGTATATTTTATACTCTATGGTAGAATTTAGTTACGTGATAACATTGATAACCTTATCTTATCATTATTTGTATTTTTTTATTTGATTTTGAACTTTTTACACAAACGAGTTACTGTACTTACAGAAGTGTGTTTAGTGTACAAATTCAATTGAACTGTGCAATTTAAATTGTGTGTGATACTGGTGAAAAACGAAAGAAGGGTGGAGCTGAAAAGGTACGAGAAAAAAAGAAAAAACGGTTAATGGAACCTATATACCTGGAAAATTGTTTTAAATTTTCAATCCTTATAGCTATACATGTTGAACATTTTATAAATTTTTAACAACAAAATAATTATTAAATTTTGATAAATCTTGTCAAAATTCGAGCTTTAATTGCTTATAAAAAAAATGTATGGCTATGTATATTTAATATTTTTCAACTGATATTGTAACAATATATCAGGAGCCTTGTATTCAATTTTCAGGCTTTTTGGCCCAACAAATACAATTTTATTGGTATTTATAGAAAAAAAAATAAAATTTGAAATGGTCCGTTAAGACATCAAAAAGAGATAATTATTTTCAAAATTGTATGGTGTATACAAAATGCTAATATAAATATTCAGTGAAATTTTCAAGTATCTACATTTTACAGTCATTCGTTTTTTAATCACAACAAAATAAGAAAATCATTAATGAGAAATCGAGTGAATATTAAATGTTGTAAAAATTTGAATTTCAGAAGGTCATAAAAATGTAATTTGACTTTCTTGTTAACATTTTTTTTTTGATAAAGGTAGACAAACCTAAGAGGAATTTTGTATTAAAAATGTGTTTTAAAAACACAAAAATTAAAATTAAATTAAATTGTAAATTTGTTTACGAATTTATAACTCAAAATAATTTGCAAACTTAATTTCGTCATTTTTACGTATTTTGTTAATATTTGAACTTTAAATGCTTATAGAAAAAAATTGTGATTGGATTTTTAATTTTTTTTCATCTGCCTCTGAAACAATATACTAGGAGCTTTTTATTACATTTTCAAGCTTTTTAACCAACAAATAAAATTTTATTGATATTTATAGAAAAAAAGACTGAAAATGTCCGTAAACAGCTCAAAGTAAGTTAAAATGTTATGGTGTATAGAAAATACTAATATAAACATTCGGTCAAAATTTCGTGTACCTATATAGTCATATTTATTTTGGAGTTGCTTCAAAAACCAAAATCGATTTTCTCGAAAACAGATTTTGCGTAAAAATTCACCGATGTACTTAATTTTTCTTTTGTTTTTCACTGCACTTTAGAAAACCACCAGGACATTTTTATTTTTGACCCCCCCAAAGTACCAACTAGATTAACTTTCCTATCAGAAAAGTGAATCTAGTTGAAGAAAATCTAAGTATTTACTATTTTTACTGTCCTAAAATTTGATGACAGAAGCAAAAATAAAAAATTAAATTAAAAAAAACACATCATTGTAAAATCAATACATTCATCACTTCGCTCAGAATCTAAAATGTAATAAGATCAAACTTCAAGTTCGAGTTAGAACAGTCTGCAGAACAGGTTAACCTTATCTGACTAACCCTAAACTGTTATAACTTTAATTATAGGTACCTATTATATATTTTACTAATTTATGGGTGAAACTAAACAAATTTTGAAATGTGAGTAAAATGATGAAAATTTTTTTTTTGGTGGGGGGTTACATTTGCGGTGCAGGGCCGGTTTGATCCATATTTCCCGGGCCGAAAAAATTCGCCAATCCGCCCCTGTAATAAAGTACCTTTATATTATAAGCAGTGGTGTCTCATAGAGTCGTAGGGATCGTACAATATAATATGCCAATATGGCACATAAATAATTTTGAATTAATATGGTAAACGCCATATTACATAGTTGGCGAAAAACATTTTTTTTTAATACAGAGCTGATGTGCAAAAATAAAATTAAATACGGATTGCATTTTAAATTTCTTGTACCTACCTATAGAAGGTAAGACATATTAGAGTATAAAATAAATACATAGAAATATATTTTTATTCAGTTATAATATACTCTTTATGTCTTTATACACTATATATTAGGTACTTGTTGGAGTTGTACAACTTCAGTTTATTAAGCGTTGCATACTTTTATGATTTGTATGTTTTTACTTTTTGTTTAGTAAATGTACAAACAAGATCATAATTCATATTGAGTCATGAACTCATGTCCATGCATTTCATGTGCATATAGATTTAACCTTTAATCATGTAAGATGCAACCACCACCGATTCCTGCGCGGCTGAACCATGCCATGATAAATGCATCAAAAGATTCAACAAAATCAGTTCGCTAGTTACTTTTTGTCCGCGTAAACTGCCAAGATAACGATTATGTACTACGATGTTGACAGACTGTCACCAAGTGGACACTCTGTTGCATACACTAGAGGCTCCAGCGCATACCTATCATCCATGATTATAGACAAATTCACAATCAAGTAGATATTATAGGTTTGAATTAAATAACTACATCAAAACTGAATTCTGTGACTTCGTATGGGTAATATTATACTTATTTATACTTACGCGGGGATAAGAACTAGCCTTAACCCTTACTCAACTTCAACGCTCACCAAACTCGGTAGATCAATTTTATGTTCGAATCGTTTCAGCCTTCTCGAGTGTACCGATGTCGAATAATTGATCTGTCAAAATTACATAAGTAACCCTATTATTGTATTTGAATTTAGACTATCAAGTAAATTTTATTGATGTATATTGTACATAAGAGTCTGATACTTTGATACCCTGATGGAATTTTACGCTCCGACAACAAACCAAAAATGGTTAGCAATAATTCGGCTCGTTATATCTGTATACCGCGAGTCAAAACAAGGAAACACGGATTGTAAATTATATTTTTCTTTTGCGCTATAGTTGCATATAGGTGTACAATTCTGAATTCAATATTGCGCTCCACGGGCTTTTTAGTTTTAATGGAAAATAAAGACTGAATATTATATTTATAATTTTATATAATTTTTTTTTTAAATTAAAGGTTTAGTGGGCTTAGTCACTATAGTTATTTTCAAACATAATCTTTTTTATTAAACTTTTAAATAACTTTCAATTTAATATTTGAAGCGTTTTGGTTAGTTTTTAAATTCTTAGATTTATTTGTTTCCCTATTAACACAAAAGTGGTATTGGTTTCAAAATTCAAAGTGAATACAATTAACAAAAACTTTATAAAATATATTTTATTTACACTGATCATCAGTCTTGGAAAAGCATGGAAAAGTCAGGAAATAATAATAAAAAAGTATTGTGATATCCATGGATTAGTTTTAGCATAAAAAAATTAATTTACCAAATTTACCGGGTAATTACCCCGTACCTATTTACCGGGTATTTACCTGAAATTATATTTACCGGGTATTTGCCGGGTTATCACTAGTCAAACACACGGGTCCAGGACCCCGGGCCCCAGCCTTATAGTAGATCACAATGACAAAAATATAATAATAAGCAAGTATATAGGATGATACTAAAGTTGGAATAAATTATTAATAATATTGCCGCTTTGCAATGCATTGGATTGATTTTGTTTTGTACACATTATCGTGCATCAAGATCAAAATTAAAAATATGTGTTCCAAATAATTTCCTAATAGTACCTATATGATGATTATGAATAACACATGACTAAATATTTAGCCACGGAACTCTACACACATGCATGTACATTATACATAATATATGTTATTCACACAATATGCATGTACTGAGGGACGTTATAATATTAGATAAATCTACAAAAATATATTATGATATACCTACTGATGCTACAATTGTAGAGTTTATCGACGGAATGCAAAATAATGGTATGTTTGTGGATAATTGCAACGTGTATAGATGTGTAATTATATGTATGTATCCTTGTATACATACATACATTTATGTGTTGTTTATTTATTTATTAACCTATAAATAATTTCTTTCGTTATTACAACTGTTTATCTATTTCGCGATTAGAATTGCATGATAAATGTTGTTTTGATAATATACTTTCATTTATAGGTACCTATATTCATAAATTATAAACTATGGAACCAAAATATTTTAGTAAAGCAGCTAAAAGCAAAAACAATCAGGAATACAGGAATATAATATTTTAAAAACTGATCAAAAGATTATTCAGCATAATGATGGTAGGTACAAAATTATTTTATGACTCAATATAGAGTTGACCAATTTTTATAGTTTGCTAAATGTCATGAATGATACTTTAAAACAGTGATAAATTAAGAAGTCACCACACCCGCATTTGTTGTCTTACAATAAGTGCACTGAAGTACGTATAACATGGAGTAGTCAGTACACAAATTAGAGTGAATCCTAGATATCCTACCTATTATGAAACTTAATGGCAAGACGTTCTTAAAGTTTTTATTATGTGTGTTCGTGAAGTGAAAGTTGGGTTTTTTACGATACATAATTCAATTTTTACTAAGTTTTAAGTAGGTATTTAAAATAGCGCAATTAAAAAATGCTCATAACTCGCCATAAACTGAATTATCGTAAAAAACAGACATACGAGATATCATTAAATTTAATAATATATTAATTTGCTCTAATTTTTAAACTATCAAATCCTACAAAGGCGAATCGCTTGCATTTTCTTACAATAATATTATAATATTATTATTATAACGTTAAACTAATATTATAATTAAAACTTTAATGTTATATTAATATCTTAAACAACAAATTTCTGTCTGAGTGTACATTTTCCATTTTAGTATAGGTACTATGTAACACACTTGTACCTAAGACTGATAGGTAGCCAGGTAAGTACAACAAATTTGAGTGTGGAGTTCTCTTAAGGCAGTGAAGTTAATGTATTTGCATCGAGTTTGTAGATGTTTACCTAAAATGTGTTTTGCTTAAATATTAATTTAAATACAACTATTTTTATTTTAGTACCATTTTAATTGTTTTTCATAATATTGTTGTATAATTCTAAGAATATTTATATTGATGTAGGTATTATAAAATAAAAATTAAGTACAAAATTGACCAAGTTCCTACAAATATGGCTATACAGCTATAAACTAGGAAACATATTTCTATTCATTTGAGTTTTTTTAATGCAACAACTTCACTGCCCTAGTAATAATCAAAGCTAACCTATTTATAATCACAGGCCAAAGCCAAATAATAAATATAAAAAACCATACGGAAGGGAAATTAGTTGAGAAGGCCATCTCACATTCATACAGCTCAAAAATCATCGATAAATAAAAATTATTTCATGCACGTCGCACATGCAAATAAATAATAATGCACAATATTTAAAGAGTTATTACACATTTTTTAAACGAAAAAAAATCACGAATAAAATGAAACAATTTTACGCCGAGACATCATGAGTGTTTTCAGTTGTTGTGGACACATAATTATAGGTATATCGTATATGGTATATCTACGTATATCTACGTGGCTATAGGTACCTACAAATACATTTTCAAATTGTTGTGAAGTCGTTAAGTGAAATTCCTTTAAGGGTTTAAGCTACAGTGTATACCTACGGGGGAGATTTATCGTTTCCCGATTTCCATGCGATATTTGGCAAAGTGCAGACCCATAGGTTGACTACAGCTGTGTCGTAATAGTGTCATAATAATAATATATTATACATTTATATGCCAATGATATTGCATCCGAGCACGCTCGTTGAAAATAAAATATCACCCGAATCGTGTTTGGTTTATATGTATATCTACCTACCAATATTATATAGTCAATCAAAACAATCGTTTAGACATACGTATTACAATTTCGTATTCTCATATCCAAGACTCAAGGTTTATTTTATGTGTCTGATTATGTCGAAATGTACAGATAACGTGAGCGAAATATAGAACTATAATATAACCCATTTATGCAAGTGTGTGTGTTTATGTACATAATAAATAACAGCAAGGGCGTGGGCGTTGCACGACAGGAAACGACTAGACCGACCCTTCCACCTCAAGAATTCGAGTTCCTGGTCATTCCGCCAAAATGCGCGCTCTAAGCAGGATCTTGGTCGCGGTATGCGCGATTATTACGTTTTCCTGTTGCGATGCTTCCTCCGTAGCACTCAGGGCCAAACGAGGTGTGGTTCCTGGCAATGCGGCTTCCAGGCCCAAAGGTAGGTACACAATATATTATTTTTATTATTTGTAGGTATTTAGGTACCTATTAATAATTATTCTGCTGCTGCAGCATATCACGTCGGTGACGGACCCTAACATTTTCAGAATGTATATAGGATTTGATCAGTTCCGGTCTCATATATAGGTATCACCACCACCACAACCGCTGGTGCCTCGACATCAGCGAGGTTAACAAGGTCCTTATCCCCCGAATATATCACTCACCATACCGTACCTATAGCCTAGAGTCTAGACCAGCGTTTACACTTCGCGACCACCAAAATAGGGGAAAAATAAAATCAGCCACCCCATCACCCTTCTATAACAAAACCTTTTGAATATAAAACCATTTCAAATATCATATTAATTTATATTTTTTACTTTATTATTCATAGTTTATAGTGTATTTATATTATAAACTAACTTTTTAATTTTGATCATTATGGTCATTGGTCATGTATTGTTTTTTATTTTTAATGTAAATAAAACGTTGTTTTTCTACAGTGTTTAATTATTTCCCACTGATAGATGTGACCTCCAGGTTGAGAAAACCTGGTCTAGATTACTGCTATTAGGTATAAGTACCTATTAATTTATATATATAGGAAGGTATATGTTGATAGACGATGGTGAGTGATAGGTATATTTGGGAGATAAAGACCTCGTTAATTGCACCCACTGTTAAAATCTTAGAAGGCGGCAGTTGTCACTCAAGTGTAATAATTAGTAGGTATGGCGTGTA